>CM042009.1:116940999-117540999 GCA_023525715.1 Cichorium intybus | reverse complement strand
TATATATATATATATATATATATATATATATATATATATATATATATATATATATATATAGAGTTAGGATCAAATGTGGATTACAAGTATTGTGTGAATGTATGATCAAATATGGAGCGTCCGATTGAAATGATCGACGGTATGAGATTCAGGGGCTTCAACGTAAATATATAAAACTTAATTAATTAGTTTTTACTATTAAACCCTTGAAAAGGGTATTTTAGTCTATTAATCAAGAATTAAAAAAATGAAGTTTACTTATTATCTCCTAATTTTGTGGAATTCTTATTTAATATGTATTTATCATATTATATAATATTTAAAAATGCAGGTCCGTATTTATTGAACAAAAAACGCAGGTATTCATTCTCAAAGAATACAAACATGGTCAATTATATTTTCTTAGAATTAACATTCTTAAAGAATAAGAATGCATATATCAAAATTACAAACATAATGACATGTACATTCTAAAAGAATATTATACAGAAAGAATAGAAGATACATTCTAAAAATTATGCTTCATTATTAAAAAAACACTTCATTCTTGAAAGAGTACAATATAATTCGTATTTCAGATATTACTAAAGAATACAAAATACAAAACATTTCATTCTTGCATAATTCACTACCATTCTTAAAGAATATACCATCATTCTTTAAGAATTCACTACCATTCTTAAAGAATATACCATCATTCTTTAAGAATATTGTAAATTTTGACTTCAATTCATTCAATATCATCTACATGAAATAATCATAATCAAAAAGTTACGTTGCAGCCGGTCATTTGGCAACATTCTTGCGATATCGTTTCCGTATTTTTCAATGGCTTTATCCATGATTGCAAGTGGAGATGAATTATCAAGATCTTTAGCTAATTTCCCGATGTATACAACCTCCACCATATCTGATACAAAACCAAGGGCATTCTCGTTATTTAACACAATTCAAGTCTACAAGTTAAATATGAATACCCAAAATAAGGAGAGCAAATAAGAAGTCGGTGAAACAAACAGAATGTAAAAAAAAAGCAACTAGAATGCTTCATTATTATAAGAAAATATGCAATTTTGCATTTGATAATAAAAATCCCGACCTTACAAAGTCAAAAAAGTTATGCTTAATTTACACAAAAGGGTTAACTTATTTCCATAAATTAAACCTAAAACACGATTTGATTATCACAAATTAATCGGAACTACTAATTACTTAGATTAATTAAAAATAGAATGAACCCTAGAAATATAAGATGTAATTATACATACCAGGAGCAAAAGTCATAGCAGCAGAAGGAACGATTGAATCGTTCCTCTTCGGTTCAACATTCAAAGCCTTCAACTCTAAAGAACGTTTCAGGGATAAATTTAAAGCCGCCGGTGATCGATAAGACCGATCGAATAGTTGAAAATTACTGAACTTATCCCCTGCAACAAAGATTGAAACCCATGAAAAAAAATCCCAATTCAAAACAAACCCACAAAAATCAACATACGGCTGTGTAAGGTTTGTTTGGGTCCAATACAAGAAGAAACAAAAAATCACTTTATGAAATTGGAAATTTTGAATGTTTTTTAGAAGGAGAAGAATGTCTACAGTAAACTATGTATAGAAAGAGATGAATCGAGAATCAAATGGCCAACTGATTTCAAGATCGCCAATTGACTGATGATGGCGATGATTGATGACGGCGGTGTAGGGTTCGACAGAACGTGGTATAAGAAGAGAAAGAGAGAGATGGGATAAGATCATTACCTAAATTAGTGGATACAATTAATATTTAATTAAATGATTATTATGATAAATTACCATTCTATCCTTTATAAATGATTGGACCACAATTCATCACACATTCACACAATATTTAGTCTCCACATATAAACCTACATCTATATATATATATATATATATATATATATATATATATATATATATATATATATATATATATATATATATATATATATATATATATATATATATATATACTTAGGATCTTTTGAGAACAACCGAGAACCCGAGAACTCCCAACTCCTTTTGGATCAATCATATATCTCCCAAACTAATTTTTTTTTCAAAAAACCGACCCTACAGGTCTCTTGGACGCTCAAAATGGGCCCGGGTCGCTGAAAAAAATTTCCAAAAAAACGACTTTTTTTTTTTGAAAAAATTTGCACATGTACAAAAAAAAATTTGCACATGTGCAAATATTTTTATACGTACAATTTTTTCAAGTTTTTTATGGATGTCTTTCTAACATATATTTAAGGCGTTCTGTAAAAAAAATTGAAAAAAAGTGTATGTATAAAAAAGTTTGCACATGTGCAAAAATTTTTTTGCACATGTTCAAAATTTTTCCAAAAAAAAGGTCGTTTTTTTGGAATTTTTTTTCGAAAATAATTAAATATGTGCGTTTTAGGCCCCTATATTTTTTGTTTTTCAAAAATTTTGACCATTTGGGAGTTCTCGGGTTCTCGGGGCATAGTTGGTTCTCAAAAAATTCCAACTATATATATATATATATATATATATATATATATATATATATATATATATATATATATATATATATATATATATATATATATATACACACACACACACACACACACACACACACACACACACACACACACACACACACACACACACACATAGGGTAGGGTTGAGTTCATTAAGGGACTAAAATTATCCATGGTACCAAGGGACTAATCTCGATCGTCGTAATCAAAATCATCAGCGGCCAAAAAATAGGTTGTAAATTTCTTACGTCGACGCACATGTAGATGATTATAATAAAAAACCCACTTAATTTTTTTGGTTTTTTTATTTTTCGACATTATTCTTTTTAAAAAATAAAAACCGAATATACCAAAATTAATAATTTTTTGTCCTCTACAAATAGACATCCATATTGATATATAAAAAATAAATTATTTTTTATAAGTACAGCTCGTCTATATTCACATGTGAATCTGAACTGTAAAATTTTGAATATGAGTAATTATTTTACTTTTAAAACTTTTACTACTTCAATATTATAACCATTTATAAGTAATGTACTTGATTCACAAGTGGATTTACTAATATTTACATGAAAATTTACTTATATTCACATATCAATATCATATACTATTGAGAATTTAATAATAAGTTTTTTACTACTTCAACATTTTAACAATTTATAATGAATTTACATTGATTCAAAATTGAATTTACTTACATTCACACAACAATTTACTCAGATGCACATATCAATATCATATGATATTTTAAATATATTTTGTAATATGAATATGATTAATCTACTTAGGAAATTTTTAACACTTCAACATTTTAATTATTTATAATGAATTACTATGATTCATAAGTTAATTTCATGCTCATTCACACAAAAAATTATTCAGATTCACTTGACAATATCATATGTCATTGTGAATGCCAACAGAGAATAACATAATAACATGTCAGATTCACATGTGAATATGAAATTGTAAACATTTAAAATATGAGTAATTATTTTACTTTTAAAACTTTTACTATTTCAATATTCTAACCATTTATAAGTAATATACTTGATTCACAAATGGATTTACTCATATTTACACGAAAACTTATTCATATTCACATATTAAAATTATATAGTATTGAGAAGTTACTTAATAGTTTTTTACTACTTAAACATTTTAATCATTTATAATGATTTTACTCTCATTTACAATATAAATTATTTACATTCATACAACAATTTACTCAGATTCACATATCAATATCATATGGTATTTTAAATATACTTCGAAATATGAATACGATTAATTTAGTTAGAAAATTTTTAACAATTCAAAATTTTAATCATTTATAATAAATACACTATGATTCAAAAGTTAATTCCATTCACATTCACACAAAAATTTATTCAAATTCATATGACAATATCATATGCAATTGTGTGTGTCAACAGTGAACAGAACAACAGTTCAGATTCACATGTGAATCTCAACTAGCGGAAATTTCGAAAAAAAAATCATTTTTTGTATATCAATATGGATCTCTATTTGTAGAGGATAAAAAGTTATAAATTTCTATATATTCAAATTTTTTTTCAATAAAAAATATGCACTAAAAATTAAAAAAACGAAGTGAGTTTTTTTATAATCCGGTAGATGCACGTCCAACGTAAAGTGTATAATCGTGTGGATGAGATTAGTCCCTTGTTGAACTTTTGCCTATACACATATGGGTTTAATATATTAGCCCCATAGAAGGGGTTATGCTTAGACATTACCCTTTTTTTATAAACACAAACAATTTAATAACCTTTTAGGTAATACTCAAAACACAATAATTTTCATATAATTTGCTTAAGCTGATTTATCTCATGAACGGTCAAAATAATCTCGAAATAAAATATGTTGATCGTTTTTTGTATTAATTGCAATTATTTAAATGTGATAAGACAAATTTTTTTAAAAGGGATCGATTAGAGGTAAAGGTTTTCACATTTGGGGACTCACTCCAAAATGATATAATATTCAAATTTCTCCCCATCTTTTTCCTAAGAGTTATTTTAATGTTGGTCTTAAATTTCCATTCAAATATCAACCGATTGCGGCCGAGTGATTATTGTAGAAATTCTAGATGTTTTGTTGTCTCCAAAGAAGTCTATCTTCGTTATAAACACACGCTAAGTGATTCAAAGTTGAATCTGCTTAGATCAAAAGGTGTTTCTATAACATCAAAAGGTGTTTCTATGTGATTAGATCAAAAGGTGTTTCTATAACATATAAATAATTTAGATTTAAATGATTCAAATATTTAAATCCTTCGTTAAAAGGCTATAAATAAATGCTTTAAGTTAAATAATTTAGATTTAAATGATTCAAATATTTAAATCGTTCGTTGAAAGGCTTTAAATAAATGCTTTAAGTTAAAAGTTAAATATAAAAGTCTAAAAAATATACATATATTCAGATATATGTTTCTACTTGATGATTCAAATACTTATTTAGAGGCTATGAGTAATTAAGAGGTAAATATTTTACGAAACACATGCTCTGGATAGTTCAGAGCGTCTTAACCACACACACACATACACACACACGGATTTAAAGTAGAATCAAATTATACAACTACCAACAAAAACTACATGAAAATGATCTATTTTCAAATTTTTCACGTGGTTCTATGGTTAGGTCGTAGAATTTGGGTTATATGTTGAACATATATATATATATATATATATATATATATATATATATATATATATATATATATATATATATATATATATATATATATATAGAGAGAGAGAGAGAGTTAGGTTCTATTAAAAACTCAAATATTCATGACATCTTGACAACCAAATCTGGACCATTAGATCAGAAAAATCAAGGGATAAGATGCAAGGTGGCAGTTTTTGTAATTTCTGAGAGTTTTAATGGTATATTTGACTTTTAAACCTCAAAATTAGGGGTAATCTAGGAACTAAAATACGAATGAAATAGGAAACAAATCACAACCCGTTTCTTTCTCCCTCTTGATCGGTCTCTCTCTCCAACTCTCTTTCTTTGTGTATCCTCAAATCCCGCAGTTCATCACTCTCTCTCCTTCACCCGATTCCCTTCTCTCAATCGGCGATGGCTTTTGTTCCCCTTCACGAAATCTCCTCCCCCTCTTCGCCGTCGCCCTCTTCACCGTCGCCCTAATCGTCTCCTCCGATTGGATTCCCTCTTGCTGCGTTAAGCGAATCTGAAATGAGATCGATGATTGCATATGGTTCGGTTTTTAAATGACAAATATGATCGATGATTGAAGTAAACAACGATAATTAGGGTTCATCTATCATCTTTCTACACCTACAGACCCTAATCGTCGGATCAGGTAATCCTTGCCATCTCAAACAACTCCCGCTGACCAATCTTTCTTTAAGTAGCTCTGATTGCAATAATTTTGAATGTCGATCCACAATGTCAACACCCATCGTCACATGTTGGACTGCTCGTATCCACCTTCAGGTTTGAAGGTTTGATTGCAATAATTTTGATTCCAATTTTCTCTCTTTCGTTTTGGTTTTGTGGCTTCTGATTATTCATTTCTTTTATGATTTTGAAGTCCTGAACAAGTCTCAACTTTTTTGGTTTCTTACATAGATGGCCAACTTTTGCAATTCTGAACTATTGAACAAATTTAAGTGGCTTCTGGTTGTTTTCCGTGTCTGTTGCAGGTTAACGGACAAGTATTTTTTTCTGATTGGTCTTGCACCCACATTTGATTTTTAACTAACCATTGTTTATTTGTTTCTTTCTCTGGAGTAGGTCATGAAAATCAATTCAGTTTTTATGGTTTTATTTTGATTCTATGATCATAACCGGTATGTGGTCTTATTTGTTTCTTTCTCTGATATGGTATACAAGCAGTATGATTACTCAATACTCACTCACATTTGTTCAATTTCAGATTGTGACAAAGGGACATCAATGGAATTTCATTTCAAATATTACAAGGGTTTTTGACAAATAATGGAACAAGTCATGAGGTTTTATTAACTTTATATATTCTTAACGAACATGCTATGGTCTAATTTCTAGGATTGGTGAACATTTGAAGGAGATAGTTTGCAAGTAACTGCAAAAGTGCAACATACCACATGATGGTGCATATGTGTGTACGTTCATATATGTGCATATGTGCACATGTATATAAGTGCATATATGCACATGTATATAAGTGTGCATATATACATCTGTTTATAAATACGTATAATGCATTTTTCCATTCAATAATAAATATATGTGCACCAAATTATTTGAGTTATAGCATTGTACTTATGGATTTCTTTTTCTATTTGTTTGTCTACATGTGTATGTATTCGCATATATGCATACATATATGTGCATACATGTATATGCATGTGTATAAGTACGCATGCATACATATATGTGCATATACGTGCATATGTGTATATGCATGTGTATATGTTCACATATGTGCGTATGTGCACATATACATATGTATATGCATGTGTATGTGTGCACATATGTGCGTATGTGCACATATGTGCGTATGTGCACATATGTGCGTAAGTGTAGATATGTATTTATTTTAATTTTTTTAATATACATGTATATTAATTTTTATTAATGTTATTGCAGATTTTGGAGAATTTATCCAGCAAATTGAAGAAATGAAATTTTAAAATTTGAGAAACGAAGATATCATGAATTTTTGTTGTATTTGTTATATTTTTTGTATATAACGTTCATTATTTCTAATAAATTTGTATATATCATTCAAACGGTTGTGTATTGTTGTACTTTTTAAATTTTATGTATGTATTGTTCAAAACAGTTGTATATTATTGTTTATAATAAAATGCGTTGTTCATTTTTTACATTTAGATATTAAAAATACGAATATGTATATATGAATTGTGAAAATATGCATATATAAATCTGCGAGTATGCATATATACACATGAAAATACACTAATATGTTTTTCAAATTTCGAATTTTTTTTTTAAATTCAAAATTTTTATTATTTTCTAATTTCGGAAAAAATTATTTAAAAATAAAAACGAAAATCTTATAAAAGTTTTAGGAAAACAAAAATTTGATTTTTTTTAAAATTTGAAAATTCAAATCTAATAGCCTTGATTTGAGGAGTTGTTAATGTTGTTGCCTAAAATAAAAAAAATCAGAATTAAATGTGAATTGTAAAATGACAATCGTGCCCTTTTGTGATCTGACCTATCAGAATGAGTTCTCAAGATCTCATGAATATTTGAGTTCTTAAAAGAACCTAACCCTATATATGGTTAGGTTCTTTTAAGAACTCAAATATTCATGACATCTTGAGAACTCATTCTGATTGAAAAATTAAAAAAAAAATTCTAGCAAATTTTGTGAGACCATGCAAATTTTGTGAGACGAGGAGACACAATTCTAGCAACTCATTTTCGAGATCAGAAAATTAAAAAAAATTAGATTAAGCTAAAATAATAAGAATTCTAAAAAAATCTACTAATTTTCGCTATTTATTCTATCTAAACAAAATAAAAAACCTGAAAAAAAATTCAGTGGAATATTGTTGGATGTTGAATATTCTAATAGAATATTACACAGAATAATGTAATATTCTACTAGAATATGAAAAAATACGCTAAATTTTTTAATTTTTTATGAATAAAAGAATGACGAAAATGATATATATATATATATATATATATATATATATATATATATATATATATATATATATATATATATATATATATATATATATATATATATATATATATATATATATATATATATATATATATATATATATATATATATATATATATATATATATATATATATATATATATATATATATATATATATATATATATATATATATATATATAGACAGACACACACACGCTATGTTCGTACACGCGCGATGCGGCGACGACGATTAATTTGTTTTGATGAATAATTTACTTCCGTCTATTAGTTTTCTTAAAGAAAATGAACTATTTAGGTGATTAGCGGTGTCGATACGTGCAATGCGACCTACAACGGATGTTGTATAGTCTTCAATGAATCATTTCAGAAACATATGCGTTGAAGGTGGTGGGAGGTGTGATAATATCTCTATTCTACGTCATGTATTTTATCGTGTGACGTTAGTACATTTGTGTTAGTACATTTTCGTGAGAATATATGTGTTTTGTGTCAAGTTTTATTGTGTGTAAAATTTTTTCATCGACGTTAATACAATATGTGTTGACTGGTAGTATTTTTTCCATAGATTTATTCTAGCTCACATGAATCAAAATCTTCAATTAACTGTGTCTAAATTGGTCGAATGGCTAATGGCTAATATTTAGAGGAGTTATAATTAAAGGGGGGAAATGCCACAAAATGGTAACTAATAACATGAAATTGGCTCTAGAGGTCATCAAACTTTTAATTGGTCTTATTTGCCGATCAATCTTTTGCTTTTTGATCAACTATGTTAGAAATTGGGTAGAGTTTTAGTGGAGATCTGGATAACCCTTGGATTGTGTGAACACTTTCCGAACTGATATTTCTACCCTATGCCCGAGTTACAAGAAATTCAGCATAGGATAATCCTAAGGGGACACTTACGAATCTAGGCCCAGAAAAAGTAAGCCAAATTGCTATGGAATCTGAGTTCATATGAAAAATGAGAGTTAAAAGGTGTGTCCATCCTAAAAAAGGATAGCCGTTTTTATAATAAATGAGTGATAGAGTTTTTTCTAGGGTTAGCCGTCATGGGCATTAGGGTTGCCCTATCGATTTATTTGGGAACAAGTCACGAATTAATGAGGAATCGATGGTTTCCAAAACTGACGAAATTAGTCAGTTTTACCATAATCACCCTCAAGAAATACGATTTTCCACTATATACCCACTTGAAAATTCCAAAGACCTTTTGGGGCGCTGCCAGAGGCTCTGCCCCTGAAAACCCGCTAGGGGCGCTGCCCCTAGACCCCACCCAAGGGGCGCTGCCTCTTTGGAAACCCCGAACCCGGGGGGCGCTGCCCCCGGACCCCCGACTTGTCGTCGAACCGGCTATTTATTCGATCTTATACATGCATGCACTACGCACATACTCGAACATATATTAGAGTACAAACTAAATAGCCCTTTAGCTCACACGTTAGTTCCAATTACATAAAATGACTTGGTGACACTAAAATCACCAACAAAATATACCATTGGATACATTTTCTATAGGGTATCACCGGTTATATGCCCACGTGGATCATTTTCCCGGTGGCAGAGCTTCAATCATAGCTTTACACACACACACACACACCCATTTTCGGCCACGTTGTATACATCATCTTCCCGGTGGCAGAGCTTCGGTCATAGCTATACACACACACTGATAGGGGCTTGCAGGTCTGGTTAACCGGTGGTGGAGGTTGTCGGTGATTAAAGGAGTGACCGATGATGGTAGCAGTTCTGTGGAATCGGCAGTAGCAGCAATGCCAACGTGAAGATGATCCACTTCACTTCACTCAGCCGCACGTATCTAACTATCTACACAACAAAAAAATCCGATCACCAAGCAACTAGAACCGGAAGATGATCCACGTAGGCTTGTAACCGGTTATACCTGGTAGAAAACGCATACAATGATGTAATTGAACAAAACGAAAAAGGTTGATGGGTAAATAAGACCAATTAAAAGTTTGATGACCTAAAGAGCAAATTTCATGTTATTAGTTACCCTTTTATGACATTTTCCCTAATTAAAAGCATCACTCTATTTTATAACTTCTTTAAATTATGTTATTGGTCAAAAAACCAAGATTAAATTAAATGATAGAAAATAAAAGAGAAAATACAATAATGCCATTGATAAGTAAATTTCAATTATCTTTCGTCCAAAAAATAAGAAATGTAAAAAACATGATGAAAAATCATATATCCTCACTAGTTTTGGTTGTAATAAAATCCAAAAATGTGTTCTAACAAATCTTATAATTTACAAATCAAAAGTAGATTCTTAAATTTTAAACTTCAAGTTTAAAGTCTAAACATTAAATTAAGTATTTCAATATTTAAAATTTAAAGTTAGAGCTGAATACTTTATATATTTTATCAAACATTATCCAATATTCTAAAAATTCGTTACATTCAAACTTACAATTTATTTCTTTGCAATTAAATAGACTTATAACAAGAACCATAATTATTAACAATAAAAAGCATCATTGCATTAATAAAAGGCCCCCCCTCTTAAATAAGTCCAATGTGTAAATATGTGGAGCCCAATAGTGTCTCTCCAAAAGAGCCCTTGTAGAGAGAAGGGAGACTCTAACATATATACAAACTTATAGGACTGAGTCGCACCAATGTGGGATACACTAACACCCCCTAGAGACGTAGGCTCGATGAGGTTACAGGGGTGTGGGACATCGAATCTGATACCATGTAAATATATGTGGAGCCCAAGAGTGTCTCTCCAAAAGAGCCCTTGGAGAGAAAATGGAGACTCCAATATATATACAAACATATAGGACCGTGTCGCACCAATGTGGGATACACTAACACAATGATTATGTAAAATTAGATGAAAATCAACAAACAATATCATTATTATTGTTCATATGAGAGTCAAAGTTAATACATTAAGAAACACTCGGTTCCGTCTACTCTTGCAAAAATGACAACTCATTTAATCAATGTAAATGTCTTGACCAATACTAATTTTTATGATCATCATTTATACTCCAAGCAATCCATGGTTCTTCATTGGAGCATTGTCCTCCAGCAACTCCCTCCCCTAATGTCCAACCAAGCAAAATTAAATTAGGAAAAAAAACAATGATAAAACAGACCAAAAAACAACCAATGGCAGCACAAACCACATTAAAAGCCATTAAAAACAATCATACTTGATTCAAATTGCCTTGTTAAACATGCAGGCTTTGGCTTGCTTTATCTTGGCCTCCACCCACCTCATTTGTAAATCCCAACAATACATCATTTTAACTCTTTTACCATAAGTAAAAGTTGGTAATGGGACTTCAAGTTCTACTAATTGCTCATACACATGGTGTAAATATATGTGGAGCCCAAGAGTGTCTCTTCGAAAGAGCCCTTGTGGAGAGAGAGGAGACTCCAACATATATACACACTTATAAGACCCTGTCGTACCAATGTGGGATACACTAACACTTCCCCTCAAAGATGTAGGCTCAATGAGGTTAAAGGGGTGCGAGACACTAGTTCTAATACTATGTAAATATATGTGGAGCCCAAGAGTGTCTCTCCAAAAGAGCCCTTGTGGAGAGATGAGAGACTCCAACATATATACACACTTATAATAGCGTGTCGCACCAATTTGTTATACACTAACACATGGTGAAAGGCTCGAGTCATTTATAATGTAGTTTTATCAATAAGCTAACATTGTCTAACCTGAAGGGCTACCAAGTCATTCTCTAACCTCGGCATGGAAACTGAGTGGATCTTGTAGACCAAGATTAAAAAAATTAAACATCTATTTAAAAAGATATAAAATCGCATACTAAACAAAGGGTATTGTTGGGAAAATGGCCTCAATAATCCCTACAAACCTCCCAAAGACAATAATAGAAAAATAAACTGAACACAAGAATATACGTGGAAAACTCCAAAACCGGAGAAAAACCACGGGCCTCCAGAGAGAAAGATCCACTATATGATAAATTGTTACAATCACATAGACTAATCTCTCAAGCCACCCCCCCAAATTACACCCACACTCTCAAAGTTTTAACTAATACTTTCACCACTCTAAAATAAGAGAAAGAAAGAAATAACCAAACACTTATAGTGTATTGTTGGTTGGGATGCTTTGAAACCAAAGCCTTGGTCCTTATTTATAAGCTTGGAGACCTCCCAAGCTTTCATCCTTCTAGCAATGTGGGATGAGAGCTCTTATTTCATTTAGCCAAAAAACCAACAAATCTCCACCTTGGATAAATGAAAGAAAACCGCAACCACATAAAGGAACATCGTCTTCATCAACGATCATAATTCTAAAGGCATAGAATTATCATACTCCACCATAAGAAAGTATCACCACTTAGAATAAATCATCCTAAGAATTTCACCTCGACACATGTTGAAAAACCTGCTGAAAAATTTATGGTGCAACTTCCATTTGGCATACCCGGAAGTTCATCAGCCATCAACATAACTTCACCACACATCTTGCATTTATGCCAATCCAATGCACATGTGCAGTTCCCCCGCTAACAGAAACACATCCCTTTTCATGGTATCACGGGCATACCATAGGGATGACACAACTCAAAAGAATTCATCGCCGTCAGTAGCGACAGAGATACTGTTAGCTGTATCGGAGCCTTTTGTCGAACTCGCTGCTCCACCTGGACAATTTCTCTTGACATGCCCAGACTCTCCACACTTCCAGCATACCGAAATCTTCTGGGAGTGTTTCTTCTTCTTCTCGTTCCTGCATACCATAGCCATTCCTTCTGAAGAAGCATAGTTGCTACTTTCCAGTCGTTTCTCTTCAGACAAGAGTTTACCAGTAACATCTGCATACTTCAGGGTCTCTTTCCCATACATCAAAATAGGCTTCATATGCTCATAGGAAGATGGTAAAGACAGTATGAGTCTTAAAGCTTTATCCTCATCTTCAGTCTCCACTCCAATAGCCTCCAGTTCTGACACGATGTTATTAAGAACACTTAGATGATCTGAGATTTTTGTATCTCCACTCATACGAAGAGTATGAAATTGCTCCTTGAGATACAACCGATTCGAGATGCCTTTGCCTTGATACAACTGCTCAAGCTTCTCCCACAAATCTTTTGCCGTTGCAATCCCATGCACATTTGCAAGAACATTCTTTGCTAGACACAAACGAATAGCACTTGCCGCTCTCAAATCTAGATCTTCCCATTCTTCATCATCGACTTTACTGGCTCCGGCTGAATCCTTGCTAGAAACGGGGACATGTCTCCCCCTCAACGCCTTGTGTAACCCAGACTGAATCAACACATCCTTGACTTGAACTTGCCACAAACCAAAGTTGATTCTTCCGTCAAATTTTTCTACATCAAACTTCATGGGACTGTATTTTGCCATCGTATCCGTATCTCAAAAAACAGTATTGTATACTAGAAAAATATGCACCAGACCTATACGCAATACACCCAATAAAGGATTCCCAGGTAAGAGTGGAGGGTCACAACGGACACGCTTAAATACCAATCTTTCCTAGACAGAACCTTCTTCAGATATATACGTATTTACAGCCCGCATATAATTCTATCGTATACAAAACGGTTAGTTGAATCCTCGTTTCTGATGTGGAAGATCAGACAAAGCTGCAACCACAGAGCATACTCCGAACCTTCAAAGTACCGAGACAACTCCAATACGATTAATAGAAATTTGTTTCTGATGTGGAAGATCAGCCAAAGCTGCAACCACAGAGCATACTCCAATTTCTAAAACCGAGACCTCCTCCAAAACCTGAAGCTCTGATACCACTTGTTGGGAAAATGGCCTCAATAATCCCTACAAACCTCCCAAAGACAATAATAGAAAAATAAACTGAACACAAGAATATACGTGGAAAACTCCAAAACCGGAGAAAAACCACGGGCCTCCAGAGAGAAAGATCCACTATATGATAAATTGTTACAATCACATAGACTAATCTCTCAAGCCACCCCCCCAAATTACACCCACACTCTCAAAGTTTTAACTAATACTTTCACCACTCTAAAATAAGAGAAAGAAAGAAATAACCAAACACTTATAGTGTATTGTTGGTTGGGATGCTTTGAAACCAAAGCCTTGGTCCTTATTTATAAGCTTGGAGACCTCCCAAGCTTTCATCCTTCTAGCAATGTGGGATGAGAGCTCTTATTTCATTTAGCCAAAAAACCAACAGGTATGTGTAAAAACATCAATTTTACAGCTGGAAACGATTAAACATAACTTTTAACAACTACAAAAGAAGAGATTATTGATAACATAAATCATTAGATAGAATTACATGTCAAACAAATGTGAAAATAAGTTTAATTTTTTAGGGTTTATACACACTCAAAGGTGTCAGAAAACAATATCAAATGGGTCAATAATCACAATCAAAGTTGTAACTTAATCCATACATTCCTCTTTAACAGACAAACTTTTTGAAACCGCATTCAAACTAATTTGAACTGTAATTTCAATACGAAAATGTTCAAAGATCTCCAAAAAGCAAGTGAAACATGTCAAATTTAGTTAGGTTGTCATGTCTAAATTAGGGGTTGTCACTATTCATGAAAATTCAAGATTACGTTATACCGTAACTGCCAAAACAAATATAATGTAGTCAAAGGAGTTAAAAACACAGTTAAAGGGATGAGAAATGACGGTCAAAGGGGTCAAAGTTTATAGTAAAAGTTTTCCGGAAACGCAGTCAAAGATGTCAAAAATCACAATAAAAGGTGTCAGAAATCACAGTGAAGTGTCATATCGCAGTTAAAGTATGAAATCATAGTCAAAGTAGAAATCATGGATACAACTTGAGTATTGCAGTTACCACCCTCCAAGCAAACTATTAATAAAGAGCATTACATTCTACAAAAAAACTATTAATAAAGAGCATTACATTCTACAAAGTTTCATATCAAACAAATCGGACTTTCTATAGATCATCACTACAAAGATGTATGTTTCTACCATTTAAGCAAAACCATGGATGATGCCAGAAGATGTGGAAAAAATGTATTACCAAAAAAGTAAAGATTGACATGGAGAGTAAACCCATTACTAAATAGTGAAAACATTTGGAAAAACTAAATTCTAAAGTTGAAACCAAATAGATGCAAGTTAAAACCAAAGAAAATGAAATCAAAATAGTTTTATCTTGGATAAGGTATGCCACTGAGACTGTTGTAAAAGGGGAGATAGAGTTAAGAAAAATAGTTAAAGAAATGAACATGAAAAATAACTAGGTTGTTAGGGAAAAATATAATTTTCCTTTTGGATTTTCCTGAACGCCAACAAAATGATTAGAGTCGTCGTTTAATGTTTAAGATCTTTTAGTTTGTATGATGGTTTTATGTGTAATTAAAATATATGATAATAAGTAATATATATCAACACATTTTTTCATAAACTTTTCGATTAATTTGTTGATTACAACTATACTCTACTGATTCAATTACATTTAGTTTAAATCAACACTAGGATAAACATTTTTCCTCTATGAACCGCCACCCAAAGCCCTATGTTGGTCGATGTGACTGTGTTACCCAACCTTGTAGTGTTGCTTGATCCTTCGGCTTTATGGATTGACAAAAAGGCCGACATCTAGTTTTGATATGCCCTTTCCGATGGAAACAAGAACACTCTTTTATTATCGGACCCTGGCCTTGTAACAAAATACAACTAGTGTTTCTCGTCCTACTAGGTCGATGTGTCTCCATTATAGGTGGTTTGACAATCATCAAACCATCGGGGATCTACCAATCGAAAGGGGATGGTAGAGGGTTCACAATTTCCTCGTATGTCTTCCGATAAAACGAAATATGGTAGGCATTATAAGCCATCCCCATACAGTCTCCATGATTTAAGGTCGATAACACTCTTATGACAAGTCCTCAATGTATGACAGATAGTTTCCACTTCTTACATAGACAAGTATGCAATTCTTATTAAGGTCTTCAACCTGAAATCTTGAATTTTTAATTCGATAGACCATCCTTAATACTTTTACTTTTTCTTTTCCCCGGCTTACATTGGCCCATGTGGTGAGTATTGTTATTAGTGTAGCTAAAGACATTAACCAAAATCACAGTAAGTTCCACATAAGGATTGCAGAATTAAAATAAGTAGGTAACATCGTCAATAATATAATTAGTACCTCCACTTCCACTCAAGATACCTACTGCACGAAAGAAGTCAATCAGCATGATCACTGACATCTTCCTTGTGTATCTTGTTGATGCATTTATGAAGCTGACACTCTTAGATTTCATAAGGTTATATCGCATGCCACCAAAATGCGACCGAGCCCATTTTTCTCGATTCATTCTAATAAAGTAGCTCCATAATTCTATTATTATATTGCAATTTTCCATTCATTCATTGAGATCTGATATTTTGTAGGCTTTGCAAGCCGCTAAAAACAAATATTTGGTCTCTTTATCTTTTACAAATCTAGTAGTTGTATTGGAATACCAAATGATAACCACAATGATGGATGGTATGAAAAATATTGGCAAGGGCTATCGATATTCCTACAACCTTATCATACATGAAAGTAAGATATTCCAAGTCGCCAATGTAATCATGTAGTTTTTGTAGGAACCATTTCCACGAGTCGATAAACTCACTCTTGCATATTCCATATGTAATTGGTAATATTTCATTTTACCGTCTATAGGAACTACTAGTAACATGGTACCCTTGAATACACCCTTTAGGTGGTCAACATCCATTACCAATGTTGGCACTAGTTGCGAAATTCATGTAGCTACAAAACATAGAAAATATTTAAAATTACCAATGTATTTTATATAGTACTTAATATATAAAAGAGTAAAGCCTACCAAGAAACCAAGTGAATATTTAATGAAATCGATCATCAACATTTGTTTGAAGCAAGTGACACTGCCATGATTATGTTTTTCTAAGTTCTAGCAATACACAGGTAGTCTTGCAAATGGATCCTCTTGGGTACCCCTGAACAATAGGGTGCACGTCCCCCCCCCCCCCCCCCCCCCACATGCTTATTTGCTGGAAATATCAATTTTGTACTTTGAAATTATATCCCTCATGATGTTGCTGCCTTGATATATTTTACTGTGATTCCCAACCATAACCTTGAAAATTAATTGGCCCAATACTTTGTTGTTGGCTTGGCGATAGTTTGGGTTTAGTTGTATTGATAAACATATATGTTCATCAACTAGTTTTTGACTTGGAAAAAGTCGTCAATAGACTTTAGTATCACACTCATTATACATTAACTATAGTTTCCTTTATAACAAATAACATTAAACCTTTGTGTTGAAGATCTGATTGTTTTGTACTGAAAACCTTTGTTAACACTTTTAACTCCAAGTGGAACTTTAAAAGCTCCTTTGGTTGTGAAGGTTTGTAGGTGTTTGATCTTTTGACTTGGGTGTTGGTTAAGTGACGATGTTTGTGAAGGGTTATATGCAAATCAATGAATTAAAAACCCTAAGTTCACATGCAACCTATAAGGATCTATGTTTTCTTCTAATTGAACATATAATAAATTCCTAAAGGCCACAAGAAAATAACTAAAAGAATAAAATCAGAAAAACTAACCTTTTAGGGTTTCTTGGAAGCAAAGCAGCACAAGTGTCCTGCCTCAAATGAAGTCACACCCAGGCTATGAAGTTGACGAAATCCAGAGAGAGGTGGGGAGGAGAGAATCACGAAATTTGGGGCTATGGGGCTCCCTATTTATAGGTTTCAAATGATAACCAGATAAACTTTAGAGAAAACCTTTTTGAATTCAAATCAAGATAAACCTTTATCTTATCAATTCAAACATATTTATCTCTTATATATATATATATATATATATATATATATATATATATATATATATATATATATATATATATATATATATATAAATATATAAATATATATATATATATATATATATATATATATATATATATATATATATATATATATATATATATATATATATATATGAATTTCGAAATTATATATATCTATATATAGATTTCGAAAATCACTAACCTTCCTCAATTGTCACTACTCAACTATTGAATAATTACAATTCAGCCCCTGCACCTTTAATTAATTAAATTAATCACCAAATTAATTCTAATTAATTACAGATTAATTTCTAATTAATTAATATAGTTTCTAATTAATATATTATCACTTTTAATATATTAATAAACTATTTATTTAATTTCTATTGATTTATTAATCATATAATAAATCAATCTTTCTCTCTCCTGGACTTTCTGACAAACCTATAGCTATGAGGGCAACCCAAATGGACTATGCTACTATTAATTAGATAAATACTAATTATTAGTCATGGCATAGACACCTAATCCAACAGTCTCCCACTTGGATAAGTCTATGACTATAATTATTAATTTAACCTCTAATTAATCAACAAACTGTAGCTTCCTAGAAACTGCTGCTGAACTCTGACCCAGTCAGCTCTGTCTATACATAAGTGATCATATGATCCTTCGTCCAACAAGATATTTTTCAGACACGAGACATGGATTGAGATCAATCTCTGTCTGATACTCTGTTTCCCGATTTCCGATTTTGCTTATGACTTTGAGACTTCTAATTGAACACATCAATTTAGTCCAGGCTGGCCAGCACTTCAGTCAACTTCAAAATCATCGAGAGGCCTACAGATATATGTTTCCTATCAGGGTCAAGGAACGAATAAGCTTCAACTCATATGATTATGTCTTTTACCAGTCAAATCATTCACAACAACACGTTTTATAACATCGAGTTACCAATGTGTTTTCGTATTATCAATGAACAACCGCCTTGTAAATTATAATTCATATCTTTCCACTTCAAGATCATAAGATATTATCGTCTCAACAGTGCTTGTGATATAATCCATGAAGCAATCTATTGAGCGTGGGTTTATCCAATACTCAAATCTCTATTTCTAAGTACTCATGAATGTTGTAGCAATCATATTTCTATGTCTAACTCCTTAAACAGTCTACAAACCAATTCATGACAGTCTTGATTCAATACTTACTTCCCAAAGTATGAGCGACTGTGGACCTTTCTGAATAATTAAATTATTCGTGAAGTAAAACATGCTAAAGTGAAAAATAAAGATCTGACTGGCAGCTACTCCTGCTTATTATCAAGTCTCCACAAGGTAATCACCAAGTCGGACCTTGTCATAAACTATTATCAGTTTCAAGATTTCTTATACACTTTTAATTCTAATTTTACAGCCATGTCTTTATGAACCTTACACTCTTTCTATGTATCCAAAGTATCTTATACTTATACACTTTATTGCAGATGATCCAATCAGATGTTCATCCGATGACATCTCAATATGTTATCCTGTCAATTTTGAAAGGTTTTGTGCAAACCATGAACTAAATAACCTAAGTTCACATGCAACCTATAAGGATCTATGTTTTCTTCTAATTGAACATATAACAAAAACCTAGAGGCCAATAAAAGAAACTAAAGATCAAAACAGAAAAACCAACCTTTATTTCTTGGAAGCTGAGCAGCAAAATTATCCTGCCTCAAATGAAATCACACCCAAACTAGAGGAGAGGAGAAATCGAAAATCCAGAGAGAGATATGAAAGTGGCGAAATTTAATGATGCCTGGGAACCCCTATTTATAGTTTCCAAATGGCCAGTTGATAAACCTTAGAGATAAACCTTTTTGAATTCAAATAAGATAAACCTTTTATCTTATAATTCAAACTCCTATTTATCCTCTATATATCAATTTTGAAATTATATATATCCATATATATATTTCGAAATCCACTGGTCACTCCACACTGCCACTTACTCAACTATTGAATAATTACAGTTTTAGTCCCTGCACGTTTAATTAATTAATTTAATCCCCAAATTAAATCCAATTAATTCTGGATTAATTCCTAATTAATTAATATAGTTTCTAATTAATATATTATCACTTTAATATATTAATAAACCATATATTTAATTCCTGTTGATTTATTAATCCCATAATAAATCAACCTTTCTCTCTACCGAATTTTCTACCAAACCTCCAGTCATGAGGGCAACCCAAATGGACTGTGCTTCTATTAATTAGGTAAATACTAATTATTAGTCATGGCTTAGACACCTAATCCAACAGTCTCCCACTTGGATAAGTCTATGACTATAATTACCGATTTAGCCTCTAATTAACTAGCACTTTAAGCTTCCTAGAAACCAATGCCAAACTCTGATCTAATCAGTCCTGTCCATAGATAAGTGATCAGATGATCCTCCGTCCAACAAGATATTTTTCAGACTCAAGACATGGATAAAATCAATCTGGTCTGAATCACTGTTCCTCGATTTCCGATTTGCATATGACTCTTAGACTACCAATTTAGTCCCGGTTGGCCAACAATTTTAGTCAACTTCAAAATCATCGAGAGGCCTACAGATATCTGTTCCCCGTCAGGGTCAAGGGACGAATAAACTTTGACTCATATACTTATGTCTTTTACCAAACAAATCACTCACAACAATACGTTTTATAACACCGAGTTACCGATGCGTTTTCGTATTATCAATGAATAACCGTCTAGTAAATCATAACTCATATGTCTTAGCTTAAAGATCAAAAGATATTATCGTCTCAATATTGCTCGTGATGTAATCCATGAAGCAATCCATTGAACGCGGGTTTATCCAATACTCAAATCTCCATTTCCAAGTACTCACGAATGGTGCAGCAATCCAATTGCAATGTCTAACTCCTTAGACAATCTATTACCAATTCATGACAGCCTTACTTCATACTTACTCCCTAAAAGTATGAGCGACTGTGGATATTTGAATAATCTAATTATTCAGGAAGTAAAACATGCAAAATGAAACACAATGATATATATTGACAAAATTAGTAAACCATTACTCATTAATAAATCTCTATTATGAAATCACAAAAGTCAAATACAATAACATTGTTACAAGTTTCAAAACTCTATCTAATTACAAAAACTTATATCATCTCTTAATCCAATGCTCCTAGCATGCTGATTATGCTTAATCCTACTCAGAGCCTTTGTCAAGGGATCTGCAGGATTATCTTCCGATGATACCCTCTTTACCACGAGGTGGCCTTCTTCTACCCTATGTCTGATATAGTGGTACTTTCTGTCGATATGTCTGGAATTTCCATGATCTCGCGGTTCCTTTGTCAAGGCGACCGCACCTTCGTTATCGCAGAAAAGTTCCAAGGGCTCCTAAATACTCGGGACTACTCCAAGGTCACCGATAAAGTTCTTCAGCCAAGCCGCTTCCTTTGACGCTTCACTTGCTGCTATGTACTCTGATTCGCACGTAGAATCAGCCACTGTTTCTTGCTTGGAACTTTTCCAAGTAACTGCTCCACCGTTCAAAAGGAATACCCAGCCCGACTGAGACCGACCACTGTCTCTATCCGTCTGAAAGCTGGCATCTGTATATCATTCAACTCTCAAGGTATCACTGCCACCGAGGACTAACACCATGTTCTTTGTCCTTCGCAGATACTTGAGTATATTTTTCACAGCTATCCAATGCGTCCTTCCAGGGTTACCCTGGTACCGACTGACCATGCTCAAAGCAAAGGCCACGTCAGGGCGAGTACACGTCATAGCGTACATGATCGATCCTACAGCCGAAGCATAAGGTACCCGACTCATTTCAGCTATTTCTTCGTCTGTACTCGGACTTTGAGTCTTACTCAATTTGGCATTACTTTGGATAGGCAGCTCTCCCTTCTTGGAATTTTCCATACTAAACCTTTTCAGTACCTTTTCCAAGTATGTACCCTGACTAAGTCCAATTAGTCTCTTCTTCCTATCTCTCAATATTCTTATCCCGAGAATATAGGCAGCCTCTCCTAGGTCCTTCATGGCGAAACATTTCCCAAGCCAAGCCTTGACATCTTGCAAGGTTGGAATATCGTTTCCCATGAGCAGTATGTCATCAACATACAGCACCAGAAAGGTGACTATACTCCCACTAGCCTTGACATATACGCAGGACTCATCCTCGCTCCTAGAGAAACCAAACTCTTTGACTTTCTCATGGAAACAAAGATTCCAGCTGCGAGAAGCTTGCTTCAATCCGTAGATTGATCTCTCAAGCTTACACACCGTATTAGGATACTTTGCATCGACAAAACCCTCTGGCTGATTCATGTAAACATCCTCAGTCAACTTCCCATTAAGGAAAGCGGTTTTGACGTCCATCTGCCAAATTTCATAGTCATGAAATGCAGCTATGGCTAGCATAATCCTAATAGACTTTATCTTGGCTACTGGTGAGAAGGTCTCGTCATAGTCAACCCCTGGGGTTTGAGTAAAACCCTTCGCAACCAGTCTTGCCTTGAAAGTGTGTACCTTTCCGTCCATGTCGGTCTTCTTCTTGAAGATCCATTTGCACCCGACTGTCTTTCGACCCGGTACGTTGTCAACCAAGTTCCAAACTTGATTGTCATACATGGACTTGATCTCGCTATCCATGGCCTCTTTCCACTTGGCAGACTCAGGGCCCGCCACTGCTTCCTGGTAGTTAGCTGGTTCATCCAAATTTATCAGTGTCCTATCACTGACAAACGTGTCCCCATCCGAAGTTATATGGAACCCATAAAACTCGGGTGGCATGCTAACCCTACCGGAACGCCTAAGAGGTAAGGATACATCTGTCGGACCAACAGGAACTTCTTCCTCATGTTGGTTGCTAGTTTCTCCTAAGGTTGCGTCATCTGATGACTCTTGAATTTCTTCCAGATCAATGGTACTCCCACTGTCCTCTTTGAATATGAGCTCTCTCTCTCGAAAGACCGCACGTCTAGCTACAAAGACCACGTCCTCGCTCGGTCTGTAGAATAGATATCCAAAGGACTGTTTGGGATAACCAAGGAAGAAACACCTTTCGCTTCTTTCTGCGAGTTTGTCTTGAGTCTCTCGTCTAACGAAAGCCTCACAACCCCAGACTTTGATATGTGCCAACGAGGGAACTTTCCCCGTCCACATTTCATGAGGTGTTTTAGCAACCTTTTTAGTAGGGACAAGATTTAGGATATGGGCGGCAGTCTCTAAGGCATACCTCCAGAAGTGAATGGGAAGTGAAGATCGACTCATCATGGAACGAACCATGTCCAACAGGGTTCGGTTGCGTCTCTCTGCAACACCGTTCAACTGTGGTGTCCTGGGAGGTGTCAACTGCGAAACTATTCCGCATTCCTTTAGATAGTCTAGGAACTCGATACTTAGATACTCTCCGCCTCTGTCGGACCTGAGCATCTTTATCTTCCTGCCTAATTGATTTTCTACTTCGTTCTTAAACTCTTTGAACTTCTCAAAGGTGTCCGACTTGTGCTTGATCAAGTAGATATAACCGTATCTACTAAAATCGTCAGTAAAGGTCACGTAGAACCGCGTGCCATCCTTTGTGGTTGATCTGAATGGACCACACACATCCGTGTGAATGATGTCCAGCAGACCCTCACCTCTTTCAAAAGATCCTTTGAAAGGTGATTTAGTCATCTTGCCCAACAGACAAGATTCGCATACATCATCCGACCTGAGGTCGAATGATTCCAACACTCCATCCTTTTGGAGTTGGGCAATGCGTTTCTTGCTGATGTGCCCGAGCCGACTATGCCACAGACATGCCTTTTCTACACCACTAGTAGAATCAATATAATTTACACTATGTCCTAAATTGTCAACACATTCAACAGTTTCATACACACCATCACAAGGATAAGCAGTAAAAATCAAAATGCCATTTTTGAAAACAGAAATAGAACCAATTTTATTATCAAAAGAAAATTGAAATCCTTGTCTGAACAATGCGTGAAATGAAATAATGTTTCTTGCCATTTCTGGCGAATACCAACAATTAAATAATTTTAAACTAACATCA
This sequence comes from Cichorium intybus, assembly GCA_023525715.1. Classification (NCBI taxonomy): domain Eukaryota; kingdom Viridiplantae; phylum Streptophyta; class Magnoliopsida; order Asterales; family Asteraceae; genus Cichorium; species Cichorium intybus. The sequence goes on along the minus strand of CM042009.1, from coordinate 117,516,826 downwards.
CTACTAAGCACTAAACTATAAACTCCAATCTTGGTAACAGGGGACGATCTCCTATTGCCCATGATCAAGTTCAGTCTACCGTGCTCCACCTCCCTGCTTTCCTTTAGGCCCTGCAGATCAGAACAAATGTGAAAACGACATCCTGTATCAAGGACCCAAGAATTAGAAGATGGTGAGTTTTTAGAGATAGTGTATATACCTGTTGTCGATGGCTTTACTTTCCCATCCTTGGCATCCTGCAAGTATTTGGGGCAGCTTCTCTTCCAATGGCCCTTCTCTTTGCAGTAAAAACAGTTGGCTTCATCAGGGTTGGCCACACAAGGAATGTGGGAAGTCTTGGTTCTCGAGCCATTACTGGATGACCCGACCTGAACCTTTTCCCTCCAATTTTGCTTAGGAGGGCCCTTCCTTTTCTTTCCTTTGCCACTTCCAATGGCTAAGACGGGCTGATTGACCGAGGGTACACTTTTACCCTTCATCCCGTCCTCAGCAACTCGAAGCATGCGATGCAACTCAGTCAGGTTAGCCTGATTGTTGTTCAAATGATAAGCCAGCCTGAACTGGTCATAAGAACTCATTAGGGAGTTAAGCACTATGTCAACGGCCAACTCCTCCGGTACAGGCATCGCAAGCTTTCTAAGCCGCTCCATGTAACCTTGCATTCTTTGCACATGAGCGCAGATGGACTCTCCATCTTTAGGTATGCTGTTCGTGAAGTCCTACTATTGATTTGACTAACCAAATTTATCTCATATATATAATATTAACTTTTAATAACATATATAAGATGTATTTTAAAACCCTTTAAAATATTCAAGGTTTATCTTTAATTTTACCAAATTTAACAATTAAATTTTAAATTAAATCAAACCTTAAAAATCGATTTAATCAATTTTAACTACCAATTAATTAAATTAATTAAATCTAAATATTTTAAACATTTTAAAATATTTTTCTGAATTTTTCTATTAATTTTCGAGAATTTAAAATTAATTAAATCCCTTTTGAATTATCTTTTAATTAACAATTAATTAAATTAATTCAAATGAAGATAGGTTTATCCAAATTAATCAAATTAATTAAAACCTATCCTTAAACCCCTAAATTTCGATTTCAAGGAAAAGGTTTAAGGTTATCCATTTAATTAACAAATAAAGTTACCAAAAATAGAAAACCTCCTAAAACCCTAAAGGCAAATTTCGAAATTTAGCAAGGGGGGATTAGGGTTTCCAAAACCCTAATCCTATAAATCGATTTTGATATATATTAGGGTTTATAGGCTTTAAACCCTAAAACAGTTATAGCAATTCAACAAGAAAACAAAACAGGCTCTGATACCACTGAAAGGTTTTGTGCAAACCATGAACTAAATAACCTAAGTTCACATGCAACCTATAAGGATCTATGTTTTCTTCTAATTGAACATATAAGAAAAACCTAGAGGCCAATAAAAGAAACTAAAGATCAAAACAGAAAAACCAACCTTTATTTCTTGGAAGCTGAGCAGCAAAATTATCCTGCCTCAAATGAAATCACACCCAAACTAGAGGAGAGGAGAAATCGAAAATCCAGAGAGAGATGTGAAAGTGGCGAAATTTAATGATGCCTGGGAACCCCTATTTATAGTTTCCAAATGGCCAGTTGATAAACCTTAGAGATAAACCTTTTTGAATTCAAATAAGATAAACCTTTTATCTTATAATTCAAACTCCTATTTATCCTCTATATATCAATTTCGAAATTATATATATCCATATATATATTTCGAAATCCACTGGTCACTCCACACTGCCACTTACTCAACTATTGAATAATTACAGTTTTAGTCCCTGCACCTTTAATTAATTAATTTAATCCCCAAATTAAATCCAATTAATTCTGGATTAATTCCTAATTAATTAATATAGTTTCTTATTAATATATTATCACTTTAATATATTAATAAACCATATATTTAATTCCTGTTGATTTATTAATCTCATAATAAATCAACCTTTCTCTCTACCGAATTTTCTACCAAACCTCCAGTCATGAGGGCAACCCAAATGGACTGTGCTTCTATTAATTAGGTAAATACTAATTATTAGTCATGGCTTAGACACCTAATCCAAAAAATTTCTCTCCTAACTCCATTCTGGTAATGTGTATTGTGACTTCCTATGGTTCTGGGGTCTTTAGTATACTTGACTGCACCCTAAGACTATTTTGAGGTGTCATGATGTGCCGGTGGACCACACGCGCTCCATCAGAATACCAACGAGATTCTTTAACCATCAAGTCCTATAACATCATGTCCTGACGTTAATAATTACCAATTTGAAAAATCTTTCAAATTAACACTATCACCCCAATCATTTCGTAATGAATTCTCACTCGAGTTCAAGCAATCCATCCAGTATTCCCAGCCAGACAATATCCTGAATCCAACTTACTATGCCCTAAGCATCAAGTCATCAGGACATGTTCATGACATTATGATCGATCCAAGAAACTTGTGGAACCCGATCCAATCTTATTCCAAACCCTTTCGGAATCTAAAGATTATTTATAATCCTTGTGTCATGATTTTCGAAAAAACTATTTCCTTTCGGAGACTCTTCTTATGCATCTTGAATCTTATCAAGATCATGCTTACAATGGCTAGGTCTATGCTGGCGATTTCATCTATCCAATAGATGACTGTGAATTACGTGAGTATGTTGCACCTTCTTAATTTCTTTCATGCCAAGTCATCACACTTTGCAATGATAAGAAAACCCTTTCCTGGATCTTGAATCTCATCAAGATCATCTTGGCAGACTCTGAATCTATCTCGTAGATGTTTACAACCACCTTAGTATGCCGTATTTCTATTAAGGCTTTCATAGCGATCCGTCTCTTAACACCAAGTCATTACACTTTGTAATGAAAATAGACGTTTCCTAGAAACAGTATGTATCCCACATATGGAGATGGTAGACTACAGCAGCACTCCCACTGGCTTTGACACGGTTATGGACTATTCACAAAATCCAGGACTTTTGGTACCTTTTGAGATACCAAACCTTCTGACATCTTAATGGAAATCTTTCAGCCCTTTCTCAAAAATCCAATCATTCGGCATATTTTTGAGAATCTGAATATCCTATCTTGCGAGATGCCCATGGGGTAATCTCGGGCTCATGTACCTTTGTACTGGGACACTCTTTGTGAGTCCCTATTAGTGTGCCGGTGATCCACACGCGCTCCACTAACGATTCACAATATGCCATGCAGTTTCCTTTCGGATTTCATCTTCTATTGAGAGTGCTGTTTTCGGAATCAATTACTTGACTTTGAGTATTGTCTCACTCAACTAGATGTTCTGAAGGTATGTGTCTTTCCATGTCACTTTCTTTTAATGATTTAGTTACTCCCACTGGTTTTTAGACCCGGTGTAAAACCAATCAAATTTTCACATAGACTGTGTCTCGCCCTAAGGTTCTCTTGTTTGGCAGCAGCCGGGCTCACCAATGCTTCCAAGTAGTCGGATTGTAAATCCGTACCAACTATAGTGTTTTACCACCAATCGATATGTTACCCCGATCATAACTACTTATGATGGTGATCAATACTACTGGTCAGGAGAATATTATGTTAGTTGTAAAATAGAAATCCGGTTTCTGCTTCAAGCCTAGTGATGACTAAAGGTTCTTTCACTTGGCTAGTCCTGAACACATTCATGACTGCACTAACTCCCACTGTTTCCTTAGACCATGAGTTCTTTCTAAAAGAGCTCTTCTCATACAGTTGCAGTGCGATAGCCAATGAAATGACAATGCTAATCATGTTTAGGCTAGTCATGAGGTTCGGATGAACACTACAAGACCCTGGACTTTTCTATGTACAAGTGGGATAATCCTAGCTTTACATTTCAGATAGTGTCTTCAGGACCTACTTAGTTTAGGATGTGGTCGGAATATGGTTTATATGGACTGACTGGTATAGTATTCAAATTATTGGAAACTAATGTATCGAGGATCGAATTGTTTCGACCAATGCTCCATTATCTTCCTTAAGACACATTACAACTATTAATGTTCTTGGAAGAGAATGAACTGTGAAACATTTTTTATGTTATCGCTCAGGTTCTGTGGAACTTGTACTTCCTTTGAAGTTCTTGAACTGTTCAAGGTTTCAATTCAATCGCTTATCCCAATAAGCGAAGTCATATTCGTCATACCGAATGATAAATATCGTGAAGTACAAACAATTGTGTTCTATATCAAGATTAGAGCAACACACCGCAACAGGTGTGTCCGTTGCTCTTAATCTCAATGTCTTTTACATATCTATGTAACCTAATGACTTTGTTAACATTGTTCAAGACTTGCAATCTTCAGTTGACTCTAAGTCAACTGATTCCAAAATCCTATCCTCTGGATCTTTAGGTGATTTATTTCTTGCCACATGTGCTTTATAAAGAACTTAATCATCATCTGACTCTAAGTCAGATGATTCCAAAGTCCTGTCCAACTGGACCTTTGGTTGATTCATTTCTTGACACATTAAGAACTCAATTCATCAAGTGACTCTAAGTCAAATGATTCCAAAGTCCTGTCCAACTGGAGCTTTGGTTGAATTGATTCTTATAACATTTGTATTAACAATCATAAATGACACAATTCCTGAATCCAAACATTTTGGATGCATAAACATTCAAGTTATTACTAATCATACATTCAACATATTCATATAACATTTCAAGGACAATTTCAGACAACAGGTGTTATATATATATATATATATATATATATATATATATATATATATATATATATATATATATATATATATATAAGAATTAGTCATTCAAAGCGCTAGTGTGCCTCATTCACGAAGCTGGTCTATAAGGGGGGGGGGGGGGGTTATGGAAACTGCCTATAAAATAGCAGTTGAATGAGTGTCCACTCTCACCGACCGCTTCCTTGATCAGTGATGGGTCGTTAGCAGAACGGATTTGATAGGACTGCTTAATATCATTAAAAGTATAATGCTATTAAAGAAAGTACTAGAATTCTTTATAAAATCCCAAATCTAGTTACTTTAGGAAAAATATGAAAAGTATGCTAACCCATGAAATTGCAAATTACACTTTATGAGTCGTTAGTGAAACGTGTGTGGTTTACCAGCACACTAATAGGAACTTATAAAGAGTGGTAGTGGGTATCTCATAAATTATCATTGTTGATGGAGCGTGTGTGGTTTATCGGCTATGTTGTTATCGCGGTCAAAATTATAATAGTGGTAACATTTCGATATTTAATTTAGCGATTATCGCGGTGGTATAGCGACGGTATGACGATTTTTTATAATATGTAGAATTTATATATTATACTATTACTAGTAAAATAGATATCATAAAACTTGTATAAAAAACATCACATGAGGCTTAAGGAATAACATTCTACCGTGAAAACAAACTTTTACAGGAAATGTGTATCAATCTCATATGAACGGCACCGTATATCCATATTTTATAAAAAAAATCAAGATGGTAAAAAAATAATATAAAAAACATGTGATTACGTTAAAAAAATTCATTTACATGGTGCAACTTTTGATTCTACTGATATCGCGGTTAATCGCGTTATTTCGCAATCCAAAATCGCGGTAAATCGTGCCAAATCGCGGTAAGTCGTGGCGCTATTTGTGGAACTGCTATAATTTAGCGCTAAAATGAACCGCTATTTTATCTACCTCCGCTAACCGCAATACCGGCTCGATACCACTGCTATATCGGCGCGATTAACTGCATAGTTTACCGGCACATCAAATTAAGATGATAATTGACATTGAGATTATCAAACACATTTGCATGGTTATTCACATCTTGCTTGTGATCCTCGTTATCCTAGTCACAAATGGAAGAGCATAATCCGAGATTAAACATACCATTGAATAGCTTCAATGAATCTCAAAAGTTCTAGGAATTTCACTTAATTTGATTATCTTCCACGGTGGAATTGGTAAATCGTCATTTACCTACCTTTATAGGAATTGCAATTAGATTACGACATCCCTCTTCTAAGTTGTGAATTATATAGTTGGGTCCTAGCCTTAATATTTATTCTTTGGGTTAATATATTAAGGAATATCCTTATCTAATTAAAACTACCCTCTCTTATAGATGTCTACTTCTGCTGATGCTTTTGCTATCCCACCCGCTCCCCACAACAACCACAATAACTTATCTTCGATCTTTTGCATTACTCGATGGTGACATTGGATGGCACCAATTACAACGACTGGATGCGAAACATTAAGATGGCTCTTAGATTTGAGGACAGGGAGTATGTTCTCGAGAAAGAACTCGTCGAGATCAATCAAGAAACAACCACTCCTGAGGAATATGCCTCATATAAGAAACACTACAACAATGCAACCAAAGTGGCCTGCATCATGGTCGCTACTGTGTTCACCGAATTGTAGAGATTTTAAGAGGACTATTGGCCATACGAGATGAACAAGGACCTTATGGAAAAGTTCCAAACTTGACCATTTTGCCTGCTTTTATCTCGTGTATTGTATATATTTCGCACACAAGCACTAGACACAAAAACATGAGTATATAACAGTTTCTAAGATATATTTCACTCAGAATAGGGCTCAACGACGACTAAAATACTTGATATTACTAGGCGTTGTCAAACACCCCCACTTGTGCCTTGCTTGTCCCTAAGCAAGTGATTTTTTAACAAGTTCTAATTAAAACTAAACATTTTTGAATGCCTTCAGTTTCAAAGTTTATTTTATCCAGAAGTTAGGTAAAAATGATTTTTAGAAAAATGACTAGAATACTCTTTGAGAATCACGACTTTCTAAAGAACCATTGATTACAAATTTTCGGTTCACAAGAGTGCACTTACTCATTCAGATTCTAAAGGTCGTTAAAGAACAATCCATGACTTTCGATGTTGTCCATGTAACGAGCTTTCGAAAATACTATCCCAGACCAGACGATCTTAGGTAGTAAGGTGCATAAGTGCCCTTTTAGGGCCACCCTTTTCGAACCTACCGGCTTGAACAACAAAGGCCACTGATTGTCAATTCCTTCCTGAATCCCAATCCTAAAGTGTTCTAAATCTAAGATTTTCTAACTTATTAAAACTCAACTTGTTTTAACTAAACCATAACATGCTAACAACTACATAGTATTTTTTGAAAAATACCAAATGCTATAACACTCAAAAACTATTCGTTTTCTAATTACAACTTCTTAAAATTTTTGGAATTTGCTAAATTTTTTGAAATTGCCTTGTTTTTCGCAAAAATTTCTAAAAATCTCTTTTCGACCGTCCCACCCCACACTTTAAACCATACAACTGAAAGGTTTTCCGCAACCATGAACTAAATAACCTAAGTTCACATGCAACCTAGAAAAGATCTATGTTTTCTTACTTTGAACATGTAACTAATTCCTAAAGGCCAAACAAAAATTAACTAAAAGAATAAATCAGAAAAACTAACCTTTAGTTTTAATCTTGAAGCTAAGCAGCACAAGTGTCCTGCCTCAAATGAGATCACACCCAGGGAGCCAGAGGAAGGTCACGAAAATACAGAGAGAATAATAGAAATGAGCACCTAATAATGAGGTCTAGGGTTCCCTATTTATAGGGAACCAAGTGGCAAAGCTAGAAACCCTAGCCGCAGCCCATTTTCCGGATTATCTGTACGCGCGCCGCGGCCAGATCGATTGCGCGCCGCGCGCCGCAATTCAACTATTGAATTCGTACGAATATGTACGCGCGTCGCGGCCTTTACATTGGCGCGCCGCGCGCCGCAATTCAACTATTGAATTTGTACGACTTTAATCCCTGACCTCCTGATTAATCTAATTAATGCCAGAGAAATTAATCCAATTAATTTCTGATTAATTATTAATCAATCAACATAGTTTCTAATTAATATATTATCACTTTAATATATTAACAAACCATATCTTTTATTTCTATTGATTTATTAATCCCATAATAAACCAATCTTTCTCTCTACCGAACTTTCTATCAAACCTCCAGCTATGAGGGCAACCCAAATGGACTTTGCTTCTATTAATTAGGTAAATATAAATTATTAGTCATGGCTTAGACACCTAATCCAACAACAACATCCCCGTTGTACATAAGAAATTCAAAACAAAGGAGAAAAGAGTTACCCCTTAGGAATGGTAGAACTGCTTGTTTATCGGAGCTAATCAAAACAGGATATCGAAAGTGCTCATCTTAGTTTGAATGTCCGGGGTTGTGGTGCAACAATGAATATGCGGGTATGTGACAAGTGTAGGGGTACGGTGACCACACACTTGTTTTAGACAACCCCTCAATGGATCTCATTGTTACTTGCATACAAAAACACTCAATAAACAATATTAAGAGTAAAAGCAACAAAACTCTAAACGACTAATAGTAGGTTTATGTACAATGTTTTCAAAAATAAAAAAAGACAAATAAGATCACTCATCACCATCGTGCTACGTCCTAGATGGACCAGCCTCATCATCCTGTCCTGCAGTGGGGAAGGGACGTGGATGCCGTCCAGCCTGAAGAAGGAGCTCTCGTAATGCCTTTGCCATCCAAACCTGCTGGTCCTACAGCCGTGTCATCCTCGCAACAATGTCCCGCAAGGCAGCCTGCACTTCTACAGGCTGTGGCACTGGTCGTGGCTGCGGTGGTGGCTAGTCCTCTGTCTCTACTCTCCTGGTCGTGGCTGCGGTGGTGGCTAGTCCTCTGTCTCTACTGTCCTCCTGGTGGGCCGGATCAACTGCTCCTCCTCCTCATCCTCCTGCTCGACAACCTCTGGTGGAGGCTGCACCGGTGCCTGTTGAGCTGTTGGGCGTGTCGACAGGACCATAGGTAATATCTCGTGAATCCCTAGCCGTACCTGCTGTATCACCTTCATCGTCTCTAGCAGTTTTCCCTAAGCATGGGTGGGTGGCGTCGATGCCAAATGGGCAATGACATCGGTAGTAAGAATGCTATATGGCCGGGCTAGACAGTCTCCCACTTGGATAAGTCTATGACTATAATTACCAATTTAACCTCTAATTAATCGGCAAACTGTAGCTTCCTAGAAACTGCTGCCGAACTCTGACCTAGTCAGTTCTGTCCATAGATAAGTGATCAAATGATCCTCCGTCTAACAAGATATTTTCAGACATGAGACATGGATTGAGATCAATCTCTGTCTGACACACTGTTTCCCGATTTTCTATTTTGCTTATGACTCTTAGACTTCTAATTGAACGATTCAATTTAGTCCTGGCTGGCCAGCACTTCAGTCAACTTCAAAATCATCGAGTGGCCAACAGATATCTGTTTCCCGTCTGGGTCAAGGGACGAATAAGCTTCGACTAATATGTTATATCTTTTACCTGAAAAATTACTCACAACAGCACGTTTTATAACACCGAGTTACCGATGCGTTTTCGTACTATCAATGAACAACCGCCTTGCAAATTATAACTCATATCTCTCAACTTTAAGACCATAAGATATTATCGTCTCAACATTGCTCATGATATAATCCATGAAGCAATCCATTGAGCGCGGGTTTATCCAATACTCAAATCTCCATTTCCAAGTACTCATGAACGTTGCAGCAATCTTATTGCTATGTCTAACTCCTTAGACAATCTACAAACCAATTCATGATAGTCTTCCTTCATACTTACTCCCTAAAAGTTTGAGTGACTGTGGATATTTGAATAATCCAATTATTCAGGAAGTAAAACATGCAAAAGCGAAACATAAAATCTGACTGGCAGCTACTCCTGCTTATTACCAAGTCTCCACGAGGTAATCACCAAGTCGGATTTATCATAACTATTATCGGTTTCTTATTCTCTTTTAAACTTTCAATTCAAGCCTTTTATATCTATGTCTATGACCTTTTTTTACTCTTTCTATGTATCCAAGTGTCTAACACTTATACACTTTATTGCAGATGATCCTATCGGATACTCTTCCGATGATATCTCAATTTGTCATTTTGTCATTCTCTCTCACAACTCTATTCCGGTGATGTGTACCGTGACTGCCCATGGCTCTCGGGTCTTTAGTCTACATGACTATACCCTAAGACAATTTCGAGGTGTCATGATGTGCCGGTGAACCACACGCGCTCCATTAGAAACCAACGAAATTCTTTAACCATGAAGTCCTACAGCACCACGTTCTGGTGTAAACAATTACCGATTTGAAAACCCTTTCAAATCAATCACCATAATCATTTCCTAATGATTTCTCACGTCTGTTCAAAAATCCATTCAGTATTCTCAGCCAGGCAATATCCTGAATCCAACTTACAATGCTCTAAGCATTAAGTCATCATGATATGTTCATAACACTTTTGATTTGTCCAAGAGGCTCGAGGAACCTGATGTAATCTCATTCCAAGCCCTTTCGGAATCCTAAGATTACCAATAATCCTTGTGTCATGATTTCCGGAAACCATTTCCTTTCAGGGACTCTTTCTTATGCATCTTGAATCCCATCAAGATCATATTCTCAACGGCTAAGTCAATACTGTCAGTCTCATCTATCTGATAGATGTCTATGAACTATGTGACATGCTGCACCTTCTTTGTTTCTTTCATGCCAATTCATTACACTTCGCAATGACAGGAAACTCCATTCCTGGGGTTATGCATCTTGAATCTCATCAAGATCACATTGGCAGAATTCTGATCTATCTAATAGATGTTCACAACCACCTGAATATGTTTTATCTCTTAAAGTCTTTCATAGCGAACCGTTTCTTAACACTAAGTCATTACACTTTGTAATGATAAGAGACGTTTCCTAGAACCAGTATGTAACCCACATACAATGATAGCAGATAACAACGATACTCCCACTGGCTTTGACACCGTTATATAACTCTTTCGGACTATTCACAAAATCCAGAACTTATGACACATTTTGCGAAACCGAAATCTAAACCTTTCCGACATATTAAAGGAAATCTTTCAGGCTATTCACAAAATCCAAACCTTTTGGCCTATTTTGAGAATCTGAATATCCTTTCTTGCGAGATGCCCATGGGACGAATCTCGGGGCCATGTACCTTTTGTAATGGCATGCTCTATGTGAGTCCCTATTAGTGTGCCGGTAAACCACACACGCTCCACTAACGACTCACACTATGCCACGCAGAATCCTCTCAGATTACATCTTCTATTGAGAGTGCTTCTCTCAGAATCAATTGCTTGACTCCAAGTGATGACTCATTCAACCAGATGTTCTGTAAGTACATTTCTATGTTCCTTTCTTTTGATGATTCAATTACTCCCACTGGTTCCTAGACCAGTTGTAAAGATCAATCAAACTGTCACATAGACTGTGTCTCACGGTAAGGTTCTCTTATTTGGCAGCAACTGGGCTCACCAATGCTTCCAGCAGTCGGATTACTTATCCATACCATCTTTAGTGTTTTACCACTACTCGGTATATCACCCAGATCATAACTCCTTATGACGGTGACAATAACTACTGGTCAAGCGAAGAGAGGGTATGTCAGGTTTAACAGGAATCTAATTCCTGGTCAAGTCCCAGTGGTGAGTAAAGGTTCTTTCACTTGGCTAAGCCCTGAACTCATTCAGAATTATTCTTACTCCCATTGTTTCCTTAGAACTTGAGTTCTTTCTAAAAGTACTCTTCTTTCAAAGGATAACCGGAGTGGCCAATGAAATGAGATTGCTGATTAGTTTCAGGCTTGTCATGAGATTCAGACGAATGCTACATGACCCTGGACTTTCTATGTACTAGTGGGACGATCCCAGCTTTACATTTCAGACAGTGTCGGCATAACCTACTTAGTCTAAGATATGGTCGGAATATGGTTTCTGCGGTCTGACTGGTTAAATATTTAATTCATTGAAATACTAATCGGAAATGTATATTATGCATCGAGGATCAAAACTATTTCGATCAATGCTCCATCATCTTCCCTAAGACACATTATAACCATTAGTGTTCTTGGAAGAGGATAAACTGTGAAACATTTTCTCAGTCTATGTAGTCATTCAGGTTCTATTGATCATATACTTCCTTTGAAATCCTTGAACACTTCAAGGTTTCAATCAATCGCTTATTCCGATAAACGAAGCCATATTTGTCAAACCATTTGGCAAATATCATGAAGCATAACTAATCGTGTTCTGTTCGAAGATTCGAGCAATACACAGTAACTTATGTGTCTGTTGCTCAAAATCTTAATACCTTTACAGTTCCATGTAAATTTATGACTTTGTTAATATTGTTCAAGACATACAATCATCACCTGACTCCAAGTCAACTGATTCCAAAATCCTATCCATTGGATCTTTGGGCGATTCCTCTCTTGCCACAATTAATTTTATTAAGCACTCAATTCATCATGTGACTCTAAGTCAAATGATTCCAAAGTCCTGTCCAACTAGACCTTTGGTTGAAGTGATTCTCATAAAATTCACTTTAACACTCATAAAGAACACAATTTACAAATCCAATCCCATTGGATATATCAACATTCAAGTTATTACCATTTACGTCATCAACACATTCACACAACATTTCGAGGACAATTAAAACAACCATGTTTTAAAAAAAATATTTCATTAAACCAGAATTATCCTCAGAACAATGAACAATGTACAATGCGAATCTATGTTAAATGTATATATAAACCAATAACAAGAACAAATATCTAGCTTAACTCCAAAAATGCACGAGCTCCATATCCAATCATCCCGTATCCTTCAGAGTCCGTGCATACAGAGCAAATGTGAGAAACACATCCTGTATCAAGGAAATGAGGATCAGGTATTCTGAGTTTTAAGATATTACTGAGTTTGCCAAACGGTTTGGCTTTAGAGCATTTTTCCAATCTTTTTGTGACTGTGTCCCACCTTATGGATTCCCAGTTTAAAACATCGAACAATCGGTCCAGACGATATGGATCATTTCTTGATGCACCTTAATACTGGACTCAATCCTGAAGTAGCTGAATTAATGGAACTATGCTTCTCCATGAACGATTCATACATAGTCGACATTGAATGCACTTCCACGATTGTCTTATCCGGTTACCCTTTCTGTTCATCTGGATGAACAGATCAGCGAGTTGAGCTAATGCTTAACTCCTGATCCCAAAGGGAAACCAGTTTTATACTGTTCGCCTATGTATCCCTCAATCTCGGGAACACGCAAACTGGTGCTACTTCCTTCTAGCTTGCAACTTCAAGCTCTTTGAAGATCCTAGTTTGTTCCCTTTATTCAACCAGTTCACGAAACCTTTCCTGAACTAGCTGTGCTAACTTATCAGACCCCAGGAATTCTAAATTCCTGCGGAACTCGGGGTTACTGATCAATAGCATAAGACAACGAACTTCCTTGGACTCAATAGTCAAGGAGTCATGCTCATCACAAGCTACTGTGTGATGCCATGTTTGGGAGCGGACACTCAGTCGGATATGGTTTGCCAGCAAAACTAAGAACTATTCTCTAATTGCAAAACCATATCACATAGTTCAGGCCAGTCAGCCTTACCATACTAACCAGGTGCTTTCTGAAGCTCTCAGAAATGGGTGAAGGAGGAGAAGGAGGAGAATGACACTTTCTTCAGACATATATAAAATTTGAATTTATTCGTTTAATTCATCCTTTTAAATAATTACCCAATATACATTATTTAACAAGGCTAGGATCCAAAATACCCCAACTATGCTGTGAAGAGGGATGTCGTAGTCACAACACAGTGGTCATTAAGGTAGATAACTTTTATCAATTTCAGCCTTATGAAATTCCTAGATCTGTGAGATTCATTGAACTGTTCAATGGCATGTTTAGTCTTGGATATGCCCCACCGTTTGTGACTGGGATGCCGAGGATCACAAACCGGGTGTGAATAACCATGCAAATTAGCTTGGTACTCTCGGGGTCCATTATCATCTCAAATTGATGTGCCGGTTAACCACACACGCTCCATCAACAATGATAACACCTGATAAAACCCATTGCCACTCTTTATGAACCCCCATTGGTGTGCCGGTAACCCACACATGCTCCACCAACGTTTCATAAAGTGCAATGTGCAATTTCATGGGTTAGCATCAAATTCACATTTTTTTCTAAAGTAACTAGATTGGGAATTCTTGTACGGGTTCTAGTACTTTGATCATTATACTTTTAATGATTAAGCGGTCCTATCAAAACTGTTCGGCTAACGACCTTCCACTGATCAGGCAAGCGGTGGGTGAGAGTGAACACCCATTAGACCGCCATTTTATAGGCAGTCTCTTTATACCCACTTTATAGACCAGCTTCGTGAATGAGGCCTACTAATGATTTGACTAACCAATTTATCTTATACATATAGTATTAACCTTTAATAATATATATAAGATTTATTTTAAATCTTTTAAAATATTCCCGGTTTATCTTTTAATCTCCTGAAATTTAACTATTAAATTTAAAATTAAATTAAACCTTTAATTTGATTTAATTTATCTTTTAATTAAACTATTAATTAAATTAATTAAATCTAGATATTTTAAACCTTTTAAAATATTTTAGGATTTATCCTTTAATTTTTGAAATTTAACCATTAAATCAAAATTAAATTAAATCCCTTGAATTATCTTTTAATTAAACAATTAATTAAATTAATTCAAATATAGATAGGTTTTTCCAAATTAATCAAATCAATTTAAACCTATCTTAAACCCCTAATTATCGAATTCAAACAAACTGGGTTTAAGGTTATCCATTTAATTAAACAATTAAAGTTACCAAAAATAGAAAGCATTCCAAAACCCTAATGCCTATTTTCGAAAATTACCAAGGGAGGGGATAGGGTTTCTAAAAACAAAAACCCTAAATCAATTCAGGCCCAAAAAGGATTTATAAACTTTAAACCCTAATTTTAGGAAAACTATTACAGCAATTCAATAAGAAAACAACCAAATGCTCTGATACCACTGAAAGGTTTTCCGCAACCATGAACTAAATAACCTAAGTTCACATGCAACCTAGAAAAGATCTATGTTTTCTTACTTTGAACATGTAACTAATTCCTAAAGGCCAAACAAAAATTAACTAAAAGAATAAATCAGAAAAACTAACCTTTAGTTTTAATCTTGAAGCTAAGCAGCACAAGTGTCTTGCCTCAAATGAGATCACACCCAGGGAGCCAGAGGAAGGTCACGAAAATACAGAGAGAATAATAGAAATGAGCACTTAATAATGAGGTCTGGGGTTCCCTATTTATAGGGAACCAAGTGGCAAAGCTAGAAACCCTAGCCGCAGCCCATTTTCCGGATTATCTGTACGCGCGCCGCGGCCAGATCGTTTGCGCGCCGCGCGCCGCAATTCAACTATTGAATTCATACGAATATGTACGCGCGTCGCGGCCTTTACATTGGCGCGCCGCGCGCCGCAATTCAACTATTGAATTTGTACGACTTTAATCCCTGACCTCCTGATTAATCTAATTAATGCCAGAGAAATTAATCCAATTAATTTCTGATTAATTATTAATCAATCAACATAGTTTCTAATTAATATATTATCACTTTATTATATTAACAAACCATATCTTTTATTTCTATTGATTTATTAATCCCATAATAAACCAATCTTTCTCTCTACCGAACTTTCTATCAAACCTCCAGCTATGAGGGCAACCCAAATGGACTTTGCTTCTATTAATTAGGTAAATATAAATTATTAGTCATGGATTAGACACCTAATCCAACAACAACGTCCTCGTTGTACATAAGAAATTCAAAACAAAGGAGAAAAGAGTTACCGCTTAGGAATGGTAGAACTGCTTGTTTATCGGAGCTAATCAAAACAGGATATCGAAAGTGCTCATCTTAGTTTGAATGTCCGGGGTTGTGGTGCAACAATGAATATGCGGGTATGTGACAAGTGTAGGGGTACGGTGACCACACACTTGTTTTAGACAACCCCTCAATGGATCTCATTATTACTTGCATACAAAAACACTCAATAAACAATATTAAGAGTAAAAGCAACAAAACTCTAAACGACTAATAGTAGGTTTATGTACAATGTTTTCAAAAATAAAAAAAGACAAATAAGATCACTCATCACCATCGTGCTACGTCCTAGATGGACCAGCCTCATCATCCTGGCCTGCAGTGGGGAAGGGACGTGGATGCCGTCCAGCCTGAAGAAGGAGCTCTCGTAATGCCTTTGCCATCCAAACCTGCTGGTCCTACAGCCGTGTCATCCTCGCAACAATGTCCCGCAAGGCAGCCTGCACTTCTACAGGCTGTGGCACTGGTCGTGGCTGCAGTGGTGGCTAGTCCTCTGTCTCTACTCTCCTGGTCGTGGCTGCGGTGGTGGCTAGTCCTCTGTCTCTACTCTCCTCCTGGTGGGCCGGATCAACTGCTCCTCCTCCTCATCCTCCTGCTCGACAACCTCTGGTGGAGGCTGCACCGGTGCCTGTTGAGCTGTTGGGCGTGTCGACAGGACCATAGGTAATATCTCGTGAATCCCTAGCCGTACCTGCTGTATCACCTTCATCGTCTCTAGAAGTTTTCCCTAAGCATGGGTGGGTGGCGTCGATGCCAAATGGGCAATGACATCGGTAGTAAGAATGTTATATGGCCGGGCTAGTCTTGTGATAAAGTGCCCACCAATCATCGGGATCCGCGTGGTTGATCCCAAGGCTCTGGATATCAAGAAAACCGCCAGGGTGTGGGACAAGTTGAGGAACCTGCTTGGGTCACAGAGGACCTACATGTAGAACATGTCGTCGCATGGCACCTTCCCACTGCCCTTAGTGTGGGCAATGGAAGTGGATATGATACGGTGCATAAGTCGGTGAAGTGGGGAGCATAACTGGCTCTCCCTAGCCCCACCAGCCTCGAATTGATAATTGGACATCCTTGCCCAAATGATCTCGCTGGTCTCTGTATATGGCTGATCGATGAGGCAAATAGCTAGGAACGACAAGAAGTGAATGCTCTCTTCCTGGGTGTAAATCCCCATACGCCTAGCAAAATCTCGGTTCGTACACTCTCAGCTATTTCCCCTGAGCCTGAATCTGACAAGATTGGACTTGGGCTCCTCAGAAGCAGTCTCGTACCGGCACGTGGAGAAAACTCCATCATGAGCTCGCTATAGGCAATGTCGTCCTCCTGGGCCATGAGTCTCTCCCAGCCCCGTCATGTGAATCGGAATGCCACATCCGGGTGGGTCCAGGTACGGTGGAGGAAAGGAAACAGTCGATCCTAGAGCCCGACTGTCGTCAATAATGCCCGATCGAAATACAGGACCGGCTGCACCACACGCGTGCTGATAGCCTGTAATCGCGCCTGGTACCACAGTGTCGCCTCTAATGCAGCTGGAAACTGCAAGAGTGGGTGCTCTTGTACATATGGTATGTCCTGCTGAGCCATCTGCATAATAGATCATAAAACAATTTTTTTGCAAAGTCAGTCCCTAACGCGCGCCATGGTAATGGCTATGCCTTGATTTAAATGTCGCGTCGCGGTTGATGAACATAATCGCGCCGCGGCGTTCGACTGTCCCGAAAATTTCCAAATTTTCACATGTTTTGCTTCAACTAACGCATGCAAAGGGTAACCTAACACACCATTAGCCTAACTAGGGTGAGAATTTTCCGAAAACATCACCCTAGAGTTCGACATTGCTAATTTTCTAAGTTTTCTATCTAAAACCCTATTTGATCTGATTGCACACTCTAAACACACGTGTAAACTTGAAATAGTGAGTTCCGAATGACATACCTCATAGTAGATAACAAGAATACATGATAAGATGTGAAAAATTGAAGTTTGATCCGAGCTCTGTTTTACCGTAGCGTGTGAGTGAGAAGTGGGGCGAATGAGAATGTCGCGTACCTGATTAAACTGCCTGACCGGTCAAAAACCACGGCACGGTGAATTTTAACGCGCGGCGCACGCTCAAATGAGAATCCCTACGCATCGGGTTCGCTTAAACAAGCGTGTCGTTCTTTTTCCCTTACTGTGCCGTCCCCTTTAATTGTACCAATACTTTCTAGTTGAACCCACACTTGCTTCAGACCTCGATTTTCTTGATGATAATGATGATGAATTTCCTTTAATTACCTTGAAAACACATAATAACCTACCTACGAAATGGGTTGCCTCCCGCCAAGCGCTAAGTTTAACGTGTTCAGCCAGACCGTGATTCCCTTACTTTTTCATTGACACAATTTTTCCCATTTCTGGTGCGATGTCGTGAACTATTGTAGCCATTAATGTTGTTAACTGTGTCATTAGAGGTCTACTATTCATATACTGACTGTCGTATCCTGGTGGAAGTGTCATTAGACATCCGAACATGTTTAACCTCCGTTTCCTTGATCCAAACGTGATATCCAAATCACCTGTCTTGCAGTCCATAACGACTCCGGTCATAGCTAAGAAGGGACGTCCCAAGATTAAAGTCGGTACGTCCTCCAAACTCTCATATTCCATAACCAAGAAGTCCACTGGGTAGAAGAAGCCACCCACTTTGACAATAACGTTTGTTAATTTGCCTCTTGAGACCTTCGTGGATTGATCTGCTAGTTGTAGTACCGTCTTGGCTGGCTCCAGCTCCTCGTTCTTATATTTATCGTATAGGTAACCATGTAAGATGTTCACACTGGCCTCTAGATCTAACAATGTGTTCCAGATGATCACATCACCGACAGTAACAGTGATGTATAGAGAGCCGGGGTCTTTCTCTTTCTTGGGCAACGTACCCAACAATGCCTCGCTAGCTTTGACTGTAAGGCGCACATTTTCAGGTGTTGAAACTTTGACCTTTTCTTTTTCTTTACACATCTCTTTTAGAATCCTTGAATCTGCTGGGGCATCTTGTAACTCGTCCTACAAGGGTGATTAATGAATAATTTACTTGTCATGCCTTGCTTCCTTTTTGACCTTAAGGTTTTCTTCTTCTTCTTAAGGGCAGCTACTGTCGATTGTCCTTCCTTCTAAATACCCTCGTCTTTGTTTTCCGTCCCCATAAGATCATCCATTCTCACCTTCCTCCACAGTATTTCTAGCACACAACCTTCCACTGCATTCACATGTTCTTTCCCTGCGCGTTGTGTGTGTGTTGGATTCACTTCTTTGCTGCTAGGGAGCCTCCCATCATTCCTTCTCCTTTGATCCCCACCCAACTAGGCGATCTGCTGTTCCATGTTGGTGATGGCTTTTGAGTTCACTTGTGTTTGTTGCTGACTTGCATTCATAAATTCATTCATCTTTTTTATCAAATCTGTCTGGGTCTCTGGAGCATTATTATTGTTGTTGGCTATGTTCCTGTTGTTGTTACCGCTGATTGGACCATTGTTGGCAGGTTGGAATTGGCGTTGCTGATTGGTTATCCATCCTTGGTAATTGTTCTATTGATTGTTGTAGGATTAACTATTGCCATTGTAGTTCTGACCCCCTTATTGTAAGGTCTATATGTTCGTCCATTATTATTATATTGTCATTGACCGTATACTTGGTTCACTTCCTGGGTCCTCTGCCCTTCTTGATTGTTTTGTTGCTGCTGATTTGGTGGTCCCTGGTGGAGAGTCATCATGAATCTATTAATTTTCCTGTTTAAATCCCCGATCTCCTTTTTGACTTCTTTCTTCCATTCATTGTCGACCCTCACGACTGTTGATGATGTATTAACGGTTTCCTTGAGGAGTAGTTTGTATTAGAACCGTTGTTCAACTGTTCTAAAAATCTCCAAGCTGCCTCTAGGTCTTGAATCATAATGGTTCCGCTCGACAATGCGTTTATTATAGCCTGATTGGTGGTGTCTACCCCGTCAAAGAAGAACTTCACTATATGCCACTTCAGAAACTCGTGATGTGGGCATGATCTCATCAGCTCCTTAAGTCTTTCAAATGCGTCATGGAATGCCTCTCCTGGTTTTTGTTGGAAGTCCTGGATTTCCCTCCTGATTTCCGATGTCTTACTCGCGGGATAAAACTCTTGTAGAAACTTCGTCTTGAGCTGCTCCCATGTCGTGATGCTATTCGGTTGCAGGGATGTAAACCAGTATTTAGCCTTATCCTTAAGAGTAAATGGGAATAAATTTAATCTAAAGAAATTCATGTTTGCATTTCTAGCGCTGTTGGCATTTGCTATCACTAAAAATTCGTACAAGTGGTTGTATGGATCGTCCTGTCTATATCCCCTAAATTCTGGTAACACTCCTAGCAACTGAGGTCTAATCTCAATTTGACTTTCAACATTATCAGGAAAGTAGATTGGCGATGCATCGTCGTACTCCCGTGGTTGGAAGTGCGACACAACCGATTGCCCGATCGGTTGAGCAAAATACAAAGGGGGAACGAAGTTACCGTTATTGTGCAATTCATTGTTGCCCCTGCCATTGGTTTTGGTGTTGCTGTTGTTGTTGTTGACGCGGAGATCCCTGACCTCGATTACACAGCTGGTTCTGTTTGACAGGGTTGTTTGGCATCCAACCCTCGTTCTCATCATCGTATGCCTGATCTCCCGCTTGATACTGATACTATTGTTGTTGTTCTTGTTGCGGTTGCGGCTACGTTGGTGGTTGTGGTTGTAATTGTAAAATGGGTGGTTGAGGTTTATGAACAGGTGGGTGTTGCTGTTGTGGTTGCGGGACTTGCACTGGCTGACGTGGACACAGGGTACCATCACGGGCCGACACTCCTCATGTTAACTAATGGGTGGAACTTCAGACTGAGTACGTGATGGAATAGGTGTAGGGGTTGAAACTACACCACCAGCACTACTAGTAGAGGCTCCATTGAGATTTGCTGGAACTGGGGGCACAAACGACTGCCCCCCATTACCTCGCCTATCGGCTCATTGGTAATATCTTCGACTACTACATCATTTAAACTTAAGTTGACTAACTGCCTATGCACACGATTTCTGCGTGCAGTCCGTTCAATCTCAGAATCGAAAAGAAGATTTGACGATTGTTCACCTCGACATGTATGCATGCACAAGGTGTAAACGACCGTCAAAAACAAAAACAAAAATCAAATCAAATATCAAAACTAAAACTAAATACCACTGACATAGTACTTCAAGCGCACAACTCCCCGGCAACGGCGCCAAAAATTGACATCGTCGTAGTCATCGATACGGTCAAAAATACTAAATTTAATACCTTACAAGCACATTAGCTAAGTGGAAGTAAGGGTCGAACCGTGGATTTAATGGTTGAATCTGTGTCAGAAATAACCTATATATAGTGTCACTCTATAGAAGGTGTCGTCCCATACACTTCATGAAATCCAAACAATACGAAAATATCAAAAACATAAACTAATGATTATTCAACTACTCAAATCCAATTCCCAATCCAAACAAAACCAAACTAATATGATCTGATCCTGAGGTATACTCAGAAAATCAGAATCGCAAAACACCAATCAATAGATCAAACGAACAATAATCGTAAACCGAAAATGATACCGAAAAATAACCAAAAACGAATGCTTGCATTAAAACTAAAAACAGTACCGAGCCGAATGATTCTAACTTCGGTTTGAAAATCCAGATCAACACAGTCCAGCGAGTTCTACAAGTCAGAACGAATACGCGCGATAAATGTGACAACCTAAATTTTAATATATGAAATAAGAAATTTAAGCTAAGTATCCTCGTGCTAATAAGTTTGATGTCCAAACGAGTTTAAAGATATACGGAAGGGCAAAGTCGTCAAAGAATGTGGAAATATGGAAATTTGGGTTTTAATACATTTTATTAAGTCATAATGAAGTGTTACTTCATTTGGAAACATCTCTTGAAAGCCTGAGGGAAAAATGGGAAACTTGGGGACAAAAGTGAAAAGAAAATAATTGTAAATCTTTAGAAATTAATAATTAAAAATCTGCAAGGATTTGGGAAAACGTCATCAAGGAGACTTTTGTAAATTTTGATGTGATAAGAATATAGGAAAAATATTCGGGTCGTTTGGAATTATAACGAATAAGTTATGACGGGATAAATATGGTCAAAAAGTGACAAAAATGACCAAAGGGTCATGTTTGAGGGTTTGTAACGTAAATTTTGGTCAGATCCAGCCTTAAGACAGTAAGGATAAAATGTAAAGCTCGTTCCCTTCTTTCCAACGATATAAAGTTTGTAAAACTCGGGTATCGTATGTAGAAGTTACGAGTGGGTAAAAATCAGAAAATATCTTCAAGTGTTGCTGCATTTTTCTAAGGCATGAAGCAAGTGAGGGTATTTTCGGTATTTTGCTTTGGACCAAGTTAAAAATCAGATTTCTTTTTCTCTTTTCTTGGGGTTGCGTAATAATAGACGGGATGGAAGAGAGGAGGGATCGATTTCCCCTTTTTGACCAAATATCAGAACATCACGCACACACTGTGAGATTCATGAGGATCGAGAGAGAAAGATCGAGTGAGAAAGAAGAGACAACAAGGGAGAATCTGAGATAGCAAGAACAGAAAAGGGGAAAAGCAAGAACTAGGGCTCGTTTTCTTTTGGGGGGGAACAAATCACGCACACACACCCGACGGTGTGTGTTTATGTGCGTGTTAGATGCAATTCGAGAAGGAGACAACCAAATTGAGTGGAAAAAGGGCTCGGGAGAAAGAGGAATGAAGGAGAAGGAGTTGTTTTGATGTTTCTATGCGATGCTCGACCTGGAAAGACAGTAGACGCGACGGAATCGCCGCTGTCGGCGGCAACGGCTGCGGGGAAGGTGGCAGTCGACCGGAGGTGGTGGGGAGAAGCTTCCTTGGCTGTTTTTGTGCAGAAAACAGACATAAGTTTAGATTTTTGCAAGCTTGGTCAGAAAATTGAGGTATTCTTTTGATTATCTAGAACCTTAATTTCTTAAGTTCATAAATTTCTCGATACATGTTGAATTTGGGCTTCTTGGGTGGTATATGTCTCATTATGGGTTCAAGAACATATAGAATTGTGAACATTGATGCTTGCATTGAAAATCTTGAGTTTATATGGTGTTAAGTTCAATAAATCTCTAATAATCAAGTTATGATATAGAGAATCAAGATGTTCAAAACTGAAAATTTTGAATTTGATGTTATGATGTCAATTTTCTATTTGTGGAGATAAAGGTTAGCATATGAAAGGAACTAGGATATAAAATTTGTATTAATATGGTTAAAAAGATGAAACTCGATACTTGGAATATGTTAAACACATTTATATGTGAAAAGAATGATGAAGACATCTTTTATAGAGCATATTTATGTGAATTTGAATGAAAATAATGGTAAAGTATTAGAATGGAATTGGGCATTCCAACCCTTTTGGGACAATTTTTGGTATTTCACAATAATGACACAAATAGATCATAGAATTCAATTTAATTGATTTTTATGAAATATTGGTACTACATTGGAAGACCTTCTATTTATGGAAACTTTATTTGATTAGATTTTCCGAAAGGACATAAATGAGTAAAACAAGAGATGTTTCGACATCTAAGCAATTAGTATTGCATTATAAACATTTTAGAACTATAAAGTTGTTTAAATTGCATGTCAAACCCAAGAAATATCATAAATGGTCAAAATGGGACAAAAAGGGTAAATTTGACAATATTTGGTATTAAGCTTTTGTAAAGCATGTTTAACCAATATAATGGTATTGGATAATTGTTAGAAGGGTTTAAGAATGATTGATATTTGTTTAACGGTGTAATGCGTTTCTAATCATTTATTAAATCGTTAGACATTGGAGGATGCTTGGAAGCTATACGATCTAGAGATACGTGGATTAGTGTAGCTAGACATACCTAGCTACTGAGGTGAGTACATGAGGACTTTTCTGGGTACATAGCAATGAGTTTTGTTTCACTGTTAAATGTTTTTATGCTAAATGTTTTATGACTAATAGTCTGACAAATGATTTCATCTGGGTACATAGCAATGAGTTTTGTTTCACTGTTAAATGTTTTTATGCTGATGTGGACCTATATGATGGTTAAGCCGATGTGTCTAAAATAAAACAAGAGTGGTAGGGAGTTATATGTTGACCTGAACCGATTGACCAGGAGACCTAGTGGTGATACCAGAAACAAATACATATAGGTGGTTATAATAATATGGGCCCGTAGTATCATAACCACATGATATGTATTTGAGTTTGGTGGAATCACAAAGGGATCATGGGAATTTGGTAAGGGATGCATGTAGGGAGTAAGGAAGAGAAGAAAGAAGACTTGAATGACATAGGATTAATATACTTATGTAATAAAATTAAGTATAACTAAGAAGGTTGAAAGTATGACTAAAAGTAATAAAGATAATAAAATGAGTATGTATTATGGAACTGGCAAACCCAAAAATGAATCAGATGAGATAACTGAGATACCCTATATGGGTTGACTACCATTATAAAGTATACATATAAGAACGAGAGAAAGTATGAGAAAAACTATTAAGAAAGGTATGATCAATATGTAATATGCCAATTAGTTGAGGGAAATATGGAACAAAATGTGAGCTATATACTGAACATAAAAGCCTCCAATACGTATTCACGCAAAAAGAACTCAATTTGAGGCAAAGTTGATGGCTCGAGCTTATTAGTAATTATGATTGTGAAATCATATATCACCCGGGGAAGGCCAATGTTGTAGCGGATGCCCTAAGTCGGAAGATTCACGAGAAGAAGAATAAAGGAAGATCGATGAGGATAGACTTAGTGTCTAGTATAATTGGAAGAATCACAGAAGCCCAACAAAGAGCTTTGTCAAATGACGACTTGAAGAATGAAAGACTGGGTAAGAAGCAAGATTTTGAAGAAAATAGTCAAGGGTTGAAGACTTTTAAAAAAAATCGAAGAATCAAGCTAGAAGTTGTGATTTCCAAGCCACCTAAGATTAAAGACTAAAAGCTGTACAGGAAGATGAAATGGGCCTGTAGGTGAAACACGGCCCGTGTTTCCCTTGACACGGCCCGTGTTGTCTGTGTAGGCAAACAGAAGGTGGTCTGTAGGTGGAACACGGCCCGTTTTCCCCCTGACACGGCCCGTGTCAGTGCCTACAGAAGAATTGGAACTTAAAGATCGCGAAGTAAGGTGTAGAATGCTGAAGCTCATTCTTCTTAGTGTGTTCAAGCATGATCAGTGGATTCTGAAGATAAGGAAGGAAATTGACTAGTGAAGATTTCGTATCAACAAGTTGAACTAATGAAGGTATGACATTGTTTTCTTGGTGTATCTTCGAGATAAGGAAGTTACTATAAACTATTAGTTCTACAAGTTCATATCAACAGTTAATGATTATTAGTGGTGAGAATATAGCATGTTATTATGGCATAATGATATAGTTGAAGACAGCTATTCAAAATGCTAGTGGTTAATTAACCATCTGTGAAGCTTCTCATAGGAGCATGTTATAACTATCTTCGGGTTAGTAAACATTATTTTGCCAGTAAGCTAGAATTAACACCTTGATGAAGATAATTAGTAAAGGTCTTGCATGGACTGTGATGAGATTAATAACTTCTCACTAAGATATGACTATTTTAAAGATAATACAACCTTTGACAAGATGGTTTATACGTATAATGGCAAACAACATGATAATCTGGTTGCACCACAGATGGAACTAGTTAAGGATGAATGTAAAACAATAGCTTAACAGTATCTAAAGATTGATATGAGGAATTGGACGTTAAAAGAAAATGATATTCGTTT
The DNA here is from genome assembly GCA_023525715.1 of Cichorium intybus. Taxonomy (NCBI): domain Eukaryota; kingdom Viridiplantae; phylum Streptophyta; class Magnoliopsida; order Asterales; family Asteraceae; genus Cichorium; species Cichorium intybus. The sequence goes on along the minus strand of CM042009.1, from coordinate 117,491,130 downwards.
TCTTTTAAGGGGTAGATGTGAAGATTTAGATGCTTAGTCTTTTGATGATTGTCTTTATAGAATGGTGCAAATATAGGTCTTGAGACATGCTGAATTAAGTTCAGCAAGCAGCTCTGGAGTGTCTAAGGATATTGTATGATACTTGAAGTGTAGTTCTCCATAAGGAATTTGTACGAAAGGTTAGAATTCTATTGTTGAGATAAATAGTTGCAAAAAGACATTGTATAGTGATTGGGTTGTGGTTCATGTGAACTAAAAAGAAATAGATGAATCCCTAATCATCTATAGTAGTATCAATGTGGCATTGTGGAGCATAGTAACTGAATCGAATGGTCATTGAGATTTGGAACTTAGTGAGACTCATGTCTAAAGAGATAAATGATGAGAAATGTCTAGTTGACTATAATGGAAGAATGCAAAGTAAAGAAAGACCCATAGAGATAAAGTTTAATGATTGGAAGTTAAGCATGAATAGTAAAGTAGAATGCTATTTTGGATAAAAAGTACAGAACTCTATTATATGAATGTTGGTGCACTCGATCATTGAAAAACAAGAATGTTAAAGAAATAAACATGTTCGAGTGCTTAGTAATGAGGAAAAGTAAATGAAACACATGTTGACTTTGAAAAGTCAAAGTTATTATGAAATGTGATTAATGAAATTATCTAGGTTTCAGATGAAATACATCTTAGTGATTATGATTTAGACAAAGGAAACGTGATAATGAAGTTGAACGAAATCAAAAGAAATGATTATAACAAGGATTGCACAAAGCAATAAGAATTTGAAACAAGAGTCTTGTTGAAGACTTAGTAGCAATATATGTTCATGTGGAGCTATGTAGTTGCAAGTTAATTCCATTTCATATAGTGACAACCTAAATTTTAATATATGAAATAAGAAATTTAAGCTAAGTATCCTCGTGATGAAACATTTAACTCGACTTTAAAAATCATTTGTCAAACTATTAGTCATAAAACATTTAGCATAAAAACATTTAACAGTGAAACAAAACTCATTGCTATGTACCCAGAAAAGTCCTCATGTACTCACCTCAGTAGCTAGGTATGTCTAGCTACACTAATCCACATATCTCTAGATCGTATAGCTTCCAAGCATCCTCTAATGTCTAACGATTTAATAAATGATTAGAAACGTATTACACCGTTAAAAAATTATCAATTAACTAACCATTCTTAAACCCTTCTAACAATTATCCAATACCATTATATTGGATAAACATGCTTTACAAAAGCTTAATACCAAATATTGTCAAATTTGCCGTTTTTGTCCCATTTTGACCATTTATGATATTTCTTGGGTTTGACATGCAATTTAAACAACTTTATAGTTCTAACATGTTTATAATGCAATACTAATTGCTTAGATGTCAAAACATCTCTTGTTTTACTCATTTATGTCCTTTCGGCAAATCTAATCAAATAAAGTTTCCATAAATAGAAGGTCTTGTAAAACATGTTATTTATCATTTCATTGACTCCAATGTAGTACCAATATTTCATAAAAATCAATTAAATTGAATTCTATGATCTATTTGTGTCATTATTGTGAAATACCAAAAATTGTCCCAAAAGGGTTGGAATGCCCAATTCCATTCTAATACTTTACCATTATTTTCATTCAAATTCACATAAATATGCTCTATAAAAGATGTCTTCATCATTCTTTTCACATATAAATGTGTTTAACATATTCCAAGTATCTAGTTTCATCTTTTTAACCATATTAATACAAATTTTATATCCCAGTTCCTTTCATATGCTAACCTTTATCTCCACAAATAGAAAATTGACATCATAACATCAAATTCAAAATTTTCAGTTTTGAACATCTTGATTCTCTATATCATAACTTGATTATTAGAGATTTATTGAACTTAACACCATATAAACTCAAGATTATCAAGGCAAGCATCAATGTTCACAATTCTATATGTTCTTGAACCCATAATGTGACATATACCACCCAAGAAGCCCAAATTCAACATGAATCGAGAAATTTATGAACTTAAGAAATTAAGGTTCTAGATAATCAAAAGAATACCTCAATTTCTGACCAAGCTTGCAAAAATCTAAATTTATGTCTGTTTTCTGCACAAAAACAGCCAAGGAAGCTTCTCCCCACCACCTCCGGTCGACTGCCACCTTCCCCGGCAGCCGTTGCCGCCGACAGCGGCGATTTTGTCGCGTCTACTCTCTTTCCAGGTCGAGCATCGCACAGCAACATCAAAACAACTCCTTCTCCTTCGTTCCTCTTTCTCCCGAGCCCTTTTTCCACTCAATTTGGTTGTCTCCTTCTCGAATTGCATCTAACACGCACATAAACACACACCGTCGGGTGTGCGTGCGTGATTTGTTCCCCCCCCCCCCCCAAAAAAAAGAAAACGAGCCCTAGTTCTTGCTTTTCCCCTTTTCTGTTCTTGCTATCTCATATTCTCCCTTGTTGTCTCTTCTTTCTCACTCGATCTTTCTCTCTCGATCCTCATGAATCGCACAGTGTGTGCGTGATGTTCTGATATTTGGTCAAAAAGGGGGAATCGATCCCTCCTCTCTTCCATCCCGTCTATTATTACGCAACCCCAAGAAAAGAGAAAAAGAAATCTGATTTTTAACTTGGTCTAAAGCAAAATACCGAAAATACCCTCACTTGCTTCATGCCTTAGAAAAATTCAGCAACACTTGAAGATATTTTCTGATTTTTACCCACTCGTAACTTCTACATACGATACCCGAGTTTTACAAACTTTATATCTTAGGAAAGAAGGGAACGAGCTTTACATTTTATCCTTACTGACTTAAGGCTGGATCTGACCATATTTTACGTTACAACCCCTCAAACATGACCCTTTGGTCATTTTTGTCACTTTTTGACCATATTTATCCCGTCATAACTTATTCGTTATAATTCCAAACGACCCGAATATTTTTCCTATATTCTTATCACATCAAAATTTACAAAAGTCTCCTTGATGACGTTTTCCCAAATCCTTGCAGATTTTTAATTATTAATTTCTAAATATTTACAATTATTTTCTTTTCACTTTTGTCCCAAGTTTCCCATTTTGCCCTCGGGCTTTCAAGACATGTTTCCAAATGAAGTAACACTTCATTATGACTTAATAAAACGTATTAAAACCCAAATTTTCATATTTCCGCATTCTTTGACGACTTTGCCCTTCCGTATATCTTTAAACTCGTTTGGACATCAAACTTATTAGCACGAGGATACTTAGCCTAAATTTCTTATTTCATATATTAAAATTTAGGTTGTCACAATTATCTACCCCTTAAAAGGATTATGTTTATGGTTTAGAAATACCCTTGTAGTATAAAGTTTAGTTACGTCCCGTATTGTTTTTGGGTTGTTTTATTGAGTCGGGTCAGTATGGATTTGACCATATTGTCCAAAGGTCATGCCGAATTTTCGGTAGAAATGTTGGTTTAATACGGGGCATAGCTTTAAGCTGTTTAAAATCTTTACTATGATTGTTTTGATATGAGGTTGTAACCCCCAAAGTTATTCTATTATTTCTAATACAATTGTTTTATTTGGGACCAAGAGTTTTAAATATTGATTTAATGTTTAAAAGAAAAGTTTGTGAAAGAATGTAAATTTTTATTTATAGTGTTTTATAAACTTTTACACCAATTCAGGTGTATGAAAGATGGGGTGTTACAATAAACAAAAACGAAAAAACAAGAAAATAACTAAAACTACGCAACTAACAACTATTGATCACTGAAATACGAAAATACGAGTCGAAGAGGCCTGAGTTCCACTCAAAGGTCGGGTCTTCGCTCCCGAAACACGAACCGGAAGCAACTATTTATAATTGCAAAAATTGTCAAGACGTGACGTGCAAGGGTGAAATCTCCGGCGCGTCCTTATCTGTAACCCCGATATTCGCTTTTTGAATTTGAAACTCTGATCCGAAACTTTGACTATTCACGACGCACGTGTCTTCTAGCTCGCGACACGCGTGTGCTTTCGACTGAAAGTGGACTTCAATCCCAAACTTGACCATTTTGCCTGCTTTTAGCCCCTGTATTGTATATATATTTCATACACAAGCACTAGACATAAAAACGTGAGTATATAACAGTTTATGAAATATATTTCACTCAGAAGAGGGTTCAACGCCGACTAAAATAGTTGATATTACTAGGCGTCGTCACATGCAAAATGAAAAAGGGAGAGTCTGTCTGTACCCACATGCAAAGAATGCAACGATACGTGGAACGCCTCGTGAAGCTGAATGTGCATTTTGACGAGGAGTGGCTATTGATATAGTCTTGAACTCCTTGCCTAGTTGTTATGATCAGTTTATCTTATATCATCTGAACAACAGTGAGACCACATTAGCTCAGTTACACAACATACGCAGACCGCTGAATCAAAAATGAAGGGTAAAGGTTTAGCCTCCACTTCTGCCGGTGCTCCTGTTCTGGTTATTGGACAGGGAAAGGGGAAGAAAAGGAAAGGTCCTCCAAGATAGAGTTGGAAGGGTAAGGCCCATGTTTGGTCATCTAACAATGACCCAAAGGCCAAGTCCAGTTCTGACGTTCCTCCGTCCCGAATCCTAAAGAGGTCGATTGCTTCTACTGCAACGAAAAGAGACATTGGAAACGAAGCCGCCTAAAATATCTGCAAGATCTGAAGGATGGAAAGATAGAGTACTTTTCTGCAGGTATATACACTATTTCTAATAACTCATCATCTTCTCGTTCTTGGGTCCTTGATACAAGATGTGGTTTTCACATTTGTTCTGATTTGCAGGGACTAAGAGAAAGTGAGGAGGTGGAGCATGGAAGAATAAACTTGATCATGGGGAATAGGCGATCTTCTACTGTTACCAAGATTAGAGTTTATAGTCTAGTGCTTAGTGATGATGTTAGTTTAGAGTTGATTGATTTTTGCTACTCGCTAGAAATGGCACGTAATATTATTTCTTTTCATGCATTGTTTAGACAAGGTTATAGATATTCGCTTGATAATATGAATAGATCTATTTCATCTTATGAAAATGGTGTTTTTATATTTGAAGCTTTACCTTGTAATGATGTGTATGAAACTGTGACGTGTGTAGACAATCTAGGCAATAGTGTATTTCAAATTGATTCGTCTAATGGTATAGACAAGGCATGCTTGTGGCAATGTCGTCTTGGAGACATTAACAAGAAACGCATCGTCCAGCTCCAAAAGGATGGAGTGTTGGAATCATTTGACCAAAGGTCTGATGATGCATGCGAATCTTATCTTTTAGGAAAGATGACAAAATCACCTTTCATGGGATCTTGTGAGAGAGGTGAAGGACTGTTGGATCTCATACATATAGATGTGTGTGGACCCTTTAGATCATCCACAAGTGATGCTAACCGATTCTATGTGACTTTTATAGATGATTACAGCAGATATGGCTATATCTACTTAATCAAGCATAAGTCGAAAACCTTTGAAAAGTTCAAAGAGTTCAATCATGAAGTCGAGAATCAATTAGGCAGGAAGATAAAGATGCTTAGATCCGATAGAGGCGATGAGTATCTTAGTATCAAGTTCCACGACTATCTTAAGGAATGTGGAATAGTTTCATAGTTGACTCCTCTTAGAACACCATAATTAAATGGTGTGGCTAAGAGGCGCAACCGAACCTTATTGGACATGGTTTGTTCCATGATAGGGAAGGTTATGAAGCTCACGAAATATGGATAGGGAAGGTTCTCTCGTTTGCACATATCAAAGTCTGGGGTTGTGAAGATTTCGTTAGAAGAGAGACTCACGACAAACTAGCAGCTAGAAGTGAGAAGTGTATTTTTGTTAGATACCCAAAGCAGTATTTTGGATATTTGTTCTATAGACCTAGTGAGAACATAATCTCTATAGCACAAAGAGGAGTATTTCGTGAGAGAGAGCTCATATTCGAAGAGGACAGTGGGAGTACCATTGACCTTGAAGAAATTCAGGAGTCAACCAATGAAGGAACATTAGAAGATACTAGCACTCAACCAGAGAAAGAAGTTTCTATTGAACCGATAAACACCACATTACCTGTTAGACGTTCCAGTAGAGTTATCATGCCACCTAAGTTTTATGGTTTCCATATTACTACAGATGGTGACACGTTTGTCACTGATAGAACACTGCTAAATCAGGATGAGCCAGCTAGCTACAAGGAAGCAGTGGCAGGCGCTGAGGCTGCTAAATGGAAAGAGGCAATGGACAGCAAGATCAAGTCCATGTATGACAACCAAGTATGGAACTTGGTTGATAATGTACTAAGTCAAAAGACAGTTGGGTGCAAATAGATCTTAAGAAGAAGACCGATATGGATGGAAAGGTGCACACCTTCAAGGCTCGACTGGTTGCGAAGGGATTCACTCAAATCCCTAGGGTTAACTATGATGAGACCTGCTCACCGGTAGCCATGATAAAGTCTATTAGGATAATGCTCGCCATAGTAAGCTGCATTTCATGATTATGAAATTTGGGCGGATTGATGTCAAGACCGCTTTCCTTGATGGGAAGTTGGCCGAGGATGTTTACAAGAATTAGCTAGAGGATTTTGTAGATGCAAAGTTTCCCAATATAGTGTGCAAGCTTGAAAAGTCCATCGATGGATTGAAACAAGCATCTCGCAGTTGGAATCTCTGCTTTCATGATAAAGTCAAAGAGTTTTGTTTCTCTAGGAGCAAAGCTGAATCATGTGTATATATCAAGGCTAGTGGGAGTATAGTGACTTCTCTGGTGCTATATGTCGATGACATATTGATCATGAGAAACGACATTCCAACCTTGCAAGAAGTTAAATCTTGGATTGGGAAGTGTTTCGCCATGAAAGACCTTGGAGAAGCTGTATATATTCTCGGGATAAGAATATTTAGAGATAAAAAGAAGAGACAAATTGGACTTAGTCAAAGTGCATACTTGGAAAAGGTACTGAAGAGGTTTGGTATGGAAAATACCAAGAAAAGAGAGTTTCCAATCCAGAGTAATGCCAAATTGAGCAAGACTTAAAGTCCCAGTACAGATGTAGAGGTAGTTGATATGAGTCGGGTACTAACGCTTCGGTTGTGGGGTCGATCATGTACGCTATGACATGTACTCGCCGTGATGTGTATTTTGCTTTGAGCATGGTAATTCGTTATCAGGGAAATCTGGGAAAAACTCACTGGACTAGGGTTAATAACATTCTCAAGTATTTACGAAGGACGAAGGACATGCTTCTAGTCCTTGGCGGCAGTGATACGTTGAGGGTAAGTGGATATAGTGACGCCAGCTTCCACATAGATAGAGACAACTTTTGGTCTCAGTTGGGCAGGTGTTTCTATTACACAGTGGAGCATTTACTTGAAAAGTTCCAAAAAACAAACGGTGGCTGATTCAACTTGTGAATCAAAGTACATAGCTGCAAGTGAAGCATCAAAGGAAGAAGCTTGGCTGAAGAATTTCATCGGTGACCTTGGAGTAGTCCTGACCATTCAGGAGACAATGGAACTATTCTGCGATAATGAAGGAGTGGTTGCCTTGACTAAGGTACCGAGAGATCATGGAAAGTCCAAACACATCGACAGAAAGTACCATTACCTCAGACATAGAGTAGAAGAAGGTTGCTTCATCGTGAATAGGGTATCATCTGAAGATAATCCTACACGGTCAGCATGCTAGGAGCATTGGTGTAAGATATGATATTAGTTTTAGTGGTTAGATAGTTATTTTGAAACTTGTAACAAAATAGATGTAATTGAATTTTGATGATTAAATAATAGAGAATTATTTGTGAGTATTGTTTACTGCCTTCTGTCAATTGTTTATCTTGGTGTTTCATTTTGCATGTTTTACTTCCCGAATAATATGATTATTCAAAGGTCCACAGTCGTTCATAGTTTTGGAAGTAAGTAGTGAATTAAGACTGTCATGAATTGAATTGTAGATTGTCTATGGAGTTAGACATAGCAATTATATTCCTGCAATGTTCATGAGTACTTAGAAATGGGGATTTGAGTATTGGACAAACCCACTCCCAGAGAATTACTTCATGGATTATATCACGAGTAATTCTGAGACGATAATATCTTATGGTTTTGAAATGGAGACATATGAGTTATGATTTACAAGTCGGTTATACATTGATATTGCATAAACGCATCGGTAACTCGATGTTATAAAACGTATTGTTGTGCGCAAATTCATGAGTAAAGGATACAAGCATATGAGTCAAATTTTATTCGTTCCTTTTGCCCTAACGGGAAAAAGCGATATCTTTGGGCCCCTCGGTGATTTGGTGTTGACTTATAGTGTTGGTCCTAGCCAGGACTAAATTGATGTGTTCAATTAGAAGTCCTATATCATCACAAATCAGAAATCGGGAAACAAAGTCTAGGACATTGAGATTGATTATAATCCATGTCTCAAGTCCGAATGATATCTTGCAGAACGGAGGATCGTATGATCACTTATCTTAGGGCACGCCACTGACTGAGTCAGAGTTTAGTAGTGGCTTTTGGAAGCTACAATTTGCTGATCAATTTAGAAGTTGTAGTGGGAGTTATAGTTATAGACTTATCTAAGTGGAAGAATGTTCGATTAGGTGTCTAAGACATAATATAATTGATACATATACTTGAATTGATAGCAGACAGTCCTTTTGGGTTGCCTTCAAACCTAGCAATTGGACAAGATGAATTATATATATATATATATATATATATATATATATATATATATATATATATATATATATATATATAGATTAATTTATTTATTAATATATTTTGAGGATAATATATTAATTAGAAATTGTGATATTCAATCAATGATTAATCAGAAATTAATTAGAATTAATTTTGGGAATAATTGGATTAGTTAAAACTACAGAGGCTGAGTTGTTTTTCTGCTTGTTGGTATTTGGGTGTGAGCCATTAGAGGCATGACATTTGTGGTGCTTGCTTCCAAGAGATCAACAAAAGGTATGTGGTTCTAAAACCTCCTTTAGAATTTCGATATATACACTATAGGGTTCTTAGTAATAGATTCAATTAGAGAAAACATAGATCCTTAGGTTGCATGTGAACTTAAGAGTTTTATGTTTATTTGTCTGCTTATTCTCCATCACGAGCTTCTCTCATTAGACTCCTTCCTAATGTATTAGCTGGGGTAAAACATCATACATCAGGTCTCAATTACTCACAAACATCCCAACTACTAATACCCAAGCTCAATCATTTGACAAAGGGTGAAATACCCCAAATCACATAGTTAGCGATGCTAACCTGTCTGGTTCAGTACATTTTCGCGACTTAATGGTTTCAGCCACAGAAATTCAATAATTTTCATGCCAAAGGCTTAGGAAAACATCATATATATATATATATATATATATATATATATATATATATATATATATATATATATATATATATATATATATATATATATATATATATATATATATATATATATATATATATATATATACACATATACATACATACATACATACATACATACATACATACATACATACATACATATATATATATATATATATATATATATATATATATATATATATATATATATATATATATATATATATATATATATATATATATATATAAGAACAGTCATATGAAACATATAAGTTATCATGTTAATCTAGGCAGTTATCGCAGTTCAAAATCAAATAGCAGACACCGACTACTATTTGAAATACCGGTTTTACCGGTGGTATAACGTTTTTTATATGACGTAGAATTAATTTTTATACTCCTATATTTATATGTAACACTTGACGTTTTGGTAATTTGAATGATATCTCATAATAAGAATCATATCTCATAATAATGAATATACACAAAATAATGACATTAACTAACATTCACCATCAAAAACCTATTCTTTTTAAAAAAAATTTGAAAATAGTCGTTAGGTCAACATAACGGTTGTAACGCCGCTGTAGCATTGTAAAATAGTCCAAACTCGCGACAAATAGCGGCCTTTTCGGCGCTAATAACGTCAACGCTAAAATACACCAGTAAATGTTTTGAAATTGAGGTTGCATGTGCTAAACAATATAGCGCTATTAATTGCATAGATGTCAATTAGATGTTAACAAGAATCGAAGTAAACCTTATTTAGCTCAACAAAAACTAAATGTTAGAGGTTATTTTGTTTACATATTTATTCAAGAGTAAATTACAGAAACAATCCCTAAAGTATCCCAAAAATAACATAGGGAACCCAAGTATCCATTTTTCACTCCATGAGTCACTTAAGTATGCATATACTTACAGATTGTTCCCTCTGGTCGTTTGTTCCGTTAATCTCCCGTCAAACCGGCCACAGTTGAACTTTAAGTGGGGGTATTTTTATACATTCGCATTTGTGTCAGTAGGATGTTAATATAAGCAGGAAAAACATCTCGTTTACTCCAAATGTCAAACACACTCTCGAGTCACATTTGGTGTGGTAGAATTCAAAGACTCGGCGAAGCAGGTATGGTTCGTTGCATATGTGGAAGACTAGCGACTCTTTGTACGTCGTGGACAAATCTAAACCCAGGAAGGCGATTTTGGAGATGCAGTCAATGTGGGTTTGTGGGTTGGTCGTACCCCCATGTGTCGTCGATCTGTAATGATCATTCCAGGTTTGTTGCAAGTGAGGCGGTTGCATCTTCAAGAAATAGCTCGACTTCAAGGTGAACTAAGGGTAGCTCAAAAGTACAAGATGGTTCTGGTTGTGTCTTGGATGTTCTTCATCATCTTTGTGATGTTTACTACGTTTTAGTAGTTTGTTGGTTTTAAGATTTATGGTAACTGTTATTGTAAGGGGTATTAGAACATCATATTTTGGGGTTGTTTTATGTTTATGTTAATGGGATTAGTCAATATTTTGGTTAACATTTCTACTAGATTATGATGTTTGATCCGTTTTGTAAGCTTCATGAAGCAATATATTAATGTTAACTACACTTGGTTTATCCGTTTTGTATGATTCATGAATCATGGTGATTGTCATTAGTTAACGTTGTTATTAAACCCTCCTTGTACCTTAAAATATTTTCACTATCAACGTACAAAACCACAACTATGACTATATTGTTTGTATTTCATAAATGGGCAACCAGACAATTTGCAAATCCGTAACCTAATCTTCATTTGGAAGTTTAACTATAGCCTTTTGTCCGACTGAATGAAAATTTTGTTATCAAAATGATGATAAAACATTTAAAGTTACACAATGTGATTCAGTAACATTGGGGGTTGTTACTATTTGGTGGAACTATTACGAATGGTACATATTTATCAAAGAAAATATCACTTACCATTAAAGTGGATGTGGTTTACTTCCTAATTCGCAGTGCAAGTGTGCCTGAATTAAATGATTACCGCCTATGAAGGCGTTTTTTCATCTGGATATGCATTTAATTGCCCTCTAATCAGTGGTCATATCCACCACCGCCAATTGATGGTTCTAGATGGCCTTCAACTATATATAACCTAGACCCCTTTGTTTATCAAACACAAATTCTCAGTTAGCATAAGACAATGAAGGCAAAAAATTTACAAACCCTGCTTGATACTTTGATCAAATCGGCGGAGGAGAACAAAAACCTCATTCGTCATTTAGAGGGTAAGATGGAGAAAGACAACAACGAGAAGAACACAATGTTGGACTCTTTGGAAGTATTACCAAAGTATATGAAATACGTGTCGGCGAAGAAGGCCATCGCTGATGGTAAGGTGAAGGCTGGCCAGATTCTTGACCTTGCTTACGACATGAACAAGTTTCTTACAGAGGAGATCGAAGGCTACAAAGAGTTGTTCAAACTCGTTGAATATGAGGTTAAATACGCTTAATCAGGTTTGTTGTCTTACAACTAGGTCAAGGTCTCTTAAATAAGTGTAAGCGATGGGGAAGTTTAAAGGCCTTATTTTTTGTTTGTGTTTGAGGTCACGCTGGTGGTTACAAGCTGAAATGTTTTTTGATGTTTGCGTTTGGTGTCATTTTGGATGGTTTTGTAATGGGCATGTTGAAACTGATGGTCTCTTGCTGGTGGCATGTAATCGAATATTAATATATGGTTTTTAGTTACATTATATATGTGTTTTTGTATCCGAAAGATAAAATTAGTTTACTTCATCAGATATGTGAAGGATGTTTCAGATATGTGAAAAATGGGGATGTTCTGATGTTAAAAAATGATTTGATAGAAGATTTCATATGAAGCATGTTTATCCAAAGTAACAGTCTTAACAAACACATAAGTTAATAATACCCAATACCATGTCATACAGTTATCACATACCATTGTCTTAGTTACCATAACTTCCCTAACGAAACAAACATGTAAATATTGTCTGAGGTACAAAATAAAAAGACACACAACAAGCATAACCAACAACCATATTACCAACTTCAGTTGCAACAAACCTAACCACCAGACCTAACTTCCCATTGTTACCATCACTTCCCATTCTTCAAAACTGCATCACTTCTCCCTGACCCCTTTTCCCTTGACAGATTGATCCTTGCAAGACCCTCGCATTGTGACTTGGATTGTGACACTTGCCACATGTCACGGTAACATATTTTTTGGACCGTTTGTATGGGCCCTTTTTCTTTTGACTCCCTTGAGATGTGGATTCATCTGGCCCCTCCTTCGCTTAACTTCGCTTAACTTTAGGTCGTCCTACCTGTAATTACATTTGAATTCTCAAGTTATAGTTTATTAAAATGAAATGCTAAACCAATTAAAAACATTATTATAACCATACCTGAATGTGATGCTTTGGGTGAACCAATGTGGTTGGGCAATCAGATTTTGGCCACAAATCAGGTCCGTTGATTGGTTCAATGGTACACTTGTACATGCTCTTCCATGTTTCCAATCTATAGCAGGGATGCACCATCTCTTCACAAATTGGAACTTTTTCACCATATGATGCCTTGTCCCACAATGCAGCAACGTCATGCTTGCAAGGTATCCCAGTTAATTTCCATCTACGACAACTGCATTCCTTTTTGGTCATATCTACAACAAACTGTTCACCAAACTCTGTTGAGACTTGATACTTGTCATTTCCATTGAAAATACTTCTACACTTCGAAGCCTCTTCCTTTACTTTATCCATCAATCCTTGAGCAGTAGGGGTTAGCAATCCTTCACTTCTGGCAATATGCTTTTGGATAGTCACAATTTTTTTTCATCAAGTACTCCTGGATATACTCCAAACATGAGATGATGGGTCTGTCTCTTCCCTCCACGATTTTGGAGTTAAACACTTCACAAACATTATTCAAAAGCATATCTGAATGACAACGACCTTGATAACATCCAAATTTTAAACAATGGTTCATGTTATGTGATTATCAATATAACTAACTTAATTTGATATTCATATTAATAAATATAAATGATAATTATACCTGAAAAAGAACTTCTACTCCAATGTTTTGCTGGTATGTTATTCAGCCATTCGTAAGCCTCTTTATTCACAGTCTTCAATTCCTGCATTGCTGCGTTGAAATGGGGGAGTGTAGCTGCTCTTGCACATTTCCAAAGGAGATCCTTTATTGGTTTTCCCTTCCATTGGAGTTTCATATTCTCATGAATATGATGAACACAATACCTATGCTCAGCAGCTGGGAATACTTTAGCAAGTGCTGGTACCAAACCCTAAATATTAACAAGTAAATGTCATGTAAACAGGTGTAACAGTTCTCAAAGTTCATATAAAAAGTTAGATCAAGTTGCAGGTACCTTTTGTCGATCACTTATGAAAGTGAAGTTCGATTTTTCCCCAATTTCAAGATCTCCTCCTAAACTGTCCAAAAACTAAGACCATGACACCTTGTTTTCAGCTTCAACTATCGCGTATGCGACTGGGTATATTTCGTTGTTACTTTCTAAACCAATTGCACTCAGAATTTGACCTGGATATGGTCCGTTCATGAAAGCCCCATCAAGACCTAATATTTCCCGTTGCCTTTATTTGAACCCATCCTTTAGTGGTCCCAGACAGATGTAGATACGTTTGAAGGTTCGTATCTCATCAGAGTATACGGGAGCGGATTCAACACCAATTTTAATAGTCCTACCTGGATTCCTCAGTTGGACTTCCATTGCGTAATCACTTAGCATTGTGTACTGCTTCTCGTAATCTCCCATTATCCTGCTCTTCGCGATGGCCTTGGCACAAAATACTTTCATAAAACTCAAATTAAGCTTATACGTATGTTGGAGTTCCTATCTTAGGGCAGACGTGGGTATTTTAGGGTTTCCCTGAAGTTGCTGGTATGATTTTGTTCGCAATATACCCTTGCGTACACAAATGAATTTCTCTACTGCGCAAACAAATGTGGACCGCGTTATAAGTTTTTACCCTCCACATGTCATCCTCTTTTGTTTGAGACACGTGCAATGTCCAAGGGCAATCTATCTCTCTATTTTTTATTTTTTTCCTTCTGATTTGAATGAGTGGTCTCCTACCAAAGTTGGCCCACCAGGAACATCACCAAGACATCTTGCACAAATCCTAACCCCATCATTTTTGACCATCCTTAGTTGTCTGTTTGTGTATACAGACAAATTTTGTATGGCTTCTTTCACAACATTCTTTTCATGAAAATACTCACCAACCTTAAAATCCACTTCCGTGTTCCTCCCATCTACGTGGTCAACTTCAATATCCATTGAGTTTAAGAACTTTTCCCTTTCACTAATGTCAGGATCATAATAGTTAAATTGGTCGGAATTCAAAAATAACATCTCCTCGTCTTCTTGATTTCACCTGCTTCCTCTTGCACAGGAGAATCCATAACAGTACTTAACACTTCATTGTCGACTTCGTCATCAGCAAGTCTTTCTTCTTCTTCTAGGTGGACACTACTTCGGTCGTCACTGTCGTTATCAGGACCACTATTTGACCGGGCTACAACTTCTTCCCTCAACTGTGTCACAAAGGTATTGCTTTCTTGGAGGTTTTCATTGGTTTGTCGCATTGAATCATTCCAAACATTATCAGTTAGCGCTGATATATTTGGAAAAGGGTTAGTGGTTACCTCCCATTGATACCTTGCATCCTCTATGTTGAAGGTGAAGATAGGGTCGTAAAAATCAACTTGAAATACATTCAAACTATCAACTTCCCAAAGAGGTTTATCCAAATGGACAACATTAGAAGCCTCCCCTGCCCTTGGTGTAGGTTCATACAACACCATTTCCAAAGAAGGTCCACCCAAATTAGCTTGAACTTCATCTCCGTGGAACGGTTCGTTCAAATCCAATGTCAACTGCCTACTATAGAAGCTCTGAGTGACGGTGTATTTTGAATTCTCCTTAGTTCAAGAGATATAAAAAAACCCGTCTTCCCCTAAATAGTTTGGGATCGGCGACTTACCGTGGTTGTTGAGTTTCGATACACCGTGTTCGACGAAGAAGCTAATTTCTCCGAAAATAACCACATAATTGTCAAGGGATTTGTAATCCGTCGGATAACCTAACAGAATCAACACTTTTTCTAAGCTAATCCCTGGTAGAAGGTAGTGTATATAGATAGGTTGATGTATATCGAAACACAAAACCCTTAGAACTGATAACATTTCTTCATGGTTTAACCGAGTGACATCTACATTATCGACATACGTTATATTACCGTTAGAATACTCTAATTGGTTTCATTTCAAATGATCCACCATAGTGGAGTTTGACGGTGAAGAGCTTGTTGTTAGTGTCTGCAAAATCAAAACCATATGTGTGTAAGACAAGTGCAGAAATGAGGAATAAAGTTTACACCTTGAAGGTTAACATAAGCATCCATAGCTGAGTCGTCTTCCTCGGTTACTCGAACTACCCACATTCTTTCTCTCCTTCTTCTAACTGTTGTTACGATATAAACCTCCAAGAGAGAAGACTCTGTGTATATAAGATGATTCGATGACATCTTCAGGTGGTTGATGAAGTGACTGTCATTAATGGCGGTAAATCATCACCTACAAAAGATAAATGCGAATGGACCAAAATACCCCCACATGAATGGCACATGGGGCGGGCTTGACGGAAGTTTAACCATTGAAACGTTCAGAGGGACCAATCTGTTATAATAACGAAACGAAAGGGACTCACGAAGTGAAAAATGGATAGTTGGGTTCCTTATGTTAGTTTTGGGATACTTCACTCTTTATTCAAAGATATATTAGATTATGTTATTTTATATTACAAATTAAAATTGTCAAGTAATAAACAAATAAATCAAAAAATATAAATTTTTAACTAAATATTTACAACCTCTAAATAAATTATAGTAAATTTATAATTATTTTATTTGAAACTACCACAACTTACAAATGCTTTTTCATAATGATTTTAATTTATTCATGAATCTCAAACAATAATAATTATAAATAATAGTAAAAAAATATAAATTCTATAATGTACCTTCAAAAATAGTTGTATGTAACGTCAGTCAAATCAATAATTATATATAATTTTATTAATGTACAAGCCACAAGTAGAGCTAATGAAATTATATTACTAAAAATAACAGTAAAGTTATATATCAAATGGAAGTTGTTATTTCATAAATAGCTACACAAATTTGTAACACGCAAGTATAGTTATAATATATTTATTGTCGAGTAAATTACAGTTTTGGTCCCTATGGTTTGGGGTCATTTTCTGATTAGTCCTTAATCAAGAATTTCAACGTTTTTGCCCATGTGGTTTGCATTTACTTTCACTGTTAGTCCCTCTGTTAGATGTTAAAATTTTCTAGAGTAAATTACAATTTTGGTCCTTGTGGTTTGCATGAAATTTCACTTTTGGTCATCGTTTCGTTTTTCCACGCTGATGGTCCCTGAACTACACTTTTGCTTACACTATTGGTCCCTTAGCCAGGTAAAATGACCAATATACCCATTTTATTTTCTTTTTCATTTTCTTTTATGTATTATTTATTAAATAAATTAAAAAAAGAAAAAAATAGAATGTGGTGGTTGTTTCTCTTTTCTCTTTCTGCTTGAAGCAAGTACGCAGGTATGGGGTGTCGCCGGTGGTTGGTGGCGTGGTCTTTTAAAAGTTGTTGACAAGAGGAACGGGAGGTAGAGGAGGTTTAGGTGTGGCTATGGTGGTTCCAGGTTGTTCTACATAGGAGCAGGTGGAGGCGGTTGTGTGTAGTGTGGTGGTTGTTTGAGTTCACACAGCAGTCCGACGAGGAGAAGGGAAGAAGACGGTGGGATAGTTGTTGGCGCACCGGGGAAACGGTTGCGGCTGGATGCGGTTCGTCTAGGTTTCCGACAGGTGACGAGGAGGAGGGATGGTTGTAGTGGGTTTGGGGTTACCAACGAGAAAGAGGAAGGAGGAGCGACGGGAGCCGTCGGGTGGTGATGCTGTTTCTGGTATCGCCAGAGGATCACAAGTAGGAGAAGGTTTTGTGTGATGGTAGTGGTTCTCGGTGGTTGCAATTGTTGGAGACGGAGAACAGAAGACAAGGAGAGAGGGTGTGGTGCGATCGGGTGGTTGGTGAAGTGGAAATTCGGTGGGTTGGTGCTGCAAGTCTCACTGAAGAGAAGAAAGCCGGCGGCAGTGAGCTCGCCAGAAGTGTTGGAACTGTGCCCTCACCGTCGCTGGCAACGGTGGCTCCTTCCTCGAAATAAGACCAACAGCTACCAAGGGTTGCTACCCTTCCTTCGTTTTTTCTGGAATCGTGAACCTCAAGGAGCCACCATCGCATTCTACTACCACCGCTGCCATCATCGGCGGCGTTTTCCTCGTTTTTCGGCAGTGCAGATCCGATATCGGTGGAGTAGCGGTGTTTACTGGAGCGATCGGTGGTGGTCGGGGAAGATGACCAGAAGTGGTGATCAGAGGGGATGTTTTTTTCTTTTTTTAATTCATTTAATACATAATACATAAAATAAAAATGAAAAAGAAAATAAAAAGGGTATATTGGTCATTTTACCTGGCCAAGGGACCAATAGTGTAAGCAAAAGTGTAGTTCAGGGACCATCAGCGTGGAAAAACAAAACGATAACCAAAAGTGAAATTTCATGCAAACCACAGGGACCAAAATTGTAATTTACTCAATTTTCTAGGGGATGAAATGTCATTTTTACCCTTGATTTATTTTTTAATGAGTAAATTACAATTTTCGTCCCTGTGGTTGTCCCGAAATTACACATTTGGTCATCCTTTTGGTTTTTCACGCTCATAGTCCCTGAACTGCACTTTTGCTTACACTATTAGTCCCCTTGGCCAGGTAAAAAGACCAATATACCCTTTTTAATTTCTTTTTCTTTTTTCTTTTAAAATATTATTATTTTGGTAATTAAAAAAAATTCAACCCCCACCCCCACCCCCACCCCACCCCACCCTCCCCCTTGTCTTGTTCGCAGCTTCAAAACCACCGATTGCAGCTTGGTGTTCGTCGAAAATCAGAATCGAACTATTCAAAATCAAAATCGAACTATTCAAAACCAAATCATTATCAAACAAAGAAAAACGAAAACTGAAATGAACAATCGATTAGATTTAGATCGAAAATGAGAATCGATGCTTATTGTAGGAGCTTTTTCTTAGATCGAGAATGTGGTGGTGCATTGTGCTTCTTTTTCTTAGTATTCTTCTTCATGCTTTGACCAATAGGTGCGATAGTCGAAGCAGTAACTGGAGTTGTAGAAGACGAGGTAAAAGAACTAGTCGATATTTAACTAGGGCTGTGGGCGGTGGAGGAATCACAGAAGAGGATTCATACTCGATGCATACTCGAGATTCATACAAAAAGCAAGTATAATCGATTCATACTCGAGATTGCAAACCCCTTCCCAGACTTTTGATTCTTTATCCTTGAAACACATCGCAACCTTCATCAGTAAGGCGATGGGGGTGTGCCGGATTCACGAGTTAGCGGCGAATCCAGACGGTGGTGAGAGAGAGAGAGGGGGTTTAGGGATGGGCGTTTGGGTTTTTTTTTTCTTTTTTTGTAATTCCCAAAATAATAATATTCCAAAAGAAAAAAGAATAAAGAAATTAAAAATGGTATATTGGTCTTTTTACCTGTCCAATGGACCAGTAGTGTAAGCAAAAGTGCAGTTCAGGGACCATGAACATGAAAAACCAAAAGGATGACCAAATATGCAATTTCAGGACAACCACAGGAACCAAAATTGTAATTTACTCATTTTTAATTTATTTGACAGAAAGTGAGTTTCTCGTTACCAAAAGAAGCACGTCTAAGATTAAGGAACAGACGAGCGAGTCTATCGGAATCGAGAAAATCCAAACCAAATATTGTAAAGGATTTCAATAAACCACCGCTAATCCTCAACCCCCGTTTACAAAATAAACAACCTAAACTTTGTTGTGGTTTTGCGAAATTTGAGAGTTTGAAAATCAAAATCTGTTCGGAAAGTGAAGATGTGAAATCTGGAGATGGCAATTAAAATTCACTTGCATTCGTTGGAGGTAAGAACTGAGCTTAGGGTTTTAAACATAAGTCTCCCAATATGGAAACTTTATTCCCGCATGTGCCCTTGTGATTCTTCAACATTTTACAATAAACAAGTGAGATTTCGTTCAAGCGTCAACATTGAATTTGAGTTTTGAAGACTCAAAAAATCATTTGAAGCTTCCGGTAAAAGCTCTCTTCCTCGCTCTTCTGTGAAATTTGTCTCGTTCTTTCTCTTTCTATATTTGTATGTATACAACTATCTCTATATGTGTGTTTAGTTTGTCTCGTGAGTGGATAAGAGATTTGTGTGATGCACAAAGCTTCTTCTCTTTGATTATTGGAAATATTATGAGGAGTGGAGAGTGAATTACAATAGCAAAGTAGCAAACCAGAGAGAGAGATTTTTGGAAGGAATCACAATTCCAGAGTTCCACCATCTTCAAGGTTTCGAATGAGGGTTTGGGTGATGAATACACGTTTTTAAACACAGCTCAAAGCTGTAGCTACGAGGACGATATCTTTTCCTCCGCATTAACTTCACCTAACGGAGAAAGAGACTAAATGTGTTAGCAAATGGAAACACATGGACAAGAAAGTGGGATTTCTTGATTAAGGATCAATCCGAAAATGATCCCAAACCACAGGGACCAAAACTGTAATTTACTCTTAACAGTTTCTTGAATATTTAAGAATTTTGAAACCGGAGTTGAGTTGGTCCCATCCTCAATATTTAATTCTCTTTTTCCACAGCGGTATTCACAAATTTCCAATGTTGAATAGAATTGACCCCCCACTTGAATACGCTTTTCCAATGTCATATCTATAAATTTCAAACTACTAATGCTATATGAACTTCAACTTGTAGATCATTCAACAAATATATTACATTACCCTGAATATAGAGCAAAAGAAGCCCCGCATTTCACTCTCTTTATAATCGCCACCTCGAGGAATTAAAGTTAGAACGACCCGAAATCGTCATGGCCGCCCTAAAAAAACCACTTTCAATATTATCAATCTTGTTAATACTCATTTACATACCAATCCCGACATTTTCTTGCCCAATTCGTCAAAAACAAGCTCTTCTTCAATTCAAATCCACCCTCACCACCATCTTTGACTCCAATTCCGATCCCAGCTCTGATGATTTCATTCCATTCAAAGAACTAGATTCATGGAACCCGAATTCGGATTGTTGTTCCTGGGACCGTGTCAACTGCACCGGAACCACAAACAAAACCAGAGTTATCAGTGAGCTTCACCTTCATGCAGTTGTCCCACCATTTGTTGATCTGGTTCCTGTGTTCTCCGATATCTTGACTCCGCTTTTCGAAATCCGTTCACTGAAACTTCTTAATATTTCGATGAACTGGATAGCAGGTGAGATCCCTGGTGATGGGTTTGGTAACCTCACCGAACTGGTTCATCTTGACATGATGAAGAATAGATTCAACGGCTCCATTCCCCGTCAACTTTTCCTGTTAAAAAATTTATGTTACTTGGACATCAGCACCAACTTGCTCGAGGGTGAACTAGGACCCGAACTGGGTTCTCTTCGGAATTTGACGACACTGACTTTAAGTGAGAATCGGTTCAAGGGTATGATGCCACCTCAGCTTTACAAACTCGAATCTCTTCGTGTTCTTGATCTAAGAAACAACAGTTTCCATGGTGGTTTAAGCTCTGAAGTTGGTAACCTCCGAAATCTTGAATCCTTGAAGCTGCATGTGAATTTTCTTAATGGGACTCTCCCTCAAGAGATTGGAAATTTGAAGAAGTTAAGGATAGTTTCGATAGGAAGGAATAAGTTTACTGGTGCAATTCCTTCTTCAGTTGAAAACCTGAACGATCTAGAGTTACTTAATTTGTCTGAAAATCTTTTTTCCATGCAAATTCCAGCCGGCATAGGAAGATTATCCAACTTGACAACACTAGACCTGTGCAAGAACCAGCTCGTGGGCCCAATCCCATCATCGATACAAAACTTGAGCAAGTTAGCAACTCTTCGTCTCAAGGGCAACCTGCTCGACGGAGAGATCCCAACATGGTTATTTGAAATGAAAGCGTTAAAGAAATTGTTCATCGGGGGAAAAGGTAACAGCTTGGTTTGGAATAATACGGCAAAAATTGTTCCAAGATGTAGTTTACAACAGATCTCTATGCCTTCTTGTGGAATTTCTGGCCAAATTCCTGAATGGATATCTTCACAGAAAGAGTTGAATCTTCTTGATTTGGGCCAGAATCAACTGGAGGGAACTTTCCCAGATTGGCTTGCCGAGATGGACGTTGCAGACATAATCCTCCCCGATAACAAGCTCACAGGAACTCTCCCGCATCGCCTGTTTGAATCGTTAAGTTTGTCAATTCTTGCCTTGTCACGAAACGCTTTTTTTGGGGAGTTGCCAGAGAATATAGGAAGTGCTAAAGGGATCAAGGTTCTTATGTTGTCGGGAAATAACTTTTCCGGACAAATTCCAATGTCTGTATCTAATATTCACGAGTTAGTACTTCTGGATTTGTCCAGAAACAGATTTTCCGGCGACAACTTCCCTGTGTTTAACGATAATCCTTTCTTTGCTTACATTGACTTGTCCAACAACGAATTTTCCGGTGATATTCCGATGACTTTTCCTATAGAAACCCAAATTCTTTCTTTGGGTGGGAATAGGTTTTCCGGCGACCTACCTCGGAATTTGAGTAAGTTCGTCAACCTTGAACTTCTTGATCTTCATGACAACGATATTACCGGAAATTTGGTGGATGTTCTCCCTCAAGTCTCGACTCTACAAGTTTTCAGCATAAGAAATAATTCCCTTGAAGGATTTATCCCAGGAACAATCTCCAACCTCACTTCTCTTCGGATTCTTGATCTCTCCGGGAACAACCTAAACGGAAGTATTCCACAGGAAATTGCGAATTTTGAAAAAATGTTCGAAACTCCCCAGACAAAATATTTTCCCTTTGATACATACCCTAAGTTGGATTTCAATTATGAGGATGTCTATGACAACATCGAGTTTCAGGACTTGATAGTGGACTGGAAGAATTCTTTTCAAGGCCTATCAAGTCACAGTCTTAGCATTTACTCGTTCTTGGACTTGTCAGACAACAAAATTTCTGGACAAATTCCAGCATTGTTAGGCAATCTCAAAAGCCTAAAAGTGCTAAACATTTCACACAATAGGATATACGGGCATATTCCGGCATCTTTTGGCAATCTGGAGAGCATAGAGAGCTTGGATTTGTCACACAACCAGATCTCAGGTTCGATTCCTCAATCACTAGGAAACTTGTATGAACTTACGATCTTAGATGTAAGCAACAACCACCTATCAGGTAGGATTCCTATGGGTGGACAAATGAACACAATGAATGACTTGACGCATTACGCAAACAACAGTGGTTTATGCGGCATGCAGGTTGATATCACATGTTATGAGGACATCCCACAAATACAAGGAAGTGAGGAGGAAGACGAAAATCAGTCATTGATTTCATGGGAGGGGACTTGGGTCGGTTTTCCAGTTGGTTTCTTTTCATCAATCTTGATCATGGGTTACTTTCTGAAATTTTTACAACTCTTTAAATTTTGGTGAAGTTATAGAAATCGGTTATCTTTAGAATGTTGTTCACGAAGGTTTAACCGAGATGCCAGGAAAACTTTGATAGGCTCAGAGCATTGAAGGGATATAAAGAAGGACGTGGAAGGATCTAGTAGAAATGTTTATGTAGACCATTCTTTCTAAATATCTAGAATAATATATCTAAAATAAAATAATGTCAATTCATTTACTTGTCTCTTGGTAACAAATGAAGACTCTCTAGAATAAATTGGTAGCTCCATTCATGTCTATTCGTCCCTTAACTTGACTAATTCTTTCTTGTACGAATTCACAGAGTAATAAAAGTCTCTTTCCTATTTATCTCTGTTGGTTATCCTCCGTTTCATTTCCTTGCTATTTTGCCTTGTATAAGAGAGTGTTTTGAGTTAGGTCGACTAAGAATAAGGACTAAGTGTTGCACCATGAGCTCTTAGAGACAATTCCGTCTTTTGAGCATGATTCAAGGCTTGAGAGAATGTTTTGTTGATTATCAAAGATCAAGTTTCAAATAGAATAGAGAGAAGAGAGGCTAGGGTTTGAGAGAGATTTCATTAACTGTGAAATGAAGTTCCTAGCAAACAATACAAAGAAAATAAACATATATACAATGGGCTAAAAGGGCTAAGAGAAGCTAGTGGACTAAAGAGGCCCAAACTTAAGACAATCTTATTAGGCTAACATCCCCTCTCAAACTCACAATGCGACAGTTATAAGCATTGAGAGTTTGTCACACAAAAAAACGAAATCGAGAACCAGACAATGCCTTCGTAAACATATCAGCAATCTGTAGGGTTGATGGAACATGCGGCAAGGTGATGGTCCCAAGTTGAAGATGATGACGAGTGAAATGACAATCAATTTCTATATGTTTTGTCCGTTCATGAAAAACCGAATTCTTGGCAATCTGTATTGCACTGTTGTTGTCACAGTGCAATGGAGTAGGATGAGAAGTGTCAACTCCCATATCAGCAAGAAGCCATCGTAGCCAAACAATCTCACAAGTGGTGACAGCCATAGCTCGATACTCAGCTTCAGTAGAGGACCGAGAGACAACATCTTGTTTCTTACTCTTTCATGAAATCAATGAGTCTCCAAGAAAGATGCAAAAACCAGTGGTGGATTTTCGATCATGAGGATCGCTATCCCAATCAGCATCGCTATAGGCACACAAGTTGAGAGAGGACGTGGAAGGAAAGACAAGGGTTTGGAATTGAGTGCCTCGAAGATATCTCAAGATACGAAGAACAGCTCCCCAATGAACAGTAGTAGGAGCGGTAACAAACTGGCTAACCACATGAACTGCATCAGATATGTCTGGTCGAGTAACAGTAAGATAAACCAGACTTCCCACAATAGTTCGATATAGGCTTGGATCTGATAAGGGAACACCGTCTGTTGGAGAGTACCTGGCATTAGTCTCCAGGGGAGTATCAACTGTCATGTTGTCTAAGAGACGAGCACGTTCAAATAGATCAGAAATATACTTTGTTTGAGATAAAAGATAACCTTTTGAAGATTGTGCAACTTCAATCCCTAAGAAATAACGTAGCAATCCCAAGTCTTTCATAGCAAAGCGGTAAGCCAAATCACGCTTCAAAGATTCTATACCATCATGATCATCAACAGTAATAATCATGTCATCAACATACAAGGATAGGAGAATCCGACCTGCATTCGTGCATCTAACGAATAACGCTGAATCATGATTACTAGGAGTAAAACCGAGAGAAGTAATCACAGTAGAGAATTTCTCAAACCAAATGACAACGCCTAGTGATATCAAGTATTTTAGGCGTTGTTGAGTCCTGTTCTTGATTAAATTATATCAAATATGTCAGGATAGAAACAGGGACTAAAAGTGTACAAAAGGAAAAAGTATGGAAAGAATGAAAGATCAAGAGAATTCGTACGCGCGCCGCGGGAATAAACTATGCGCGACGCGGGCTTAAGGTGGTGGAACACATTTAAATTCCGAAGAAACGGGGAAAGATAAGTACGCGCGCCGCGGATTTCACTTCTACGCGGCGCGGTTGCGGGAAATTTGCAAGTATAAATAGATGCATTTCCAGCCGAAAACCCTAGCAAAGACCGGGTGTAAACATCGACCTTGAAGCTCTTTGACTCCAGGATTCCATTTCAGCAAGCTCATAATTGGTATTTTATGTTTTTGACTTCAATTTCATTTTGGTAGAAAGTAGTTTTGTAGCTAAAGTCTTTGGGAGTGACAACCACTGACTTTGGGCATTTAGGTTTCTGTTTTAGAAACATTTTGGTTACTGTTTTGTCATTGAAATTCAGTGTGGTGAATGAAAAGCATTTGGTTACTTTTAATCTTAGCTTTTCGGTGTTTTGAGTATTTGTGTTTGGTTTGTTTGATTGATTGTGTTTTTGGATATTGTTTTGGACCTTGTTAGGACTGTTTTCTTAGCTGAAATCAGTAGCTAATTAGGTTATTTGGTAAGCATTAAACCTTGGCTAGTAACTGTTCCATAGGACTTAACTAGTGGTAGTTTATGCTTTGCTTGGTTTGGTTAGTGTGGATGCCTTTGATTGCTTCTGAGTCAGAGATGTACTTCTGATTTCAGAAAGTGACTAGGACATTTGGACATAGCTTAGCTTGGCTTGAGTGTTTGAGCATTGTCTCATTTGTTAGTGATAGGAAAATAGAAACCAGATCCTCCGACTATAGCTGTGACACTATTAGTTGGTAATCTCTCATCTAGTCTAACCACGAAGCTCCTGTGGATCGACCCTGACTACCGCTATACTAGTGTGTGTTAGGTTTTCTCTTATTTTTGACCGCACGACGACCTAGGCGTGTCGCCAAGCACGAGGGGCTTGTTTGAGACCATACAAGGCTTTCCGAAGCCGACAAACTTCACCTGGTTGGTGAGCAATACCTGTAGGAGGAGACATGTAAACTTCCTCATGAAGTTCACCGTTCAAGAATGCATTCTTGACATCCATTTGGAATATCTTCCATTGACGAATAGAGGAAACTACGATCAGAGTGCGGACAGTAGTCATTTTTGCCACTGGGGCAAAAGTCTCCTCATAATCCATACCATATTGCTGCGAGTATCCTTTTGCAACCAGCCTTGCCTTATATCTTTCAATTGAGCCATCAGACTTGGTTTTGATCTTATATACCCAACGACAACCAATTGTACGTTTTCCATGAGGAAGATGTACAAGATCCCACGTATGAGTCTGATAAAGAGCTGTAAGCTCTTCCGCCATAGCATTCTGCCAACGAGGATCAGAAACAGCTTCTTTGTAAGACGCTGGTTTAGAAAGCCGATGTATATTTGCAATAAAAGATGCAAATGTTGGCGAATAAGAAGAATATACAAAATCTGGCAGTTTAGTAGTCTTATGAGTACATACAGGTCTCGATGGTGGAGGATGATTTTCTTGAGCGACAACAGGAGTGGGAGCGGTTGCAGACTGAGCAGGAGGGTTGTCTGGAGCTATGGAAGCATCATCAACTGGGGCACTAGATGTAGTGCCATCACTATCAATGGTAAAAGGATCAATATTTAGAAGTTCTGACCGAGTCATGTTGTGAGACTGTACAGGAATAGCATAGTAAGGAATGTGCTCCAGAAAAGTAACATGTCGAGAGACATACAGTTTCTGACTCGCCGGATCATAACACCGATATCCTTTCTGACCAATACCATATCCCAACAATACACAAAGAGCCGACTTTGGAGACAACTTGCTTCGTTCTACATGAGGCCGTAAGACAAAGCAGGTGCACCCAAATACCCGTAAAGATGAATAATCAGGTAATTGACCATACAACTTTTCATAAGGAGACATTCCAGAGTTGTGGCGAGTCGGGATGCGATTAATCACATAGGCAGCAGTATGAATAGCTTCTCCCCAAAAGACACTAGGAACATCAGAAGATAATAACAAAGACCGTGCCGTTTCTATAAGGTGTCGATGTTTCCGTTCTGCTATACCATTCTGTTGAGGAGTATCAGTACATGATGATTGGTGAACAGTCCCATCAGATGCTAGTAACTGAGTAAAATCATTAGAGGTATATTCCCCTCCTAAATCACACCGGAAGCATTTTATGACAGCAGAGTGTTGGGTCTTCACAAGAGCTCTGAAATTGCTATAAATGACAAAGAAATCTGACCTGTGCTTCATAAGATAAACCCATGTATAACGAGTATAATCATCTATGAATGAAACATAATAAGGCGATCCTCCTTTGGAGGTTATTGGGGAAGGACCCCACACATCAGAATGAACAAGATCAAAAGGAGCAAACGAACGAGTGACACTATTATTAAAAGGTAAGGCAGAGAACTTTGCCAGTTTACAACCACAACAATCAGAAATTTCAACATTGTTCAAACGACCTAACACACCAGTAGAGGATAAAAATTGTAAACGTGAAGCTGAAACATGACCCAAACGAGAGTGCCAAAGATAAAAATTTGAAGACGAATGACTTAAACGAAAAGACGACAAATCAACACTAGAGGCCGCAATATCAGAAACTTGGAGCTGCTCCAAAACATAAAGCTCCCCAAGTTTACGGCCGATCCCAGTCACCCTCCGAGACTGTGGGTCCTGTACACAACAAAGATAATCAGAAAAGAAGACCCAATAACCAGATTTACACAACTGACTGACCGAAACAAGATTCAAAGCAAGTGTGGGAATATAATAGACATTAGTGAGAGAGATATGGGGGGTAACAACAGGACCAATACCCTCAACTGGCATAGGTGTAGCACTAGCTGACATAACAGAAACATGAGGACTAGCTGATAACGAAGAAAAGGATGACAAATGTGGTGACATATGATGAGATGCACCAGAATCCAATATCCATAAGGATGAAGGAATACCTGAAGGACTAGATGCTGATAGACCTGTGTGAGACATAGATGTTGACATGGCAGTAGGATTGGAAGCAATGAACTGACGAAATTGCTCAAAAACATGTGGATCCAAAGCTGATGGTGGTGTCATATTCAAATCGTTCTCTGTAGAAGGTACAGTAGCAGTAGCAGTGAACTGTGGAGGACGAAATGGTGGAAATGATGGACGTTGTTGAAACTGTCCAGGAGGCCTGTTGAACTGTGGAGGCTGAAACTGTCCAGATGGTCTTGTTTGGTTTTGATAATTTCCCTTCCCCAACAGCAATGGACATTGAGACTTCCAATGATTTTTCTTTTTACAAAATGCACACTCATCAAATGCAACTTTCGGCTTAAACTGTCCAGATGGTCTTGTTTGGTACAGCAAAGACAGTAGGTGTGGCTACTGCCTTAGACCCTTTGTCAGATTGGGACTTGATACGGGTT
The DNA here is from genome assembly GCA_023525715.1 of Cichorium intybus. Lineage (NCBI taxonomy): Eukaryota > Viridiplantae > Streptophyta > Magnoliopsida > Asterales > Asteraceae > Cichorium > Cichorium intybus. Next base: position 117,462,728 of record CM042009.1, on the reverse strand, counting down.
TCCTCGGCAATCAACTCATGAACAACTGAATCCACTGTGGGAAGAGGAGTACGATGAAGGATTGTCCCACGTAAGCCTTCAAAATCAGACCTTAATGCCATCAAGAACTGGACCAATCTCTGCTCTTCCCTTCTGGCAATGTAAGGCTTGAAGGCCTTTAGTTCTGCAGATTCAGTGAGAGCTAATTGATCCCACAAATCAGACATAGAAGCATAAAAATCCTGAATACTTAGACTGTTTTGTTGGAGGGCTCGGATATCAAATTCTAGCGGATACTGTTTTGCAAAATTAGATTGAGTATACAGCCTTTCCAAATGGTCCCAAACTTCTTTTGCTGTGTCATACTTTGCTAACTGGGTGCCAATTGAATGAATGACAGAATTATTAATCCATGTAATAATTTTGGAATTCTCAGTCTCCCAAGATTCCAATAAAATAGCAAAATTGGCAGCCTTGTCATCTGTTGGTTTTCCCTTTATACCTGTAACAATCCCCCACATAGCCTTGCCCCGTAAAAAATTCTTCATTACATAACTCCAATATGCATAGTTTTTACCATCCAGTTGTGTACTAATGGACTGAAGAGAGTCATCTCTTGGAGCCATAATATCAATAGACAGTCAAGCAAATATTCCAAAATTGCCCTTATGCAGATGAACAAACAACCCAATAATAGCAGCAACAATTAACTCTCAAAATCAAACTTTCAACCCAGAACCGAAGCAGAAAATCAACCAGATCGAGCCGAAAATATCAATCGGTACACATAAATGAAGCAGAAAATCATACCAAAAGTGACGATCTAGCTCTGATACCATGTTGATTATCAAAGATCAACTTTCAAAGAGAATAGAGAGAAGAGAGGCTAGGGTTTGAGAGAGATTTCATTAACTGTGAAATGAAGTTCCTAGCAAACAATACAAAGAAAATAAACATATATACAATGGGCTAAAAGGGCTAAGAGAAGCTAGTGGACTAAAGAGGCCCAAACTTAAGACAATCTTATTAGGCTAACATCCCCTCTCAAAGTCACAATGCGACAGTTATAAGCATTGAGAGTTTGTCACACAGAAAACGAAGACAATGCCTTCGTAAACATATCAGCAATCTGTAGGGTTGATGGAACATGCGGCAAATGGTTGTATTGGAGGTAGCTACACTGGAATGAAGTAGAGGGTGAGCATTCCTTTGTTTCCAAGCATGTACCGTATATGCATGGGACTTTGTGTAATGCCTTTAATCTAAGGAGGAAGCTATTCCAAGGTATTAATAATTTGTGACGATATAACAAGTGTTGGCGAATGATAATTTCAAACTAATAAATAATAGTACTAATAATAATGATTATAAGTTATAACCATGAACAAATTTCACCATTTATCTTATCGTTCCTAAAATTTATTATAACCATGAACAGATTTCACCGTCTAGACCGGGCCTGGTTATAACCTAGCGTTAGTTGAAAGATGAAAAAAAAAAAGGAAGCCTACATACTTGCATTACAGGGGCGGAACCACTTTGGTTGGTGCTCATAGTGATCCGTGCACCTGCTCAAAAGTATGTAATTATAGCTAATACATTCGAACTTGAGACCTTCAACAAAGAGGCAAGCATACTAACCAACTAAGCTAGCCAAATCTTTTATTTTAATTCTGCAAAACTTACTTATATTATATACGTCATATATATCTTTTTTACATAATTCAAAGAAATCGGTTCGGTTCAGTTTTTTTCCGGTTTTTACATTCTTAAAAACGGGAAACCGAACCCAAATTTTTGGTTTTTAAAAAATACAAACCTAAACTGTCGGTTTTGTTTTGGTTTCGTTTTTACGGTTTCTGTTTTGTCGTCTATCCAAACCGATTTTGAGCTCTATCTAAACCTTAAAATGAAAAAAATTGTGCCACTACTGGTCCAAATGTCTAGTTCTGCCAGTGTTGCATTACCTTACATCCCCTAAATTGTTAAACGCATGCACACACAGACATACAGTAGGTATAATAAGTGGTTACAGTCGTAACTATCATGTTAACTCACTTGGAAGGTTGTTGGCACGCATTCTCCATTGTTATTTCTTAATATGCTACAAATGCCGGTAAATAAGAAGTGAGGGGTAAACACCTTTCCCTTGTAATATTGTGCTCATCGAATTTGGCAAGAGTGGTCCGTGAGAACCTAAGGATGAGGGGAGTGTCATTGAGAAGCTTGGGAAGAAAAGTAAGTCCAAGTAACAAATAAGAAGTCCATAAACCATAAACGATGCAAGTAAAGGATACCACTTGAACATATACGTTGTTTCATGTATATGGACCACGCCAGCTGCGTACTTGTATGAAGAAGGCATGTTTCTTGGTAATAAGTCACACCTAAAAAATTTTCATAGAATGATCAGGTATACATAAGATATATATGTTGGCAATTAATGATAACAAAACAGATTTGTAATCATTCACAAGGGCAAATTAAAATTTATTAATTTCCGAACTCATGCGATTAGAAGTAGAACATATATTAACTAAAAAGATAAACATGTTGCGTTAGAAAATACTACATCAAGTATTGTAGTCGTCTTTTGGTTTTGGAGAACTATAAGAACACTTAATGTCTATTGTGAGGGTAAAGACAAACTTAGCCTCACTCCAACTTTCAGTCACCAACAGTTGCAGCCATCGTTGTTGAATCTCACATTTGAACTCATTAATTATTAGCAGCTATTGTAAAACATAGGACACTAACATCACTATAAATAGATGTTCTAGTATCCATTATAATGCACCACAAAACTTAAAGAGTGTTTTAAAGAGTAGTAGTTCTTTTCTTGTACTTTGTTCTGAGTTCTGAATAAAAGAACATTTGAGTTCTAACAAGTGGTATCAGAGCTTGGTTAAGCTCCCGGGGTAATTCTCTAATCACCCTCGGTTTTTTGGTCAAAACATTTCTGTCTCAAAATCGATATTCGAGAGCACCATTGGAAAGGTTTCGTTCTCAGGATTCCGAATATATATTTTTCGGAATTTTTTGACACCCGGATCATCCTCAAACGACACGTCAAAGTTTTCCGGAATCTCGCCGGAAAACTCGCTGGAAAAACCAGTTCGGCGGAGAAGACAAGCGACTTCAGGAGTGACGTCATCTGTCTTCAAAGTAGCCCCTATAATTCTAAAAGTTTCAAACCGGCCCCTAAACTTCTGAAAATTACATTTTGGCCCTTTGTAATTTTCATAAATTACTCCTAGCTCCCAAAAATTTTGAAAAATATCAAGATAATATATGCCAAGAATGACCACACGAAGCTCGTTGTTTTCTCAACCCGAAATTGAAAGTGTTCAAAGGACCGAGAGGGATAGTAGTGTTACGTTACACTATCCGTTGCTTACGAAAACAAATTATGCGGTGTGGGCTATAAAGATGCGAGTGAATTTGCAAGCACAAGGAGTGTGGGATGCAATTCAAAATGCAAGAGTAGATGAACTAATAGATAGGATGGCGCTTGCGGCCATTTACCAAGCGATTCCAAAGGACGTACTTCTTATGTTGGCAAAGAAGCTAAAATGGCATGGAAAATGCTTAAGATGATGCATATGAGAGCGGATCGGTTAAAGGAGGGAAAAGTAAAATCATTGAGATGTGAGTTTGAGATGATCTGAATAAACAAGGGTGAGTCGATGGATGATTTTGCCATGAGATTGAATACTATTGTGACCGGTATTCGATCTCTCGGTGAAAAGATCGAGGAAAATACGATGGTTAATAAGTTTTTTCGAGCCATCCCAATGCGATTTATACAAATCGTAACATCTATTGAGCAATTTGGAGACATGAAAAACGTGACGGTCGAAGAAGTTGTGACAACTGTCAAATTAAGTCAACGAAAGTCAGTTCAAGTCAACCAGAACGCACATTAGGTCAATATGTGAAATATAAATTTCATAATCTATACGATGTATTATTGGATATTATAATACTACATATGCTAATTCAAATCAATTATACGAACAAACCATGCTGAGCTAGATGTTTTCAATATAAAATATAAAAAAAAATGTACGTCGTGAATAGTATCTGACGTGAATAGTGAACGGTAAAATTTAAAACTCGTCCGAAAATTACAAATTTTATATCGAAACGTAAATAAAATTATGACGATTCCAAATATATATATTTTTACCAAAGGTTATATTTAAAAAGTTATGATAGAAAAACGGTAAAAATATAAAACTATTCGAAATATTACAAATTTTATATCGAAACATAGATAAAATTACGACGATTCCAAATATATATTTATATTTTTACCAAACGTTATATATAAAAAGTTATGATAGAAAAACGTTTAATTTAACTTGAAAGCGACATTTGATTATTAAATATTTATTAAAAAAAAGTCAAAAGTTTTGAAAAAATAGATCTCCATCTAAAGGTGGGTTTGAAAAAAAAATGTTTTTTTATATATTTATTATTATTATTAAAAGTGGGCCCCACTTCATTATTTAATCAATTTTACACATTTTACCTTCAAATAATTTGTATTTTCATTTCGAACACTACGTATTCAATACGTATTTTTAAATTTATCGATAATATTATGACGTTTTATAAAACGGAAAAATTACCGTCAAAACGGTATCGTCGATACGAACAATCTGACGTCAAAATTTAATATTATTGATGTTAGTTCTATATTTAATATTTTCTTTTTGTATAAAATGAAATTGTATTTACATTTAACCCCTATATTTTTATTAAACTTACAACTAATACCCTTTCGTTAATTTGTTAAAGACTTTTAGTTAAAAAGTTGATATTATTAAACTACGATTTTCGTAGATTATATTTTAATAAACAAAAATCATTTATTTTATATAAAAACTATTAAATCTATTTAAAGAGTATTTTAAGGGTATGTTTTGTCATAAACAAATTCTAAAAGCCATAAAAGTCATATATCTGTATCTTGAGGGCCGCAATACGAAAATAAATCTACTATAAATATAGCCTCATTCTAGCCATTCAAATAACACAAACAAGTTCTTCGATACGTATAGAGAGATATACGAAGAATGAGCGTTAGAAGTAGATATTTCAGTTATAAATATAGTGAGTTCGAGTTAGAAGCACGAAGAGTCGGGCGATCTAACAACAATTGTCGATAAGATTCTAGTCGACATTGAGGTGAGTTCATACCCCTTCTTTTTATCTTTATTCAAGTTTTTAAGGGGGAGAATACAAGTTATACTATAAAAATAGTTATTTATACTCCATTTGTAACAATAGTAAACAAAATGTCAATTTTGTAAACATCATTGTGACAACAATTTAATTATAGTTCCAAAATATAATATTGAATGATCTACTTACGAGAGCGGTGTCTAGGCTGATCATTTGGGCTAGGTTGTTGGATTTCCGAAAGGCTTATACGCTGAAAGGGTCCTGCCTCCTTATTTGATCTTCTACCTGACCGTTCTTTATTTGATAGTCATGAAATATTATATTGGAATTAATAAAGGGTATAACCAATTTATTACACCACTATTGTGGAGAATATATCTTAAAAGAAGTTCTTTATAACCATCTAAATAAGTTATTTCACATATATTTGTAAATATATGTTTTTCACAACGGAATACTAAAAATAAACTATTATCGGAATAGTTTGTTGATACAAATGTTACTATGACGTTTTAAAGAGGACAAATAATTATATAAAATATATAATTGTTATACATTACTTTATTATCATGGGAAATGATAATGGACAAATACAAAAGTTTTTCATATACAAACTTTAACAAGTTGATTGATACATACATTTTTGTGAGACGGGTCTTCACAGTGCTTATTTAAGTACATACTATAAGTCCTGAAATTTATAACCAGAGTCTCGGTAAGAGAGCGTGATATTTGTGTATAGATCTATATGGGATTGACAACCCCGCACCTGAGCTGCTAGCTACAGCTAGACCGACGGGTCTGAGGTGACAAATGTCATAACAGTCCGACGCCTGAAGAACGTCGAAGCAGGCCTACATGGTCACAGTATGGTTATAGGACGTCTCGCATGGGATATCAACTTTATTAAATTGTTTACGTGGAAATATACATTTTCAATGGCTTTATACTACAAACTATGCTATACATTTTAGTCCTTGGGTTTTAAGGACTTGGATACATTCATAAGAAAATATTGGATTTTCTTGGATTACAATACTACATTTTACAAGGAAAGAGATTCCTCATACAAGTTTTATGGTATTAAAACTATATTTTAACAAGTTACAAATATAAGTATGGTTTTACTTATACACATTGATTCTATGAGAATTAAAACTATGTTTTATCAAAGATATAAATATAAGTACGGTTTACTTATACATACGACTTTTGTGGAATTAAATCTACGATTCGACTACCAGTAAACGCCTATTTACATGGTTTTATACAAGAATAAAACTACGTAATACTATTTTCAAGTATACGAATACCTATATATTTTCGGTCTTTGGGTTTTAAGACTACTACTCATTTATAAGAAAATATTGGATTTTCTGGTTTCAAACACTATCTTTCTACAAGGAAAAAGGATTATGGATTTTCTCATACAAAAATCTTATGAACTCACCAACGTAATGTTGACACTCTTTCAAACTACTTGTATTCTCAGGAAATTGATAAGGTAACTACAACCTTTGACGATGGGTCACTATGGCGTCATACTATGTATTTTGATATCATATTGTAATTGTATTCAGAACATGCAATCTTTTGAACTATTGTAACATTTACAATTATGTATATGATGGATGTGTTTGATTTGATCAATATTGTACAAACGTTGTTGTGATACTGTTCATGAAGTCATCCACCATCAGACGTTTCCGCCATCGTGGTTTGGGGGTGTGACAGATTGGTATCAGAGCATTGTTTATAGTGAACTAAGTATATCAATCCATTTAAGATATACAACTATAAATACAATGGGACTAAAACTCTCTAAAACAATCTGTACAAAGTATACTTTAAAATACAATGATATTTTTATAAAGTATAAGTACAAGTACATACATACTAGAACAGTGTCATAACCAGAACAATACAAGAGTAATAAGATGAGTTGAACACTACGAGTAGGCCTAGGTAGTTATGTAATCATACCTAGGACAGATAGAGCCTGATCAACTGTATTTGTCCAAGGTATGACTAACATGTACTTAGAAATAGTCGTAGTGAACAACAAGTCTAAAAACTTACCAAGAACCATATACAAAGAAACTCTAAAACAAAATATAAAGCTAAAATACTACAGGAGTATTTTATAATACTATAGAACCATACATCTAGACACTTTATGTACCTCTTATACCCCTATCCTTACATAGTAGACCTGACAATTCGATAATACCTGACCAATAACTATTATCGAAAACCTACCATCATCCCTACCAACAGTTCCATTAAACTAATATTGGTATAAATTCAATCTGAAAGCCGAAGGCGGGCTATGTCACCTGCCAAGTCTTCTAGGTTTTCTTCACTTGTGATCTTGAGAAAATCATGGTTAAAACCACTCATAGCAGAAACAGAAGGCAGAGATTGTTGCTGTGTATGGGTCCCTGATGAAGCTTCCTCCCTCTTCTGAACCTTTCTTTTCTTGTAAACAGCCTTAAAGGCAGCTTGCCTTAATCTCTTTGTAGTATCAGTTATCTCCGAACTGGAACCCTCGATTATTGCTCTTTTCTCATCCTCTAGACCAAGTATTACGTCTGCTTTACTAGGATTATAATTCAATTCATGTTGCATAAATACTTTCAGTCATTACAATCTCATGGTATTAAAATTGGGGAAAAGAAATACAATTCTTAACTTGAGTATGGTTAATAAGAGTTTGTGGACTCTTAATCTTTCGTCGAGGCCAACTTTTGATGCCTAACTTCCTACAGCGTTGCTTCAACTGTGTTGATCCAACGTTGAGTTCCCTTGCAGCTTGTATAAGTGGCTTGTTAAAGTGCTGAGCTATTGCTTCCTTACTTAATGGTTGTCTAGAACCACTTCCACTGCCAATTACTGTGGCTCTTGGATTCAAAGAATCAAATCCGGTTGTACTATTGTCATTCTGGATCATTTGAGCATGATCCTGATTTGTTAAACCAAAGATAAAATTTGGTGCAATAACATTAGAATCTGCCGTCGGCAGTAACTGTTGATTTTTAGCTATGGACCTAGGGTTTTGAAATCCCTCCAGATTCCTTTGAATCATCTGAAGGTGATCCTGGTATTGAAAACCTCCCTCAAACTCGGGATTCATTCCAACACTGTCGTTATGAATCACCTGTAGTTGATCATCATTATGCATGCCAGCCATGAATCCTTGATTCATGGGGATAATCTCACTGTTCGTTATGTACTTGTCCATAAATGGATCTTTAAAAAAAATGTTAGGAGATAAAAACCAAACTGACATAAAAGTACTAAAATTCGACCTAGAAGTAAGTTTTGAGGTTGCTCATAAGCAAAGCCCAAAGATGAAGGTCCTGGATCTTCTGAGATAATACTCATCGGAGGAAGAACTTCAGGATCATTTTGAAGCTGATCCAGCGGTAATATATATGGAAAATCTATACCTCACATAGTTTAAAACAAAATCAAAACGCTAGAGAAATGAATTATAAATAAAAAGAGTTAAGGATATTATAACTACCAGACTCCAGTAGAGGTATCTGATTAAACGATAGGGAGGTACCCTCTTCCCTTAGGAAATTCCGCTCAGCGTCTGACAAGTTTTCCATATGAGATCTGTTTTCCATGCCTCGATTGGGAATCTGAGATTATATAAGAATAAACTAGTAGTAGGAAAGAATGAGACTGAAAAGATCTTAGATACAAATGATGATACATACCCGTTTATATAGCATCTTACAGCAGGAACTGAAAGGACAACTCACGTTCTTAATACCGAAATTTAAAATATCTACAGTAGATGCAATCTTTTCACCACCCTAAGTGATATCTTTTCCAAATTTGCGGCTTGACTCCGATGAGGACGGGATAACGAAAAGACATTTTTTTAAATATATATATATATATATATATATATATATATATATATATATATATATATATATATATATATATATATATATATATATATATATATATATATATCTTCTGATAACGGAAATAGTTCAATGAACAGTTAATTCAATAATACTTTATTCATAAATAATGAACTAGAACCTACTCGTCTGACATCGGTACAGCTCAGTGTTCATCTGTATCTTACATGTTTTCTTCCATCCTACTAGTATCTTGTAAAATGACATCACGTATCATATCTTTAACATGTTTAGGCATTTCCATAATACTTAACTCAAATGATTAAGAAATCAATAGCTAACACAAATCATAATTAGAGAATTCCATATGTTATCAAAGGGAAACTCCTAATTTCACGATTTTACTAAATCAACTGTTAAAACATCACAATATTGTAACACAGAGTCGATACGACATATATTAGCAACCTACATATGAGGTGAACCAATGCATACTTTCAGATTTGGACATCTAGGGTTTGAAATCGTAACACTCAAGATCATTACCCTTGTCAATTAAGAACTCGAGAATGCATTTCGGGTATTAAATCCGACCATCCCAAACTTTTTCTACGCAAAACCCTTGATCAAAATGACAAAAATTTCACATCTTTTGCTCTGAAAATCGCCTAGGGAATTTTTGGTTCACTGCCCGAATAACTCCCCTGAAGCAGGTTAGCGACATTAAACTTTAAAGTTAGCGTCGTTCACTTTTAAAATCCAACCCATACTCTGAAACCGACCCGTGTAAGTCTATTGGATACTACTGGATGTTATGGTAACTAGGACACAAACTGTTTTCATAAACGCGACTCGTGTAACTCCTACAAGGCTAAAACAGTTTCAATACACGAACCGGGAGGACGCGTGTAATTCCTCTTCGATATCTTTAAGGTTTAAACTCCTTCTAAATGAGTTTCTAATCCTCCTAATTCATGTAACAAACTAGTAACTCTTATTTATACAAGGATTAACTCAAGTTACTTATCGAAAATATCACGACATTACACCCCAAAATCAAAACAATTGAAAACTAGGAAGCACCAAGCGTGGACCTGAATTTACCTAGGAACGTGAGGACCAGATGAAACTCAAATACCCACATCTCTTCCCAAACCCTTGAGGATCTATTCAAAGTACTAAATTTTGGGACGAAATTCCTTCTAACGGGTAGATAATGTGACAACTGTCAAATTAAGTCAACGAAAGTCAATTCAAGTCAACCAGAGCGCACATTTGGTCAATATGTGAAATATAAATTTCATAATCTATACGATGTATTATTGGATATTATAATACTACATATGCTAATTCAAATCAATTATACGAACAAACCATGCTGAGCTAGATGTTTTTAATATAAAATATAAAAAAAAATGTACGTCGTGAATAGTATCCGACGTGAATAGTAAACGGTAAAATTTAAAACTCGTCCGAAAATTACAAATTTTATATCGAAACGTAGATAAAATTATGACGATTCCAAATATATATATTTTTACCAAAGGTTATATTTAAAAAGTTATGATAGAAAAACGGTAAAAATGTAAAACTATTCGAAATATTATAAATTTTATATCGAAACGTAGATAAAATTACGACGATTCCAAATATATATTTATATTTTTACCAAACGTTATATATAAAAAGTTAGAATAGAAAAACGTTTAATTTAACTTGAAAGCGACATTTGATTATTAAATATTTATTCAAAAAAAAGTCAAAAGTTTTGAAAAAAAGATCTCCACCTAACGGTGGGTTTGAAAAAAAAATGTTTTTTTTATATATTTATTATTATTATTAAAAGTGGGCCCCACTTCATTATTTAATCAATTTTACACATTTTACCCTCAAAGAATTTGTATTTTCATTTCGAACACTACGTATTCAATACGTATTTTTAAATTTATCGATAATATTATGACGTTTTATAAAACGGAAAAATTACCGTCAAAACGGTATCGTCGATACGAACAATCTGACGTCAAAATTTAATATTATTGATGTTAGTTCTATATTTAATATTTTCTTTTTGTATAAAATGAAATTGTATTTACATTTAACCCCTATATTTTTATTAAACTTACAACTAATACCCTTTCGTTAATTTGTTAAAGACTTTTAGTTAAAAAGTTGATATTATTAAACTACGATTTTCGTAGATTATATTTTAATAAACAAAAATCATTTATTTTATATAAAAACTATTAAATCTATTTAAAGAGTATTTTAAGGGTATGTTTTGTTATAAACAAATTCTAAAAGCCATAAAAGTCATATATTTGTATCTTGAGGGCCGCAATACGAAAATAAATCTACTATAAATATAGCCTCATTCTAGCCATTCAAATAACACAAACAAGTTCTTCGATACGTATAGAGAGATATACGAAAAATGAGCGTTAGAAGTAGATATTTCAGTTATAAATATAGTGAGTTCGAGTTAGAAGCACGAAGAGTCGGGCGATCTAACAACAATTGGCGATAAGATTCTAGTCGACATTGAGGTGAGTTCATACCCCTTCTTTTTATCTTTATTCAAGTTTTTAATGGGGAGAATACAAGTTATATTATAAAAATAGTTATTTATACTCCATTTGTAACAATAGTAAACAAAATGTGAATTTTGTAAACATAATTATGACAACAATTTAGTTATTGTTCCAAAATATAATATTGAATGATCTACTTACGAGAGCGGTGTCTAGGCCGATCATTTGGGCTAGGTTGTTGGATTTCCGAAAGGCTTATACGCTGAAAGGGTCCTGCCTCCTCATTTGATCTTCTACCTGACCGTTCTTTATTTGATAGTCATGAAATATTATATTGGAATTAATAAATGGTATAACCAATTTATTACACCACTATTGTGGAGAATATATCTTAAAAGAAGTTCTTTATAACCATCTAAATAAGTTATTTCACATATATTTGTAAATATATGCTTTTCACTACGGAATACTAAAAATAAACTATTATAGGAATAGTTTGTTGATACAAATGTTACTATGACGTTTTAAAGAGGACAAATAATTATATAAAATATATAATTATTATACATTACTTTATTATCATGGGAAATGATAATGGACAAATACAAAAGTTTTTCATATACAAACTTTAACAAGTTGATTGATACATACATTTTTGTGAGACAGGTCTTCATAGTGCTTATTTAAGTACATACTATAAGTCCTAAAATTTATAACCAGAGTCTCGTTAAGAGAGCGTGATATTTGTATATAGATCTATACGGGATTGACAACCCCGCACCTGAGCTGCTAGCTACAGCTAGACCGACGGCTCTGAGGTGACAAATGTCATAACAGTCCGACGCCTGAAGAACGTCGAAGCAGGCCTACATGGTCACAGTATGGTTACAGGACGTCTCGCATGGGATATCAACTTTATTAAATTGTTTACGTGAAAATATACATTTTCAATGGCTTTATACTACAAACTATGCTATACATTTTAGTCCTTGGGTTTTAAGGACTTGGATACATTCATAAGAAAATATTGGATTTTCTTGGATTACAATACTACATTTTACAAGGAAAGAGATTCCTCATACAAGTTTTATGGTATTAAAACTACATTTTAACAAGTTACAAATATAAGTATGGTTTTACTTATACACACTGATTCTATGGGAATTAAAACTATGTTTTATCAAAGATATAAATATAAGTACGGTTTACTTATGCATACGACTTTTGTGGAATTAAATCTACGATTCGACTACCAGTAAACGCCTATTTACACGGTTTTATACAAGAATAAAACTACGTAATACTATTTTCAAGTATATGAATACCTATATATTTTCGGTCTTTGGGTTTTAAGACTACTACTCATTTATAAGAAAATATTGGATTTTCTGGTTTCAAACACTATCTTTCTACAAGGAAAAAGGATTATAGATTTTTTCATACAAAAATCTTGTGAACTCACCAACGTAATGTTGACACTCTTTCAAACTACTTGTATTCTTAGGAAATTGATAGGGTAACTACAACCTTTGACGATGGGTCGCTATGGCGTCATACTATGTATTTTGATATCATATTGTAATTGTATTCAGAACATACAATCTTTTGAACTATTGTAACATTTACAATTATGTATATGATGGATGTGTTTGCTTTGATCACTATTGTACAAACGTTGTTGTGATACTGTTCATGAAGTCATCCACCCTCAGACGTTTCTGCCATCGTGGTTTGGGGGTGTGACAGAAGTTGTAGGCCGTCTCAAGACCACGAAGAGCCACTTCGAGGTTATGAAGAACGGGAAGAAGGACCTTCTCTATTGCTTACACATGCCAAGTGGGCATCCCAGTCTAAGCAAACCGACGAGGGAGACTGATAACGCCTAGTAATATCATGTATTATAGTCCTTATTGAGCTATGTTTTGAATGAAATATACTTCAGAAAATACGATATTACTCACGTTTTCTGCCAAGGGTGCTTTGTGCAAATAACAAGAAATACAAGGTAAAAAGTGCAAGTTTTGGCAAAGTTTGGCAAGACGGCTACTACAAGTCGAAGTAACACGCCTGTCGTGTACCCAGAGGAGCTACGCGACGCAGTGAGCTGTGACAACGTGTGAGGATTTGAATTTCAAAATGCGAAGAAACGGTCATTATAGATAAGCCACGCCGCGTATAAGGCTGTGAGGCGACGCGGGAAGGAAAAATCAGCAACTATAAATACAGGGTCCCGGTTCATGATTCGGGAGCGAATATCTAATCTTTGAGTGGAACTCGGACATCTTTGACTCGGAATTCATAGTCTATTGATTCGTAGTTGATAGTTTGATAATTTTAGTTATTATTTCGTTTCATTTCCATTTTTGTTCTTTCATGCGATCAAGGGTCCTGGATTGTAAAACACCGTTGACCACTTAGACTGGATTTTACCTCTAATTTCAGAAGCATTCGGCTCTGATCTCGGTTTTAGTTTTAATGCAAGTTCAGTTTAAAGTTATTTTCGTGTTTGGTTATAGTTTCGATTTGATAGTTATTTTCGTTTGGATGGTTTCCTTGAATTATTTGGTTTCTGATTTCTGAGTTGGATCTCGAAATGAGATTGGATCATATTGATTGGTTGTTATTTGGATTTGAGATTGGAACAATAATTAGTTTTCACAATTTCGAGTTGTTATTTGGATTTGATATTGGAACAATAATTGGTTGTTATTTTCGTGATAGTTTTTTGGTATTTGATTGTTTTTGGACAGTCGTTTGCATTTGGTGCATGTGTACACGTCGAGGTGAACAAACGTCACCTCTTTTGTTTGATTCGTAAATTGAAAGAACCGCGCGACAGAATCATGTTTGTAAGCGTTTATTTAATATAAGTTCAAGTGATGTTTTAGTTGAGGATGTTACCCATGAGCTACATAGCGAGGTAACAGAGGGACAGCCGATTGTACCCTCAGTTCTGGTAAATACCAATGGAGCTTCCACAAGTGCTGGTGGTGGCGCAGTTTCAGCCCCCGTGTCTCTCCCACCATGCATTCAGCCTGTAGTTCCACCAGTTAGTCAACCCATTGCTAACCCTTGTGTGAATTCCGCAGAAACTGTGCCGACATGGGGAGTATCGAACCGTAATGGTGATCCACGTCAACGCCAGCCATCGCATATTCCACAGCCATAACAACCACCACAACCCCAAAAACCTCAGCAACTCATACCACAACCACAACAATACCAGGCTCAATTGGGAGACCTGGGATACGCGGATGATGATGAGGGTTGGATGCCCAACAACCACAGCAACCATTGGAACCAAGGTCGAGGAACTCCACGACAGCAGCAACACAACAATTAGTGGCAGTGACAACGGTACTATTGTTGGATTAAGGTGTCTAAGCTATAACTATAACTAACATATGTGTTTGAATTGATGGCAGCACAGTCCTTTTGGGTTGCCCTCATAACCTGGCAGAGGACAAGATTGTATATAAAGAGAAGGATTGATATATATTATGGAGATAATATATTAATCAGAAGAGGAATAAATAATTTGTTAATATGTTATGAGATTAATATATTAATTAGAAATTACAGTATTTGATTAAAGATTAATCAGAAATTAATTTGGAATTAATTTTTGGATTAATTAGATTAATTAAATATGTAAGGGTTGGATTATAAATTGTTCAATTCTTGGGCAATATATATATATATATATATATATATATATATATATATATATATATATATATATATATATATATATATATATATATATATATATATATATATATATATATATATATATATATATATATATATATATATATATATATATATATATATATATATATATATATATATATATATATATATATATATATATATATATAAGCAACTATTTCTTCTATAGGCGTTGTATGTTGAGGGGCATCATATTTTACATAATAGTCCCATTTTCCTGAAGGTTCACCAAGGGTTGACCATTTTTCACCTAGTTTTCTATGTTTCTTCGGCTTGTTTGATGTTTTCTGTGGATTTAGAGGTCGCCCTGCTTCTTTCTTATTTATGGTAATGATAAGTCAATCAGCTTGTATGATAAGTGGGTTATTATATCAAAAGCTTTAATATGACAGTTATCTGTCATAAGACTTATTAGTTTTGTACTATAAATAGAGGGGTTCCTCTCCCCATTCTTCATGTCATTCTAAGGGTCTCTACCGTTCTCTTCTCTTGCTCTCTTCCTTGCCAAGTTCTTGGGTGTGAGCCATTAGAGGCATGCATTTGTGATGCTTGCTTCCAAGAGATCTAAGGATCAAAAGGTTAGTTTTCTTATGAAATTTATTTTGATTCTTATCTTGTTTATAGTTATAGGTTCAATAGATGAAAACATAGATCCTTTAGGGTGTATGTAAACTTAAGTGTTTTTTGTTCATAGTTTGCTTAAAACATATCAGTGGTATCAGAGCTAGATCATTTTTTGTTGAACTGTTATAATAATTGAACTGTTAAAAGGTTTTAATGGAATTAATCCTTTGGTCTCAAGGGATCGAAATTGTGGTTAGGGTTTTAGAAACCCTAACCTCCACCCTTAAAATCTCGAAAATAAGGAGGTGGCCTTTTAGGGTTTCTTTATTTTTGGTAATTGTGATTATCTAATAAACGAAAACTCTTGACCCTTATTTTAGATAACTTGGTGGGCAAGAATAGGATTAAATTAAATTTTTTAATTAGTTAATCCTCATATGATTTAATTAATTTAATTAACAGTTAATTAAAAGATAAACATTAAATCACTTTAAGGTTTAAATTTTAAATTTTAAATTTAAATTGCTTAAGTTTTCAAAAATTTAAAAAGGACAAAACCTAAATATTTTAAATGTTTAAAAATCACCTTATACATATTATTATTAAATGTTAATACCTATATGTATAAGATTAAGTCAGTCAAATCGCTAGTATGCCTCATTCAGAAAACTGGTCTATAAGGGGGTATAAGAAAACTACCTATAAAATGGCGGTTGAATGGGTGTCCACTCTAACCCATCGCTACCTTGATCAGTGGATTGTCGTTAGCTGAATAGGTTTGATGGGAAAAAACTAATCTCATTAAAAGTATAATGCTATTAGTGACAAAGTACTAGAACCTTAAAACCTAAACTCTAGATACTTAGAAAATTTGTGAAAAGTATGCTAATCCATGAAGTTACACATTACAATTTGTAGGTCGTTAGTGGAGCGTGGGTGGTTAACCGGCACACTAAACCTCATAACCGGCCTGAACCTGTTCGGTAATATTGTTTCATTGGCCTTCCCACCCGTGCCTGTGAATGTTCAGTCCTTTTGGAAAGAACTCACATTTTAAGGAGACAGTGGGAGCTAGAGTAATACGGAAAGAGTTCAAGGATTAACCAAGTAAAAGAACCTATAGTCATCACCGAGACTTGACCAGGAATCGGGTTCCTATTAAAACTGACATATCCTTCTCTTTGCAAACCAATAGTGTTAATCACCATTATAAGAAGTTATGATTTGGGTGACATATTAGTTAGTGATAAAACACTAAAGTTGGATAAGCAGTCCTGCTACTTGGAAGCATTGGTGAGCCCGGTTGCTACCAGATAAGAGAAGCCAAGAGCGAGACTCCATCTATGTGAAGATTTGACTGATTTTACACATGGCTAAGAGCTAGTGGGAGTAATTGAATCATCAAAATACAATAGAAACATAGATAGAAATGTACCTACATTCTGAACAAGAATGGTTGAGTGATGCAATACTCATAGCCATGTGATTGGCCTATAGAGAGACGCTCTCAACAGAACTAAAACAAATCTGAAGAGATAATGTTTACTATTGCTAGCAAGATCGGATGGTCTGAACCGCTTTCCAGAAATGGAAAACCACAGGGGTTGTGTGTGAGACACAACCAATAGTGTTTAGAACATGCCGACACAAATGTCGGACGGGCACCTCGCATGGAAGGATCTTCGGATTCTCAAATATGCCAAAAGTTTGGATTTGGTGAATAGTCCAAAAGAGTCCTGTGATTATGTCAAAAGTTTTGGACTTTGTATTCTCAAAGTGTGCCAAAAGGTTTGGGTTTTGTGAATAGTCTGAAAGAGTTCCAGAACTATGTCAAAGCTAGTGGGAGTATCATTAAGATCTACCTTTCAATGTATGTCGGTACATACTATTCTTGGAAATATGTCTTATCATTACAAAGTGTAATGACTCGACATGAGAGATAATTTTCTATGAAAGACCGGAAGGAGATTCGATAATGTACTCAAATGGTTACCAGTATCTATCAGATAGATATAGTTATCAGTATTGACCCTGCCAGTGTGTAAAAATGATCTTGATAAGATTCAAGATACGAGACTGCAGAAACGGATTTTCTGGAAATCATGACACAAGGATCATGGATTCTGAAAGGGTTCAGAATAGAACTAATATCAGATTCAATAAGCTACTGCAAATTGAATCGATCACATGTGTCATGAAATGGTCCTGATAACTTGATGCTTAGAGCATAGCAAGTTGGAATCAGGACACCACCTGGCTTAGGATACTGAACTGGACAGTTAAACACAAACATGAGCAATCATGCTATAATAAGAGGAATGTAATAATAATTTGAAATAAGTTTCAAATCTGTGATTATTAATATATATGACACTATGAGACTTCATGGTTTGAAGGTTTCAATTGGGATAATGATGGAGCGCGTGTGGTTCACCGGTACGTCTGTTATCGCCTTGAAATCTTCTTGACACAAAGAGGGTAAAGTCACATGGACTTAAGATCCCTAGAGCCATGAGAAGTCGCGATACACAAAGAAATCATCGGATTAACATCCGATTGAATTGTATGCAATGATATGCATCAATACATGAAAGGAGTAAAGGTCATTATGGGTATATAGACATATAAATATCTTAATTGAAAGTTTAATAGAAATCTAGAAACATATAAGAGTATTATTATACATCTGATATGGTGTTTTCCCCATGGAGGCTTAGCAATAAGCAGGAATAGCTGCCTATCAGATTAATGCTTCAAATTTGCATGTTTTACTTCCCGAATGATTGGATTATTCAATACATCCACAGTCGTTCATACTTTCGGAAGTAGGCAGTGAACTAAGACTGTCGTGAATTGTATTGTAGACTGTCTAAAGAGTTAGACATAGCAATTGTATTGCTGCAACATTAATGAGTACTCAGAAATGGAGATTTGAGTATTGGGTCAACCCGCGCTCAGAGAATTACTTCATGGATTAAATCACGAGTAATTCTGAAATGATAATATCTTATGGTCTTGAAACGGAGACATATGAGTTGAAATTTACAAGTCGGTTGCCCATTGATAATACGTAAACGCATTGGTAACACGATGTTATAAAACGTATTGTTGTGCGTGATTTGATGAGTAAAAGACACAAGCATATAAGTCAAAGTTTATTCGTTCCTTTTGCCCTAACAAGAAAAGCGATATCTGTGGGGCTCTCGGTAGTTTGGTGTTGACTAGGTGCTTGCCAGCCAGGACTTAATTTATGTTTTTAATTAAGGAGTCTTATGTCATTACAAATCATAGAACCGGGAAACATAGTATCAGACTGAGATTGATTCCAATCCATATGTCAAGTCTGAATGATATCTTGAAATAACGAAGGATCATATGATCACTTATCTTAGGACATATAACTGACTAAATCAGAGTTCAGTAGCACCTCTTGGGAGCTACAATTTGCTGATCGATTCGGAAACATAATGTATTATAATTACAGACTTATACAAGTGGGAGACTGTTGGATTAAGGTGTCTAAGCTATAACTATAACTAACATATGTGTTTGAATTGATGGCAGCATAGTCCTTTTGGGTTGTCCTCATAACCTGACAGAGGACAAGATTGCATATAAAGAGAAGGATTGATATATATTATGGAGATAATATATTAATCAGAAGAGGAATAAATAATATGTTAATATATTATGAGATTAATATATTAACTAGAAATTATGATATTTGATTAAAGATTAATCATAAATTAATTTGGAATTAATTTTGGGATTAATTAAATATGCAGGGGTTGGATTATAAATTGTTCAATTCTTGGGCAATAGATAAATATATATAATATATATATTTAGACGAATATATATATATATATATATATATATATATATATATATATATATATATATATATATATATATTCATGAATATATATGTATATATGTTAATTAAGGAGCCTTTTCTTATGTATGGTAATGATAAGTCAACCAGCTTGTATGGTAAGTGGGTTATCATATCAGAAGCTTTAATTGCTGGGTTATAAGCAAACTATGAACAAAAATCACTTAAGTTCACATGCACCTTAAAGGATCTATGTTTTCATCTATTGAACCTATAATTATGAACAAGATAAGAATCAAAATAAATTTCACAAGAAAACTGACGTTTTGATCCTTAGATCTCTTGGAAGCAAGAACCACAAGTGTCGTGCCTCTAATGGCTCACACCCAAGACCTTGGAAAGTAAGAAAGCAAGAGAGAAGAAGGGTAGAGACCCTTAGAATGGTGTGGAATATGGGGTGGGGAGGACCTCTATTTATATTCTCAATGTGATAAACAATAAGGAGTATAACTACCTTATTTAAGATCCTGATATGATAAGGCTATTATAAGATAAAATGATCTACTTATCTCTGCCATAAAAACCTTTATAGTTTTAGAAATCTACAAGGCCTTAGGCCTTAATTTCGTCCAAACCCATATAGGTAACCCTAATTGTCTATTGCTCAACTATTGAACAATTACATTTCAGTCCCTGTACTTTTAATTAATCCCAAAATTAATTCCAATTAATATCTGATCAATTATTAATTAAATATTGTTATTTCTAATTAATATATTATTCTCATAATATATTAATAAATCATTTATTCCTCTTTTCTGATTAATATACTATCTCCATAATATATCAACCTTTCTCTCTATATGCAATCTTGTCCTCTGCCAGGTAATGAGGGCAACCCAAAAGGACTGTGATACCATCAATTCAAACACGTGTCAGTTATAGTTATGGCTTAGACACCTTAATACAATAGTCTCCCACTTGGATAAGTCTATAACTATAATACATTATGTTTCCGAATTTATCAGCAAATTGTAGCTTCCAAGAGTTGTTGCCGAACTCTGACCTAGTCAGTGAAATGTCCTAATATAAGTGATCATATGATCCTTCGTTCTAACGTAATATCATTCAGACTTTAGACATTGATTAGAATCAATTGTAGTACGATACTATGTTTCCCGGTTCCATGATTTGTAATGACATAAGACTTCCAATTGAAGACATCAATTAGTCCTGGCCGGCCAGCATTGAGTCAACACCAAATCACCGAGGGGACCACAGTATCGCTTTTTCCCGTTAGGGAAAAAGAACGAATAAACTTTTACTCATATGCTTGTGTCTTTTACTTATCAAATCGTGCACAACAATACGTTTTATAACATCGAGTTGCCGATGCGTTTACACATTATCAATGGGCAACCGACTCGTAAATTTTAACTCATATGTCTTGGTTGCAATATCATAAGATATTATCGTCTCATAATTGCTCGTGATGTAATTCATGAAGTTATTCTCTGAGCGCGGGTCGATCCAATACTCAAATCTCCATTTCTGAGTACTCATGAATGTTGCAGCAATACCATTGCTATGTCTAACTCTTTAGACAGTCTACAATCCAATTCATGACAGTCTTAGTTCACTACTTACCTCCAAAAGTATGAATGGCTGTGGATGTTTTTGAATAATCCAATTATTCGAGAAGTAAAACATGCAAATTGAAACATTAATTATGATAGGTAGCTACTCCTGCTAATTACCTAGTCTCCACGAGGCAAACACCATATCAGATTTATTACAATACTATTATATGTTTCTAGGTTTCTATTAAACTTTCAGTTAAGATATTTTTATGTCTTTTATACCCCAAATGACCTTCTCTCTTTATATGTATCCAGAATATGTTACATTGATACATATCATTGCAGTCAATTCGATCGGACACCATTCCGATGATTTCTCAGTGTGTCATCTAGGCTTTCCTCTTCGGAGACAATTGCTGAAATGGCGTTTGTGTACTG
Source organism: Cichorium intybus (assembly GCA_023525715.1). Taxonomy (NCBI): domain Eukaryota; kingdom Viridiplantae; phylum Streptophyta; class Magnoliopsida; order Asterales; family Asteraceae; genus Cichorium; species Cichorium intybus. Next base: position 117,440,998 of record CM042009.1, on the reverse strand, counting down.
CGACTTCTCATGCCTCTAGGGATCTTAAGTCCATGCAACTTCACCCCTTTTGGTGTCAGGAAGATTTCAAGGCGATAACTGATGTGCCAGTGAACCACACGCTCTCTATCATTATCCCAATCGAAACTTTACAACCATGAAGTCTCATAGTGTCATATACATTAATAATCATAGATTTGAAACTCATTTAAAATTTATTATTAGATTCCTCGTTTTATAGCATGATTTCTCATGTTTGTGTTTAACTGTCTAGTTTAGTATCCTAAGCCAGGTGGTGTCCTGAATCCAACTTGTTATGCTCCAAGCATCAAGTTATCAGGACCATTTCATGACACATGTGATCGATTCAATTTGCGGCAAGTTATTGAATATGATATTAGTTCTATTCTAAACCCTTTCAGAATCCATAATCCTTGTGTCATGATTTCCAGAAAATCCCTTTCTGCAGTCTCGTATCTTGAATCTTATCAAGATCATTCTTACACACTGGCAGGGTTAATACAGATGACGATATCTATCTGATAGATACTGGTAACCACTTGAGTACATTATCGAATCTCCTTCAGGTCTTTCATAGAAAATAATCTCTCATGTCGAGTCATTACACTTTGTAATGATAAGCCATATTTCCAAGAATAGTATGTATCGTCTTACATTTAAAGGTAGATCTTAATTATACTCCCACTAGCGTTGACATAGTTTTGGAACTCTTTTAGACTATTCACAAAACCCATACCTTTTGGCATATTTTGATAATACAAAGTCCAGAACTTCTGACACAATCATAGGACTCTTTTGGACTATCCAAACTTTTGGTTGTGTCTTACACACAACCCTTGCGGTTTTTCCATTTCAGGAAAGCGGTTTAGATCATCCGATCTTGCTGTGACTTACAAACTGCAGTAATAGCAAGCAGTATCTTTTCAGACTTGTTTCAGTTTTGTTGAGAGCGTTTCTCTCAAGGTCAATCACATGACTATGAGTATTTCAACACTCAACCATTCTTGTTTAGAATGTTGGTACATTTCTATCTATGTTCCTTTCCTTTGATGATTCAATTACTCCCGCTGGCTTTCAACCAAGTGTAAAATCAGTCAAATCGTCAAATAGACCGACTCTTGCTATTAGTTTCTCTTATTTGGCAGTAACCGAGCTCACCAATGCTTCCAAGCAATCAGATCACCAATCCATACCAGTCTAAGTGTTTTTCCATTAATCGGTTCGTCACCCAGATCATAATTCCTTATGATGGTGACCAACACTGTTGGTTTGCTAAGAGAATGATATGTCAGGTTTAACAGGAATCTAATCCGTGGTCAAGTCCTAGTGATGACTAAAGGTTCTTTCACTTGGCTAATCCCTGAACTCATTCAGGATTCTCACACTCCCACTGTTTCCTTAGAATGTGAGTTCTTTCTAAAACGGACTCCACATTTTCAGGTATAGGTAGAATGGCCAATGAAATGACACTTCTGAACAGGTCCAGCCATGTCATGAGGTTTAGACAAACACGTCATGACCCTGAACAATTATATGTGCACAAGTAAGGGTGAACCCTGCTTTACACTTCAGATGGTGTCTGTGCAACCTACTTAGTCTAAGATGTTGTTTGGATATGGTTTTATGGACTGACTGGTTGAATGTCTAACTTATCGAAACTTATTGGAAGTGTATCTAATACATCGAGGATCGAACCGCTTCGATCAATGCTCAATCTTCCCTAAGACACATTATAACCCTTTAAAGTTCTTGGAAGTGTATGAACTGTGAAACAATTTCACAGTTGTGTTTTACTCAGGTTTTGTCACACCCCCAACCGAGGCGGCGGAACATGCCGGGCTGTGCGACTAAGTTCTTGGATCACAGGAAATTGAATATACAGTACAAGTACAACAATAAACCAAAGGATAGTTGTATTTCATCTTGAATTTGAATACATGGTTCTTACAAATAATAATAGTAGAGTACATGAAATGCCTTAACAGGTATAACAAAACTAATTTTCCTGAAATCCGTGAAGATTTCCATCTTCTGAAAGTCTCATTGATTTCCTGAGAATACATGTAGTTTTGAGGGTCAACACAAGGTTGGTGAGAGTTACATGTTTTCTGCTAAACACAGCACTGATACTTTTAAAATAACTAAAAGTATTCCTTTTGTAAGTATAACCCTACTTGTAAATGAGTTTGTAAAGAGTTGCTGAAAATCGTAAGTAATACCATACTTATAAATGAATTGTATAGAGTTTTTGAAAACCATAAGTAATACCATACTTATAAATGATATGTACGTTTTTGAGAAAACCATCAATGCTTATAGTTGAGTCCTATAACCGAGCTATTCGACTGAAATGTACCCCCCTACAACGCTTCATGGACGTCATAGTAATGAAAAAGATAAGTATCACCTACATCGATTTGCAAGTCGAAGTTGTAGCTAACAACCATAGGTGGGGGTGTCAACCCGTATAGATCTATACATATGTATCTCGCTCTGCTTGATTAACGGTTATAGTAGTGTGGGGTCTAGGTATTTCTATTTAGTTATGAATAGTGTCTCACTATCTAAGCCATTGATAAATGTAGGATAGACAAGTCTCATCCCAAAATGGTTTTTGTTATAAAAGTCAAGTATGTTGATAAGTATATACGTAATAGTGTACAATACTCGCTTATTGAAAACATTTTATATAGCTATAATAACATTTATAAAACTTGATATGAAATTGGTAAATGTTTATGTTGCACATGTATTCTCCCCCATAATATATAAAAACATAAACAAAGGGGCCGTAACACTCACTTATTAAAAACATTTTATAAAGCTATAATAACATTTATAAAACTTGATATGAAAATGGTAAATGTTTATATTGCACATGTATTCTCCCCCATAATATATAAAAACATAGACAAAGGGGCCGTAACACTCACTTTTGAAGCGTGAATTCAGCTTAGATTCGAGAATAATCGCGTTCGAGAAACACCGCGAAATAACACCAAAGAAGACTTAAGCGGCAAAGGGGCAAAGGGAGAGAGGAAGAAAGCTAGATGCTTGGTGAATTGGTGAAAATAAATGAAGAAGATGCATCTTATTTATAGGGTTGAAAATCACTATTCGTCACTATTCACGTCACTATTCACGAGGTAAGCGCTTACATAATCATTACGCTATGCTTTCCGATTTTATAATTAGTATTATTTTTTAGACCGGAAAATTGTTGAGCCGAGTGCACTGATTCTAGAAACCTAAACAGATAATTTTTTCGAGTTGCAGAACATCGGGAAATTGCGTTTAAATATTGCGTTCATTTATCCACAGTATCCGATTAGTTGACTTTTATAAATATTTTTACTAAAAATATTTCGAGTATAGAATCCAATAATAGACCATAGTCTGAGTCCAATAATGTTCTCGGAATTTCCATATGAGGTACGCAAGTGCCTCAACGGATCGAAACAATTTATGTAGTTAAAGAAAATCAGTGTTACACTGGTTTGTTTTGGCTTGTTTTCTTATAACAGTCGTAACTTTTGCATATGAGCTCCGTTTTGAATGTTATTTATATTTCCGGAATCAGGGAAACATGTACTCTGAGGTTAGATTGCTTGTTTTGTTTCACAAATGGTTAATACTTATTTTCAGTTTTTCAGACGTATTAACTAGGGTTTCAGTTTGTGCTTGAGATATTCCATTATAAGAAGTAAGATTTCATCTCGTATCTTATTTTAATCGTAATGACACTATATTTTCCAAAGTATGCATTGAAGCTCAAAAGGTTTGGTTATAAAGAGGTTTGCGGTGAATTAACTGTTTATAGTTCTAGGTATAAATTTTCGGGATGTCACATTACCTCCCCGTTAAAGGAATTTCGTCCCGAAATTATTTCGTAACATAACACTTCTGGTCGATCGTGTAGAAGTCACACGGGTCGTGTTCTAGTTACTGTAGCATCCAGTAGCATCAAGTAGACTTACACGGGTCGGTTTCGGAGCACGGTTCGGATTTTGAAAAGTTAACAATGCTAACTTTAAAGGTTAGTGTCGCTAACCTGCTTCAGTGGGGTTATTTGGACAGCTTTCCTCATTTACCCCATTTACGAACCAAAATCCTCCTAGGTTATTTTCATAGCAAAAGGTGCGAAATTTGGTCATTTTGATCAAGGATTTTGTGTAGTAAAAGTTTGTGGAGGTTGGATTTAACACCCGAAATGCGTTCTCTAGTTCTTAATTCACAAGGTTAGTTATTTTGAGTTTTAGGGTTTCAAACTCTAGATGTCCAAATCTGAAAGTATGCTTCAATTCATCTCATGTGTTGTTAGTGGATTGCTAATATATGTTGTATTGAGTCCTCGTTGCGAATATTGTGATGTTTTAACGATTGATTTGGTAAAACCGTGAAATTGGGGGTTTCGGTTTGATAGCATATGATATTCACTAATTGTGATTTGTATTAGCTATTTATTTCTTAATCATTTGAGTAAAGTATTCTGGAAATGCCTGAGGATGTTTAAGATATGATATGTGATTTCATTTTACAATTGATACTCGTAGGATGGAAGGAAGTACGTAAGATACAGGTGGACCACGAGATGCACCTACGCCAGGTGAGTAGTTCTAATTCATTATTTATGATTATATTATGATATAATTGAATTAACTGTAAATCTTAATTAATTAAGATAATCAATTTGAACGAGTTATACAAGGTTGAGAATTTCCTATCATAAACGAGTACTTGGTGTGATTGAGAACTCTAAGTGACTGGGATAATTAAAGAGATTGAGATCAATGATGTTTTGTTTTAGTAGTCGTTGAGAAATGATGAAATGATTTACTAAGTCTTAATTATTTTCTCATTGAGCTTAGTTAGCTCATAAAAATGGTTATGTTGTATGTATTATGGGTGACAGGGGCAAGAAGATTGCAGAGGGATGAATGACTTAACTTGGGGCAAGACTTTTGGACTTTTTGTGAACTATGGCATGCTCTTTTGTATAGTTTTGTAAAAAATGGTCTTTTGTAACCTAGTTTTGGGACATATTTGTATTAAGTAATCGTGTTTATGATAACTACTTGTTCTTTTGTTTCTTAACTTTGATTACATTATTAAACACTTTTGGTTATTTGAGTAATTGTTGGTGTAATTTGGAGATAGGAAAATGGGAGTTACATGGAGGGATCCACATGTATCCCTTCCTTGCTGACTCCGTGTCCTAAGAAATCCACCTTTCACATCAAAATTCACATTTTTAAAAAAGTACTGAAAATTCTTTGAACTATTTCCGCTATCAAGAGATATACATTTTTTTATTAAAAAAAAAGTCTTTTCATTATCTTGTCCTTATCGGATTTAAGCAGCGAATGTTGAAAAAAATGGCACTTAGGGTAATGGAAATGTCGCACCTACTATAGATGTTTTGAATTTCGGTAGTAATAATGGGGGTTGTCCTTTCCGTTCTAGCTGTAAGATATTATATAAACGGGTATGTATCATCATTTGTATCTAAGATTCTTTTCAGTCTCATTTTTTTACTACTAGTTTATTCTTATATAATCTCAGATTTCCAAATCGAGGTATGGAAAACAGATCTCCTATGGAAAATTTTTCAGACACTGAGTTAAATTTCTTAAGGGAAGAGGGTACCTCCCTATCGTTTAATCAAATACCTCCACTGGAGTTTGGTAATTATAGTATCTTAAACTCCTTTTTATTTCTTATTCCTTTCTCTAGCGTTTTGATTTTTGTTTTAAATTATGTGCGGTATAGATTTTCCAGATATATTACCGCTGGATCAACTTCAAGATGATCCTGAAGTTTTTCCTCTAATGGGTATTCTCCATGAAGATCCACTGCCATTAAATAAAGACATCGTTGTTGGGCAATCTCAATATATACTTCCAGGTTAAGTCATTTTGTTAAGCTTTATATTTGTTTTGCTTGATTATCTAACATACGTTATACACAGATCCATTCGTAGATGATCTTACTAATGATAATCTAAGCATGAACATGCCCATACTGCATAGTGGAGTAGATCTAACAAATCAGGGGTTTCTAACTGACATTCAAAATCAGGATCAAATACAGTAGATCCATGATGACACTATCGGGTTTGCTTCAGCGAATCCAGAGTTTGTGGGTGGTTTTCAATATCAGGATCACCTTCAGATGATTCAAATGAATCTAGAGGGATTTAAAAATCCTGGGGTTCATGGTTGAAAATCAACCATTACTACCAACAACATGTACTAATTTTACTGAACCAAAGTTTATCTTTGGATCAGCAAATCAGGATCATGCTCAAATGATCCCAAATAATAATAGTACAACCGTATTTAATTCTTTGAGTCAATGAACCACAGTAATTGGCAGTGGAAGTGGTTCTAGACATGCGTTGAGTAAGGAAACAATATCCATGTATTTTGACAAGACCATTTTGCAAGCTACAATGGAACTCAACGTTGGATCAACACAGTTGAAGCAACGCTGTAGGAAGTTAGGCATCAACAGTTGGCCTCGACGACAGATTAAGAGTCTACAAACTCTTATTAACCATACTCAGGTTAAGAATTGTATTTCTTTCTCCACAATTTTAATACCATGAGATTGTAATGACTGAAAGTATTTATGCAACAGAAATTGGATAATAATCCTAGTAGAGCAGATGTAATACTTGGTCTAGAGAATGAGAAAAGAGCAATAGTCGAGGGTTCCAGTTCGAAGATAACTGATACCACAAAGAGATTGAGGCAAGCTGCCTTTAAGTCTGTTTACATGAAAAGAAAGGTTCAGAAGAGGGAAGAAGCTTCATCAGGGACCCATACACAGCAGCAATCTCTGCCTTCTGTTTCTGCTATGAGTGGTTTTAACCATGATTTTCTCAAGACCATAAGTGAAGAGAACCCAGAAGACTTGGCAGGTGACATAGCCCGCCTTCGGCTTTCAGATTGAATTTCTACCAATATTAGTTTAATGGAACTGTTGGTAGGAATGATGGTAGGTTTTCGATAATAGTTATTGGTCAGGTATTATCAAAATATCAGGTTGACTGTGCAAGGATAGGGGCAGATAAAGTGTCTAAATGTATGGTTCTATAGTATTATAAAATATTCCTATAATATTTTAGCTTCATATTCTATTTTAGAGTTTCTTTATATATGAATCTTGGTAAGTTTTTAGACTTGTTGTTCACTACGATTATTCCTAAGTACATGTTAGTCACACATTGGACCAATATAGTTGATCAGGCTCTATCTATCCTAGGTATGATTACATAATTACCTAGGCCTACTCGTAGTGTTCAACTCATCTTATTACTTTTGTATTGTTCTGATTATGACACTGTTCTACTATGTATGTACTTATACTTTATAACAATATCATTGTATGTTAAAAGTATACTTTGTACGAAATGTTTTAGAGAGTTTTAGTCTCATTGTATTTATAGTTGTATATAGTATTCTCATCGCGGGTCAGAGTATATATATAACTCCTATATATATTGTTGGTGGGGTTTGCAGTATTATTAGTTTTTGTTTTGTACCTCAAGACTATCAAATAAGGATCGGCCAGATGAGAAGTACCGGTGGGCAGGATCATTTTGGCATTAAAGCTGTTCTGAATCCAAAACCCAAGCGATAGTTCAAACTAGACACCTCACCCGTAAGTAGTCGAGAAGTAGTGTAATTAATAATAATACTTTTATTAGAAGCCTGTTGCTATAGTTGTATTCCTCTTTTGAGGATACGAGTTCTCTATAGCCAAATTAGCTCTGATACCATTTTGTCACACTCCCGACCGAGGCGGCGGAACATGCCGGGCTGTGCGACTAATTTCTTGGATCACAGGCAATTGAATATACAGTACAAGTACAACAATAAACCAAAGGATAGTTGTATTTCATCTTGAAGTTTGAATACATGGTTCTTACAAATAATAATAGTAGAGTACATGAAATGCCTTAACATATATAACAAAACTAAGTTGCCTGAAATCCGTGAAGATTTCCATCTTCTGAAAGTCTCATTGATTTCCTGAGAATACATGTAGTTTTGAGGGTCAACACAAGGTTGGTGAGAGTTACAGGTTTTCTGCTAAACACAGCACTGATACGCTATGCTTTCCGATTTTATAATTAGTATTCACGTCACTATTCATGAGGTAAGCGCTTACATAATCATTACGCTATGCTTTCCGATTTTATAATTAGTATTATTTTTTAGACCGGAGAATTGTTGAGCCGAGTGCACTGATTCTAGAAACCTAAACAGATAATTTTTTCGAGTTGCAGAACATTGGGAAATCGCGTTTAAATATTGCGTTCATTTATCCGCAGTATCCGATTAGTTGACTTTTATAAATATTTTTACTAAAAATAATTTCGAGTATGGAATCCAATAATAGACCATAGTCTGAGTCCAATAATGTTCTCGGAATTTCCATATGAGGTACGCAAGTGCCTCAACGGATCGAAACGATTTATGTAGTTAAAGAAAATCAGTGTTACACTGGTTTGTTTTGGCTTGTTTTCTTATAACAGTCGTAACTTTTGCATATGAGCTCCGTTTTGAATGTTATTTATATTTCCGGAATCAGGGAAACATGTACTCTGAGGTTAGATTGCTTGTTTTGTTTCACAAATGGTTAATACTTATTTTCAGTTTTTCAGTCGTATTAACTAGGGTTTCAGTTTGTGCTTGAGATATTCCATTATAGGAAGTAAGATTTCATCTCGTATCTTATTTTAATCGTAATGACACTGTATTTTCCAAAGTATGCATTGAAGCTCAAAAGGTTTGGTTATAAAGAGGTTTGCAGTGAATTAACTGTTTATAGTTCTAGGTATAAATTTTCGGGATGTCAGAGGTTTTGTTGATCTTATACTTCCCTTGGAATCATTGAACAATTCAAGGTTTCATTTAATCACTTATTCTGATAAGTGGAGCTGTATTTGTCATTCCAAATGGCAAATATTTGGAAGTATAACTAATTTGTGTTTTTTCTTGTTGATCTGAGCAATTAACAATAACCACTGTATTCTTTGCTCATAATCTTAATGTCTTTTACATTCTTATGTAAATTTTATGACTTTGTTAGTAGCTCAAGATATGAATTCATCATTTGACTCTAAGTCAATTTAATTCCAAGATCCTATCGATTGGATTCTTGGGCGATTCATTTCTTGCAACAATCTATTTTATTAAGAGTTTACTTCATCATCTGACTCTAAGTCAAACGATTCCAAAGTCCTGTCCAACTGGATATTTGGTTGAAGTAATTCTCATAAAACTTTTATTAACAATCATACAAAATACAATTCACAAATCCAACACACTTTGGATGTATCAACATTCAATATATATTTACACAACATTTCAAGGATAATTTTAAAACAATGATATATTTAAAAAAAACTTTTATTAAATCAAAATATCCTCAAACAATGTACTATGTAAAACAATGTCATATTATCTACTGACTAATGACAATAAAAAATATCTAACTAAACTCCCCAAAAATGCATGAGCCTGAGATCCAATCTAAACATGCTGCCATGCGACAATGTCCTGTGTCCTACTGAGATCATGCATACAAAGAAAATGTGACTATCACATCTTTTACCAAGGAATTAAGGATTATGAGTTTTGAGTTTTTAGATATACCTGAGTTGCCAAACTGTTTGGCTTTGGAGCATATTCCAATTATCATGTGACTGTATCCCACCCTATATGAATGGTTCGTACTCCTCAGTCAGAGATGCCAATAAGCCATTGACGCTTGCTTCTTGGCTAAAAGGGTGACCAAGCTTGTACAGCTATTCTAAGTATCCTTCAATCTTGAGAAAGTGTGCACTAACATTGTGTCCCTTTCTCCGCCTGCTCTCACCAAGCTTTTCGTCCGGTTCTTGGAACCTTTCCTCAGCCAGTTGAATTAACTCATGTGGCCCCAGGAATTCAAAATCCCTGCAGATGGCACGGTCAATGGTTAATAGCATGAGAAGGAGAACCTCTTCGTCCTCATCAATCAGGAAGTTATGGTGGCCAATCAACTATTGAGTGGCACCATGCTTAAGTAGGGAGGGAAGTGGGAAGTCGATGATGTATTCCTTATCTAAGTATCCCATAACCAATCTCCATTGGCGGATCCAATCCACGTAGTTATGTCCAGTCAGCTTATTCATATTTAGCAAGAATTTCCTGAAGCTCTCAGGAATGGGTGTAGGAGGAGGAGGAGAGTTGACACTATCTTCATATATCTATAAAATCAAAATTTATTAGCTTAATTTTTTGTCCTTATTAATAATTACACAATTAATATTAAATAAGGCTAGGACCCAAAATGCCCCAACAATGGTGTGAAGAGGGATGTCGTAATCACAACAGGATGGTCATTATGGTAGATATACTATTATCAATTTCAGTCATAATGAAATTCCTAGATTTGTGAGATTCATTGACTGGGGTCAATGGCATGTTTAATCTCAGATTACGCTCTTCTGTTTGTGACTAGGATGCCGAGGATCACAAACAAGATGTGAAATAACCATGAAAATTACTTGGTAACCTCAATGTCACTTATCATCTCGATTGATGTGTCGGTTATCCACACGAGTAAATAGTATAATTGGGTACTCGTGTGCTCTGGAATCTACAAGAAGTTATCATTGAAAATCGTCCCACGATCCGAGCCGGGCGCTACAACTACTAATCTGCACACAACATAATACAAACACGTAAGCTACAAAGCTTAGTGAGCAACACTACAACTACATGAATAACTTATTTTAAATGTAATACGTCACCCAACTTGTGGGTGTAGTTATTTACTGCAACAATTCATAAGTACTGGTTAATATAAACATATCAGACCAGCTATACTTCACTATTAATAACTACAAGTATTCTTTCCGTAGTTACATTGGTATCTACCGATACCTAAGCTACTAATAAACAAGCACGGTGTAATACATGCAACACAAGTATACACCTAACCGACAACTCGATATTACTACTTGATATCACCACACGGTATTTTGTCACACTGATTTCCAATATGAAACCTTTTACTCTATAACCTTTCTGATCACGAGCCACAAGGGCTTTATATCCGACTCTTCTTTATTCTCTACGGTTTCGAGTCATCAAATCTCACCACTATCCTTATAATAGTATGAGCACAAAGGCTCTATAGGCAATTAAGCCATATTTCTTAGTCACAGAAGCCAACACTGGTTTCACAAAGGTTATTACCATATATTAGGTAGTTAAACCCAACCGTATAGCCATAAAGGCTATTATATTTGGATGTCAAATCCAATCTCTATACAAATAAATTCTATGTCTGCTCTACACTTGGGTATCAACCCATCACATGTAAACACAAAAGGCTCACGACATGTCCCGATCTCGTCTAGACTCACAGCTTATCCGGTATTGTCTTTTCACTGACTCACGGCTTATCTGGTCTTGTCATTTCATTGACTCACGGCTTATCCGGTCTTGTCATTTCATTGACTCACGGCTTATCCGGTCTTGTCATTTCATTGACTCACGGCTTATCCGGTCTTGTCATTTCATTGACTCACGGCTTATCCGGTCTTGTCATTTCATTGACTCACGGGCTTACCCCAATCTTGTCCTTTCATGGACTCAAGGGCTTCCCCGATATTGTCTTTTCCAAAACTGTTACAAGTTATAATAGTTTAACAAATATTATATTTGGACGATGAGCCCAATCTCCTAGCCACAAGGGCCGTATAGTTGGAACCATACAGGTCCTCACTCGACCAATAAGGTCTGCATGAACCGTACTAGTTCCCACATTATATTTTGGGTAATTTAACCCAATCATTTGGCCATAAATGCTCAACACCACGACTGTAAAGTACTCATGCCCAATAGTCCCTGCATACCTGTAAAATCACAAGTATCGTATATATATATATATATATATATATATATATATATATATATATATATATATATATATATATATATATATATATATATATATATACTACATCATACTACATATATTTCACCATATATATATATATATATATATATATATATATATATATATATATATATATATATATATATATATATATATATATATATATATATATATATATATATATATATATTCATTTTGCATACTTCTCTATGGTTGCTAAGTATCCTTTAAGCAAACCATTAATATCCTAGTTGTACCTATTCACAAAGTATTCATCTAGTGATATATAAACTTTACTTCAAATGAACACGAGGTTCTCATCTTAATGCTAGTTACTTCACATCGTAACCATAAACTTCTAGCACATATAATCACATAGGATTCTCTATGTGTCTACATAATTTACATGTAATTTACTACATGTATCATCTTGTATATAACTACAAAACTCACATGTAATAACAAGTGATTTCTAACACTTGATACACCTGATTTACATAGAAATTTCTACATGTTTGTGAATCATCTAGCATCATAAACATATATAACATGTTACAACCAACATGTAAGTAGAGCTACTCACCTGGATTAAGTAGCTTCATAGTCCTAGCTACCACCAACGTTAATTACAAGAACTTCTTCAACACTTTCCAGCACCTACACAACCATATACATACCAAATAGAGGTGAATACCTTGTATTTCCACCATCAAAGCTTAAAGCTTGTTCTCATCAGTTAACACTCGTGATTAGGAGTGTTTTAAAACATCCAAACATGAGTTATACACTCAATTTCAACTAATCACAGGTTGTTCTTCATAACCACTCGAGTCCAACCCAAATCAACCAGATCAACCGTTCAAAAGGATTAAAACAGTAAACCTTACCTTCAAGAAGTGAAATACCGAAGATTACTTCAATCCTTCAAGTTCTAGCCTTCCAATTTGGTCCAAAATTGATTTAGGAAATATTTCTAGGGTTGAGGAGAGGTTTTGGTTCGAGATTTATCCAAGAAATGACTGAAATCGCGTTTAAAAAGGGTGGGGCCTGTGCGCAGCACGACCCGTGTCCAAAACTACACGGCCCGTGTAGTTTGCTGTATAGATTTAAAGTTTTGGTCTGCAGAACTACACGACCCGTGTCCGAATTACACGACCCATGTAATTCACTGTCAACTATTTACACGACCTGTGTTCTACTTACACGACCCGTGTAAGCTTCGGTAAAATTTCATTAACTTGTTACACGACCCGTGTAAAACTTACACGACCCGTGTAATTCACTGTATGCCCAACACGTTTAAAAAGACTTCCCTACACGACCCGTGTCATTCCTACACGACCCGTGTCACCTGCTTCTAGCATTTCTTCAACTTCAAATTCCTTCCAAATGAAATTCTAAGCATCCAAACTCTTGCAATAATCCAACTAATCTTAATTACCTTAAGATTAATATATAAATACTTACCGAAAGTAACGTGGTGTTACAAATTCTTCCCTCCTTCAAAAGATTTCGTCCTCGGAATCTCATAGCAACTTATTAAATTGCTTAATGTTTCATTATAAACTTACATTCTCATTTAGGTTCGAATTCCCATTACACAATAGGAACTCTAACTTCTATTCATTCTCGTCTTGGTGGTGATGTGTTTGATTGCTAAGGAAATGGTCCTATCAATCACAACCGAGATCACATTCATATAGTTCTATACATACTATATTAATCTACTTTCGTTACTGTATACGTACATCTATCTTTGCAGTATACAATATAATCATTCATCATCTCTACGATGTATATTCATTTACACATACACAGTCACAACCTGCTACATGGTTGTACAGTATTCGATATGCAACTACTACATATATTTACTACTACTTATGATCACAAAATAGTCATGATATGATTGCTACATACTACATATGATCACTAGATATTCACTAAGTGATCACCATACACATAACATATGTTATACAAAACATATATTACACGTCCATTTTGTTCTCAAACAACACATTACACATAGTAAGGATGTTCTCGTCTCGTCACTACTTATAATCTATCTCATTATCACAATAGTGATTTAGACTGTGTTCCTTTGCTCAGCACTACTAGCCGCACATACTCAGTTTATGGAACTATGAGTATCCGCTTAATGCATCTTGCCAGGCACAACAATTCTGCATTTATTTTAATTTGTACATCAAGTTACAACATCTACATACTAGACTTAAATGCGTCTAGTATTAGCTATACATTAACACAATACATATGGTATACTACATCACAATATTGGTTGATATGTACTCTGCATACACAATTTCAACCAGTTACTACTTAACTCGTAGTTCTTATATCATATATAACATTATACTATCCTTTAACTTCACTACATAGTACCCTAGTACTATACGTTGCATGGTATCTTCATACCAATTATCACAAAGTGTCACCGATCGATACCCCGTATCAATCGTTACAAAATTTTAAATCACGATACCTCGTACCGTCTACTACTGTTACCAATCAATACCCGTTCACGGTAATTTTTATTGTTCTCCAATCAAATCGTGGCACCTTGTACCATTCTCCTATCTCAGATGCATTTATAGATAAATGATCTTCGAGGAGATAACTACTTTCTTCACAGTTAAAACACGCCTATTTTGTCTAAGTATCAACATACTTTTAACTATTATACAATTTATACAACTTATACTCGTTAGTGAAATATTTTGTCACATAGCTAATCAATTACATTCTTCATACAAAAGAAACACAAACTCTTCGTTATGTGTTACTTTTCGGCTACTACTATCACTGTCTATGCACAGAGTTCCTCAGAACCTCTAACAGCAGTATATACATACACATATACAATACACAACAAGGTTAGCTAGTACACATACTCTATTCTTAATATTTTTCGTCTTGGGTAGTGACTAGTTTGATTTAAGAAAACAAGATTCTTTCAATCACAACTGAAATCACTATAATACTCACCTCAGTATAAATCTTAATAGCTATTTTATTCCAACCATACACAACTCTTTTAAAGCTAACTTTTTCCTTTGTTAGCATTCCTAACAAGGAATGATCACAACTTCTCAATAAGCTATACATGGCTAAACAACGACATTCTAACATCCTGGCTTAGCCAGCCAAAATGTTTATTTCTATCTTTCCCAACTGCATAAGTTGTATTTAAACAATCTAATTATTCTTTCATACACCCATTCCACTAGTAAGAAAAGGGAAGTGATTCTCATTTAAACATCTGGGACCACTTATTTTAACGTACCACATTTATAGAATTTAATCATATAAATTCCACAATATCGGTTCACCACGAACCCAAAGTCCGTTACTTATAATATTTCAGCCACAAGGGCTTAATTAAATAGCACATAAGGCTATTTGCCTCTTCTTTAACATCTAAACGTTATTTCACAGAGTTCTGCTAATACTTGCCGCCGATATGGTGCAATTATTTCAAAGGAAAACATTGGTAACAACTCTTCTTTACCATATTCCACACAGGTACCGATTCTATTAACTTTTCAATATATGTTGATCACTTTCTATCAACATCGACTCGTCCACTCTCATCTAAATGTTTACCATGATGTGGTCTACCGGTCGCCTTAATAGTCACCGGCTCCAACTACATATTTGTTATTTCAAGAAATAACTTATGTACCTTTTTCTATAACTGCTGCCCACGACTCTCGTGGACATTTTACTATTTTCCTTCTTTCTCTATTTATCGAGTTTCAAAACGACTCGTCTGCTTTTTCGTGTATATGTACAACAATAGGTAACAATTTATGTACAATATCAATTTTATTACCCACAATTCTGTAGAATTTCTTTCCGCTGGGCCACTAGCCCCTCTTTATACCGAGTCTTAAAATGAACTCGGCCACCAATCGGGATCTCAGCCGTTAATTGCGGAAATCGGATTACTCCAAATACTTCACATACTTCAAAATTTAGTAATAATCAGGTCATATATATAACACACATGTTAATATATACCTAATTTAACAATACATTCTACTATCTTTCAAGGTTTAAGTCTAGGGATTTACTCTACAAACACCTAGTTCACTTAAATCACGGCTCTGATACCAACTTGTAACGCCCAGTTTCAACACAGAGTATACCCAGAAAATTTTTCGCAGTTATAACATAAATAGTATAATTGGGTACTCGTGTGCTCTGGAATCTACAAGAAGTTATCATTGAAAATCGTCCCACGATCCGAGCCGGGCGCTACAACTACTAATCTGCACACAACATAATACAAACGCGTAAGCTACAAAGCTTAGTGAGCAACACTACAACTACATGAATAACTTATTTTAAATGTAATACGTCACCCAACTTGTGGGTGTAGTTATTTACTGCAACAATTCATAAGTACTGGTTAATATAAACATATCAGACCAGCTATACTTCACTATTAATAACTACAAGTATTCTTTCCGTAGTTACATTGGTATCTACCGATACCTAAGCTACTAATAAACAAGCACGGTGTAATACATGCAACACAAGTATACACCTAACCGACAACTCGATATTACTACTTGATATCACCACACGGTATTTTGTCACACTGATTTCCAATATGAAACCTTTTACTCTATAACCTTTCTGATCACGAGCCACAAGGGCTTTATATCCGACTCTTCTTTATTCTCTACGGTTTCGAGTCATCAAATCTCACCACTATCCTTATAATAGTTTGAGCACAAAAGCTCTATAGGCAATTAAGCCATATTTCTTAGTCACAGAAGCCAACACTGGTTTCACAAAGGTTATTATCATATATTAGGTAGTTAAACCCAACCGTATAGCCATAAAGGCTATTATATTTGGATGTCAAATCCAATCTCTATACAAATAAATTCTATGTCTGCTCTACACTTGGGTATCAACCCATCACATGTAAACACAAAAGGCTCACGACATGTCCCGACCTCGTCTAGACTCACAGCTTATCCGGTATTGTCTTTTCACTGACTCACGGCTTATCCGGTCTTGTCATTTCATTGACTCACGGCTTATCCGGTCTTGTCATTTCATTGACTCACGGCTTATCCGGTCTTGTCATTTCATTGACTCACGGCTTATCCGGTCTTGTCATTTCATTGACTCACGGCTTATCGGGTCTTGTCATTTCATTGACTCACGGCTTATCCGGTCTTGTCATTTCATTGACTCACGGGCTTACCCCAATCTTGTCCTTTCATGGACTCAAGGGCTTCCCCGATATTGTCTTTTCCAAAACTGTTACAAGTTATAAGAGTTTAACCAATATTATATTTGGACGATGAGCCCAATCTCCTAGCCACAAGGGCCGTATAGTTGGAACCATACAGGTCCTCACTCGACCAATAAGGTCTGCATGAACCGTACTAGTTCCCACATTATATTTCGGGTAATTTAACCCAATCATTTGGCCATAAAGGCTCAACACCACGACTGTAAAGTACTCATGCCCAATAGTCCCTGCATACCAATAAAATCACAAGTATCGTATATATATATATATATATATATATATATATATATATATATATATATATATATATATATATATATATATATATATATATATATATATATATATATATATATATATATATATATATATATATATATATATATATATATATATCATACTACATATATTTCACCATATATATATATATATATATATATATATATATATATATATATATATATATATATATTCATTTTGCATACTTCTCCATGGTTGCTAAGTATCCTTTAAGCAAACCATTAATATCCTAGTTGTACCTATTCACAAAGTACTCATCTATTGATGTATAAACTTTACTTCAAATGAACACGAGGTTCTCATCTTAATGCTAGTTACTTCACATCGTAACCATAAACTTCTAGCACATATAATCACATAGGATTCTCTATGTGTCTACATAATTTACATGTAATTTACTACATGTATCATCTTGTATATAACTACAAAACTCACATGTAATAACAAGTGATTTCTAACACTTGATACACCTGATTTACATAGAAATTTCTACATGTTTATGAATCATCTAGCATCATAAACATATATAACATGTTACAACCAACATGTAAGTAGAGTTACTCACCTGGATTAAGTAGCTTCATAGTCCTAGCTACCACCAACGTTAATTACAAGCACTTCTTCAACACTTTCCAGCACCTACACAACCATATACATACCAAATAGAGGTGAATACCTTGTATTTCCACCATCAAAGCTTAAAGCTTGTTCTCATCAGTTAACACTCGTGATTAGGAGTGTTTTAAAACATCCAAACATGAGTTATACACTCAATTTCAACTAATCACAGGTTGTTCTTCATAACCACTCGAGTCCAACCCAAATCAACCAGATCAACCGTTCAAAAGGATTAAAACAGTAAACCTTACCTTCAAGAAGTGAAATACCGAAGATTACTTCAATCCTTCAAGTTCTAGCCTTCCAATTTGGTCCAAAATTGATTTAGGAAATATTTCTAGGGTTGAGGACAGGTTTTGGTTCGAGATTTATCCAAGAAATGACTGAAATCGCGTTTAAAAAGGGTGGGGCCTGTGCGCAGCACGACCCGTGTCCAAAACTACACGGCCCGTGTAGTTTGCTGTATTGATTTGAAGTTTTGGTCTGCAGAACTACACGACCCATGTCAGAATTACACGACCCGTGTAATTCACTGTCAACTATTTACACGACCCGTGTTCTACTTACACGACCCGTGTAAGCTTCGGTAAAATTTCATCAACTTGTTACACGACCCGTGTAAAACTTACACGAACCGTGTAATTCACTGTATGCCCAACAAGTTCAAAAAGACTTCCCTACACGACCCGTGTCACCTGCTTCTAGCATTTCTTCAACTTCAAATTCCTTCCAAATGAAATTCTAACCATCCAAACTCTTGCAATAATCCAACTAATCTTAATTACCTTAAGATTAATATATATATATATATATATATATATATATATATATATATATATATATATATATATATATATATATATATATATATATATATATATATATATATATATATATATATATACTTACCGAAAGTAACATGGTGTTACAATTAGTGTGCCGGTTAACCACCCACGCTCCACTAATGACCCACAAAGTGTAATGTGCAACCTCATGGATTAGCATACTTTTCACATTTTCGTAAGTAGCTAGAGTTTGGGTTTTAAAAGGTTCTAGTACTTTTGTCACTAATAACATTATACTTTTAATGAGGTTAGCTTTGTCCTATGAAACCCGTTTTTCTAACGACAGTCCACTCATCAAGGGAGCGGTGGGTGAGAGTGGACATCCATTCAACCGCCATTTTATAGGCAGTTTCCTTATACCCCCCCCCCCCCCCCCCCTTTATAGACCAGTTTCTTGAATGAGGGATACTAGCGATTTGACTGACTTAATTTTCTACATATAGGTATTAACATTTAATAATAATATGTATAAGGTGTATTTTAAACATTTAAAATATTTTAGGTTATTTCCTTTTAAATTTTCAAAAATTTAAACAATTTAAATTTAAAATTTAAAATTAAACCTTAAGGTGATTTAATGTTTGTCTTTTAATTAAAAAATAATTAATTAATTAAATCACATGAGGATTAACTAATTAAACAATTTAATTTAATCATAATCCAGCCCACCAAGTTATCTAAAATAAGGGTCAAGAGTTTTCATTTATTAGATAATCACAATTACCAAAAATAAAGAAACCCTAAGGCTAAGCGGAGCAAATCGCCTTGGCCCTTGCCAAAAGCCTCGCCAAGCCCTCGCCAACTCCACCGCACCAACTCGCCGTCGCCTTCTCGCCAAAGCCCTCGCCTAATTCCCAGCGAGCTCGCTTTCGTCTCGCTCCCTCCTCAACGCCTGCTTCTTCGGCCAGTTTCTGCTTCTTCATCAACGGCTCGCAGACTGCTCCCCCCCCCCACCGCTGTCTCTTGCCTTCGCCTTCGTCGTCGCCAATGTGGCATAGTTTAGCGAGGGGATGTGTTCGTTACTGCTCCCCCCAGCCTAAGGAGGATCCTCCTTATTTTCGCTAACTAAGGGGTGGAGGCTAAGGTTTCTAAAACCCTAGCCACAATTTCAATCCCTTGAGACCAAGGGATTAATTCCATTAAAACCTTTTAACAGTTCAACTATTATAACAGTTCAACAGAAAACAAATCTAGCTCTGATACCACTGATGGGTTTTAAGCAAACTATGAACAAAAATCACTTAAGTTCACATGCACCCTAAAGGATCTATGTTTTCATTTAATGGCTCACACCGAAGAACTTGGCAAGGAAGAGAGGAAAACATAGACCCTTAGAATGGCGTGAAGAATGGCGTGAAGAATGGGTAAAGACCCTTCTCTTCTCTTGCTCTCTTCCTTGCCAAGTTCTTCCTTGATTCTTATCTTGTTCATAGTTATAGGTTCAATAGATGAAAACATAGATCCTTTAGGGTGCATGTAAACTTAAGTGTTTTTTGTTCATAGTTTGCTTAAAACCCATCAACTATAACAATGAGTTATACAATGATGGTAATCTCATTCCTCCATTTTATTTTGCACAACCGATTGGGCAATCGGTTGCATCACACTTCCAACTGCAGGAGTATGATGATACATTGCCTATATATTTTCCTTCCTGAACATGCATATTGTCAGGTAGAGATTAGGCCGCAATTGTTAGGAGTACTGCCTGAGTTTAGGGGTTATAAGTAGGACGATCCCTATAATCATCTTTATGAGTTTTTAGCCATAGCTAATGCGAATATACCTAGGAATATTATAGGAACTTCTTTAGGCTTAGGTTATTCCCATTTACACTCAAACAAAAGGCTAAGTACTGGTTCACATCGCGGCCAGCCAACAGTATCACAACCTGGGAGCAGCTAAAGACGAAGTTCTTGTTAGAATTCTATCCGGCAAGCAAGACATCTAAGATTAGAAGGGCCATACAAGATTTTCAGCAAAATCCTAGGAAAGCATTCCATGATGCTTTTGAAAGATTAAAGGAGTTGTTGCGTTCGTGCCCACACCATGAATCTCCACGATGGCAGTTGGTTAAGTTTTTCTATGATGGTGTTGAGACTACGAGTCAATCTATGATCAATGCATCATCTGGAGGTACGATCATGATGTAGGACTCTAAGGCAGCATGGAGATTTCTAGAACAACTAAGCAATGGCTCTAAAACCAATTAGTCGGCACAAAAGTCTGTCAATACCTCTTCAGCAGCAACAGTAGGCACGGAAAATTATTAGAGGAAGGAAGTAAAGAAATAGATTGGAGATCTTAACAGAAAGTTTAATCGATTATTGGCCACCATACAGCAAGGACCAGTGAATTTGCAGCAACATGGTCAGCAAGGACGAAGAACCCAAGAGGTCAACCAAGTATATGGTCAATGGCAGTACCACAACAACAATAATGGACGACCATACAAGCCATATCATCAAGGGGTAGAATTATGGCGGTAGTTATAACAACAACAATCAACAGTATAACAACAACCGTCAAAAT
The DNA here is from genome assembly GCA_023525715.1 of Cichorium intybus. Lineage (NCBI taxonomy): Eukaryota > Viridiplantae > Streptophyta > Magnoliopsida > Asterales > Asteraceae > Cichorium > Cichorium intybus. Next base: position 117,419,452 of record CM042009.1, on the reverse strand, counting down.
AATTACCATGGGCCAACACAAAACCAATCGCGACAGTATCAGCCGGTCAACAGCAATAATGGCCCAAACAATAACAGCAACAAAGGATCACACAACAGTAATCACACCATTTGGAAACTCAACAGCAAAAGCTGGATAAATTGTATGAATTTGTGACTACAAATCACCAGCAAACACAAACGAACACAAAATCCATTACCAACATAGAAAGTCAAGTTGCTTAGATGGATGAAGACATGAGGAAAAGAATTGATGGGAAACTCCCTAGTAGCACGAAGGTTAATCCTAACCACACACAGCGAGCAGGAAAAGAACATGTCAATGTTGTGGATAGTTTTGATGAAGAAAAAGTACGGAGAAGTGTGAAGGCAGAAGATCTCATCAATTCAGAAGATAAGGATGAGGTTACCTGTGAAGAAAAACTACTTGCAGTAGCCGCAATCAGGAAAAAGAAGGCTGCCAAAGCAAAGAAACAAAACACATCAGAAAAACCTTCCATCAATCAACCTCTCCTGGATCAATTGAAGCACGTACCAGATGACTCCAAGATTTTAAAATAAATCTGTGAGGAGAAGGAAAAGACAAAGGCCCTGATACATGAGAAATCTTGTCTCACTATCAAAGCTAGTGAAGCGTTGCTAGGAACGTTACCCAAAAAGGAGAAAGATCCAGGTACACCCTACATTATCGTTGCTGTTGGAGATGTGACCATAAGAGACGCCTTGTTGGATTTAGGAGCTAACGTAAACATATTACCTAGTCATTTGTATGACCAATACAAAAACGAGTAGTTAGAACCCGCCAAAACAGTCTTACAATTGGCCAATCAATTAATTAAGGTTTTGAGGGGTAAGCTGACCAACGTAATTGTAAAGGTTGGAGATTTCTTCTTTCCAATGGATTTCTTGGTGATGGAGTACGAGAGTCGGTAGGATTCATCACCTGCTTTGGTTTTAGGACGACATTTTTAGCTACAGCAGGAGCAATCATGGATTGCAAGACTGGTGATGTGGATATCATGTTTTGTACGCGAAAAAGAAGATTAAACATGTTTGGATGTCTGCTATCTCTTCCACCAATATATGAGGAACCACATAGGCCAGTTCTGTTGGATTAAGGTGTCTAAGCCATAACTATAATTCATAAATATGATTGAACTGATGTCAGAATAGTCTTTTTGGGTTGCCCTCATAACATAGCAGAGGATAAGATTGCATGTAGATAGAGAGATTAATATATTATGAGGATAGTATATTTATCATAAAAAAGGAATATTTAATTTTTTAATATATTATGAGAATAATATATTAATTAGAAATTATAAAATTAATTGATGATTTATCAGAAATTAATTTGGAATTAATTTTGGGATTAATTAGATTAATTAAATATGCAGAGGTTGAATTAAAATTGTTCAATGATTGAGTAGTAGATAAATATTATACATATATATATATATATATATATATATATATATATATATATATATATATATATATATATATATATATATATATATATATATATATATGTTTAATTATGGAGCTTAGCTTATTTATGATAATGATAAGTCATTTGACTTGTATGATAACCGAGTTATCATATTAAGGGTTCAACTATGGCAGCTATAAGCCATAAGACTTATCAGTTTTGGACTATAAATAAAGCCCTCCCCCTCCCCTCTCATTCACGCCATCTTGAGGTTCTCCTTATTCCTCTCTCTTGCTTTCTTGCTTGCTAAGTTCTTGGGTGTGAGCCATTAGAGGCATTACAATTGTGGTGCTTTCTTCCAAGAGATCTAAGGATCAAAAGGTATGTTTTTCTTTATGAAGTTTTTGATTCTTATTATTTCCTTTTAGAAAGAACTCGCATTCTAAGGAAACAGTGGAAGTAAAACAATCCTGAAAGAGTTTAAGGATTAGCCAAAGTGAAAACCTCTATTCATCACTAGGACTTGTCCGAGTATCAGATTCCCGTTAAAACTGACAATACATTTCTCTTTGTAGACCAGTAGTATTAGTCACCATCATAAGGTGTTATGATCTGGGTGACATACCAATTAGTGCTAAAACACTAAGATTGGTACGGATAAGAAATCATACTACTTGGAAGCATTGGTGAGCCCGGTTGCTACTGAATAACAGAACCTAAGAGCGAGACTCGGTCTATGTGATAATTTGATTGATGTTACACCTGGCATAAAAGCCAGTGGGAGTAATTGAATCATTAATGGAAGGCAACATACATAGAAATGTGCCTACATTCTAAGCAATAATGGTTTAGTGATGCAACACTCAAAGTCATGTGATTGATTTTGAGAGAGACACTCTCAATAGAACTAAAACAAATCTGAAAATACATCGTTTGCTATAAATGCACATCGTGAGTCATAGCAAGATTGAATGATCTGAACCGCATGGAAAACCACAAGTTTTGTGTGTAAGACACAACCAAAAGGGTTTAGAACATGCCGATACGAAAGGTACATAGTCCCGAAAATTCATCTAACGGGCACCTCGCACGGAAGGGTCTTCGGATTCTCAAAATATGCCAAGAGTTTTGATTTTGTGAATAGCTCGAATGAGTCCCATGATTATGTCAGAAGTTTGGACTTTGAATTCTCAAAATATGCCAAAAGGTTTGGATTTTGTGAATAGTCTGAAAAGGTTCCAAAACTGTGTCAAAGCTAGTGGAAGTATCATTGCAATCTGCCTTTCAATGTATGTCGGTCACATAATACTTCAGGGAAACATCTTTTATCATTGCAAAGTGTAATGACTTGGCATAAGAGATGATTTTCTATGAAAGATCTAAAGGAGATACAACATACTCAAGTGGTCACCAACCTCTATTAGATAGATAAAATTTGCCAGTATAGAACCTGCCAGTATAAGTATGATCTTGACAGGATTCAAGATGCATTACCAAAGAAAAGCGTTTTCTAAAGCCCATGATACAAGGATGATGAGTAATCCTCAGGTTTTGAAAGGGTTCATAATAGAACATAATTGGATCCGATGAGCTGCCACAAATTGAATCGATCATAAATGTCATGGACTAATCTTGATAACTTAATGCTTAGAGCATAGTAAGTTGGATTCAGGATACAACCTGGTAGAGGATACTGGACAGAAAAGTTAAACACGCATGAGAAATCATTGTAAGATAATTGGAGGAATGTAATAATAATTTGAAATGAGTTTCGAATCTGTAATTATTGACATAAATATATAACACTTAGAGACTTCATGGTTGAAGAGTTTCGTTGGGATATTGATGGAGCGTGTGTGATTTACCGGCACATCATTAGCGCCTTGAAATCTTCTTGACACCGAAGGGTGCAGTCGCATGGACTAAAGATCCCGGGAACCATGAGAAGTCACTGTACACAACACCATTTTGAAATGGTGTCAGGAGAGAAAGAGTAAGATGACACATTAAGATATCAACGGAAAAGTGTCTGACTGGATCATCTGCAATGATGTGTATCAATATAGGACATTTGGATACACGGAAAGAGTGAAGGTCATTTTCGGTATAGACATATAAATCTTAATTGAAAGTTTAATAGAAACCAAGAAACACGTATAACAGTATTATAATGAATCTAACTTGGTGATTACCGTGTGGAGACTTGGTAATTAGCAAGAGTAGCTGCTAGTCAAATCTTCACGTTTCACTTTTCATGTGTTACTTCCCGAATAATGTGATTATTCAAACATCCACAGTCTTTCATACTTTCGGAAGTAAGTAGTGAATTAAGATTGTCATGAATTTATTGTAGACTGTCCAAGGAGTTAGACATAGCAATGGTTTTGCTGCAATGTTCATGAGCACTTAGAAATGGAGATTTGAGTATTGGATAAACCCACGCTCAAAGAATTACTTCATGGATTTTGTCATAAGTAATTCTGAGACAATAACATCCTATGATCTTTAAACGGAGACATGTGAGTTGAAATTTACAAACCAGTTGTGCATTGATAATGCGTAAACGCATAGGTAACTTGATGTTATAAAATGTATTGTTGTACGCAGTTTGATGAGTAAAGGACACAAGCATATGAAGTCGAAGTTTATTCGTTCCTTTTGCCCTAACGGGAAAAACAATATCTGTGGGCCCCTCAGTGATTTGATGTTGACTTAGTGCTGGTCAGCCAGGACTAAATTGATGTGTTCAATTAGAAGTCCTATGTCATTACAAGTCATGGAACCGGGAAACATAGTATCGGACTGAGATTGATTCTAATTCATGTCTTCAGTCTGAAAGATATCTTGTAGAATGGAGGATCATATGATCACTTATCTTACGACACTAACTAACTAGGTTAGAGTTCGGAAGCGGCTTTTGGAAGCTACAATTTGCTAATCAATTATGAAGCTATATTGTATTATAGTTATAAAATTATCCAAGCAGGAAACTGTTGGATTAAGGTGTCTAAGCCATAGTTATAATTGATACCTGTAACACCCGGCTTTTAAAACAAAAACACCCCTGAAAAATTTTTCATTTTAAGCAAAGGTTTCAATACATAAAACCATAACCAAGGGGTATATTTTAATAAAAACGGGTACAAGTGTATCAAGGAGAGTATAAAATACCATGTCTCCTTTAAAGCCGGGCTGCTACTGACAGCATCTATGAGTCCCACTTCAAAGTCAAGGACTCTATCTTGTCCCCTATCAATATTATGCTAACCTGCAGGGACAGTAACAAATATCGTGAGCTATAAAGCTCAGTGAGTAATCGTATCTGCAAATAACAAGTATTAGAAATACTTTCATCTAACTGTCTGGATATCAAATCCAAACTCCTAGCCTTACTGGCTGACCAAAATATCTCCTAGGATTTCACATCCTAATTTATAGCCTTACAGACTAAAACATGATAACCTGCAATTACCAGCCACGTCAGTTATTTGCACATATAATCATATATAACCATTTCTGTCCCATATTACTTAGTCACATCGGACCGCACCGTATATCCTGGCTATTTAAGCCGTACCCTGTGTCATAGCTATATAAGCTGCACCAAAACATTATCAGTGTATAATTCATAGCCCGCAGGCCGCACCAGCTGGGTTTAATAACCCGATATCATAGCCAAAAGGCCGTACCATGTACCTGTAACAAAATCATTGCCAAAAAGGCCGCACCAAATATCATAGCCCGAAGGCCGCATCGGAGACATAGCCCGAAGGCCGCACCGGAGTCATAGCCCGAAGGCCGCATCGGAGACATAGCCCGAAGGCCGCACCCATTGGATATAGCATCCAGAATTAGTTATGGCTCACGGGTTAGCCCGCTGTTGCCTTGGCTCACGGGTTAGGCCGCTGTTGCCTAGACTCACGGCTCCGTTCTTGTCATCGCAATGACTCACGGCTTATCCGGTCTTGTCTATATAGGTTTGACTCACAGCTCCGTTCTTGTCTATTATAGACTTACGACTTATCTGGTCTTGTCTCTTCAAACGTATCTTTGAACCATCAATTTCGTCCCACAATAAGTTTCAACCTGTAACAACTCAATCATCATATATCACATATGGTATTAGTGAGATTACTCACCTGGATACTAGCTGCGTTTCAATTTCGGTTGTTTCTTGCCTTTGCGTGCACCACAACCATTTTGTCCCATACCTATTATCCATTTATATACCAAATGATAATAGGTTAATAATCATCTAAATTGACTCTAATACACTAGAGTTCAATACAATATCATTACAAACAATACCTAGTTAGTAAACTTTCCGTTTACTAACTTTTTATGAATTTTACTATTCACCGAGGCATTCGAATCGATCTACAGTGCCCCCGAGGGGTCGAAAACTCAATATAAAAATTTTCCCAAACTTTTCAGACCATAACGAGCCTATGGTCCAAATTTGAGCTAAAACGGACAAGCCAAGCAAAAGTTAGCATTTTGAAGTCCCTGCCTGAGGGGCGGACCGCGCCCAGACATGGGCGCACTGCGCCTGGGCGCACCCCGCCAGGGGCTTGGGCGCACCGCGCCTGGCGCCTGCACAGGTCTCCTGTCCAGCCGCGATTTGTGCACTGTAGCATGCAGTTTTGGCCCATTAAGTCCTTAATTCAGTCCTTAATCGTTTGGGGTTTGTTTCTAGGCTAAAACCTTATACTTTAACAAGGTTTTCAACCATTCAAAACAACTAAATCAATCAATATGAAGAATTAGGGTTCTTAGTTCCAAAACCCCAAAACTTCACATTCATCAAAATAACAACCTACTTCCATTTTCTTGAATTAAGTCCTTATTAGCATGACTTGATGGAAGTATTACATCAATTTAAACACATAATCATAACTGAAATTTACAAATTTCAGTTTCTATAAAACCCATTTAGAACTTCTTCAAGAACTAGACAAAAAGGGCAATCTACTTACCTTAATTGCTTGGAAATCACCCATTCCAACAATTGTTCCTAGTTCTTGCTTCAATTTCATGATCTCCTGCAGAAATCGTATCTCCAAACCCTCTCCCGTTGCTGCACAATGTTCAGTCAAAGAGAGAGTCAACTCTCTTCTATTTATACTTCAAATTTTTACATTTTTGGTCCTTAAGTTCATTTTCTTGAACTTTGGCCACAAAATCAAGTTTTATTACAATAAAACTTTCATTCTTTATACATTTGCCACAACCAACAATATTTTTCATATTTGGTCCTTCACATGGTCAAATGACCAAAATACCCTTTTGCGGTAAAACGACCCAAATTCAGTTTTTATAACATTTTAAGTCCAAAACTCAAAATATTATTTCAAACCAAATACTTTTCTGTCCAAAAGACCAATTTACCCTTCCAAGGTAAAATGACCATTTTAACCTTTTATTATAATTATATAATAAAACATGTCTTGGCGTTACAAATTCTCCCCTCCTTCAAAAGATTTCGTCCCCGAAATCATACTATCAAGCGAGGGTATTTCTTTCTCGTTACAATTCCGGTTTCTCATATCATATGGAAACCTTTATGGTATTGCCTAAGCACTTAACCATACTAGTCTTCTTATCTCGTGGTTATATCACCACTCGTATATCACTCCTCCGGTTGTCCCGGGCACCTTAATCACTTATCTTCCTCATTTCAACATGAGGGATTCGTTAGAATTTATCAATCTATGTTCTCAGAACCATGAGACCCATAGAAAACTTTATAAATATCTTGAAGTTCATCGAGAAACTTCAATCAATACATCACAATTCTTACTTTTTGGGATACCTGGAAAGGTCCAATATACAAGGACTCAACTTTCCTTTTTGTCCCACCTCAATTTCTAGTCTTTCCGTAGGATCTTTTGATTACCCCGCCATTCCTCATCTGGTATTGTAACGGTTTTACTCTATGGTTCATGTACTACCGTTATTGCTTCTTAGCCATTTTCCAAATTTTCTCGTATTTATCAAGTCTTCTTTTTAACTTGTATCATCGTCTAGGATCTAGTCAACGGCTGTTCCACATCTTCAATCCTATAAATCGAAGGATAATACGGTATTCTATACTATGCATTATACGAGTCATCTAAATGCTGGTACTAAAACTATTATCATCTACGGGTTCTACCAAAGATAGGCGATCTTCTCATCTTCCAATAAGGTCTGCTGTGCAATTTTCAAGAACATGTTCTAGAGTTTGCATCATTTTCTCGCCTCGTCTATCATTTCTGCAATTCCTATACAGTACTTACTAGTACTTTGAACTATCAATTCTAGGAATTAATGCTAAATTCAGCAAATACTTCTAGTGTCTCAACCCGAAACAGTCGACACCTGCAGCGCATGTCGACATATTTATCTTTCTATGTAGTTTTTCACTACTTTTTGATCTTAATTTCTTCCTTAATCAGTATAAATCTACACTGATTTCATCAATCAATCTGCAATTACCCATATGGTGTCATACCCATGCGGTACTTGCAAAGACTTTATTACAAAGTCTATAATATTTTCGTCCCATTTCTTCTTTGGGATCGACAACGGCTAAATTTTCCGTTTGTTTCTAATGATTTGACTGTAGTTACACACTAGTCAAACACTTTTCACATGTCTTTCAATGTCTTTCTTTAATCCCGGCCACCAATGCGTAGGTTACATTATCCTACTCAGTTTGGTATTGCCCCGGACATTTTGCATATCTACCCAAATATACATCTTTTAAGGGTAAATTTTCATATCTCACCTTGCGTTGGAACTCACATATACAACCACCAAGGGTTTTCAATCGCTGTGAGTTTCTAACTAGCTTCTTTCAATAGCTAATCATTCGTTCACTTTTCACATTTTCAGACTTGCACACTTCTTCTTGTGCTACCCGAATCAACTCAGGTAATCAATTCGCCACACTCATGCATGTGGTTGTATCTTTCAAAAGATACTCTTTCTAATTCAAGGCATCCATAGCCACATCTGCCTTGTCGAGATGGTACAAGATTTTATAACCGAAATCTTTAACTAACCAATCTATCTTTGCTATCTCATGTTTAGCTTCTTTTTGATCAACTAAGTACTTCAAACTTATATGATCCATATAAACAGTAAGCTTTACACCACATCAGCAGTGTCTCCAAAGCTTCAATGTCAAAGTCATAATTGCTACTGCAATATCATGTATCCAAAGTCAACTCTGGATGCAATTTCTATAATCCAGTTTATCTTCTCCGCTTAGCAATAATGCTACCACCGGAGCTTCACACAAGGTTTATTTCAACCTTTGAAAAGATATTTGGGGTCTTTCTACCACCCAAACTTTTTCACTTTTCTTGGTCAACTTTAGTCAGCTAACCAGTAATCGAGGAGCAGTTTTCTACAACTTTCCTATAATAAACCGCCAATTCAAGGAACTACAATTTCAGTCCGATTCCTCAGGCGGTTCCAGTTTTATCACATCATCAATTCTACTGGATTTATTTTATCACCTTTGGCACTATTATCATGCCCAAAGAATTGAAACTTCTTTTAACCAAATTTTCATACTTGGAGAATTTTACATATCACTTAACTCAGTGAAGTAACTCCAGTATCTGGTACAAATGTACCTCATATTCAGTCTGGTTTCGAGAATATCAGATTCTCGGTAGTCAATGTACATACACATTAACTTACATTTCTTCTTTTCAAACAAGATAGGGCTCCACACGATGACACATTCGGCCATATGAGACCCCAATTCAAAAACAATTTCTTCCAATTGTTTTACCACTCTGCCATCTCTGCCGAGGCCAATCAACACAGAGCCTAGATAACAGGAACGGCTCTCAAGACCAGCTTAATCATAAGCTCTTCTCGCCAATCTGGCAGAAATCTTGGAAGTTCTTTTCAAAAGAACCATCCGAGAATTTATTCAAAGTAGTGAATTACTATCACTGTTTTATCTAGCTTGGCCAATACCACGTATGCCAACTACAACATCATTCCTTTACTAACCCTTTTCTGAGTTTAAGCAAAGAAAATAACCGGTATTCTCAATAACGGTCATTTACCATAGGTTTTCATCTGTTCCACTTCTGTTTTAAGAACCATACTGTTCTTGTTTCTACAATTCATGTTAGCATCATTCATTCTAACCATTTTATAAGCACAATTGCTTCAAATTCACTGGTAGTCATTAGCTTTAGATTCATAGGGAAAATGGTCCCGTAAATCCTAGGCAAACTACCTTCCAGGTGTTCAATATCTAGAACATACTTGCTATCTGCTATAGCTACTTCCAGAATTTCATCTAAAATCGTTGATGAAATATTCCAACAAAACATCAAGTCATCGATCCCAAGCATAGCTTCTTGGATCAAATATAACATACACAAGTTATATTCAGAACAATTAGATCGGAGATCATATCGGTCTCCTCACGAGTTTCTTCCATAATCTGCTGGAATGATCAAGGCACCTCTGGTCCTTTTTAACCATTCATTTCTTCTTTCTTTCCTGGGTTCACCACCCGTTACTCCACATTTAGCATGGGAGTATTTCACAAGAAAGTGATCTATAGTTCCACGCTGGAACCACTTCCGTCCCATACAATAAACTCGAGCAACATGCTCCCATTTTCTGTAATTTCATCTTGTCAACGATAGAGTCTCAACTCTAAAATATTCTAAGTGCTTTTCCTGCACTTCTTTTATCACATCATTTTTTCGTTCTGGTCCCTTCCCTTTAAGGTTAACTTCTTCTAAGAACTCCACTAATATTTTCTGCTTTTCTTGTAGTCTCAACTACTGTTCTTTCACCTTGAATATCAGCCAAGGTGAGCAACTAATTTCTTTATCTGACCACATCAGCTACTACTGCTTGTCATGTGTATTTTTCTGCTTTCCGTCCCCTTTTTCTCCACGTATTACGAAGCTTTGATAAAGGGTTGATCCATTTCCTAGAGCTTCGCGCCCTAAATGTCTTCCATGACGATTCACGGTTCATACTTCTTATACGTCAGAAGTTAGCAACAATTAGGTTATATATGTATAATAACAACTATATACACCTAACTATGCATCATGTCTACTATCTCAGGGTTTAAGTCCAGGAATCTACTCTATAGACACCTAGTTCACTTAAACCACGGCTCTGATACCAACTTGTAACACCCGACTTTTAAAACAAAAACACCCCTGAAAAATTTTTCATTTTAAGCAAAGGTTTCAATACATAAAACCATAACCAAGGGGTATATTTTAATAAAAACGGGTACAAGTGTATCAAGGAGAGTATAAAATACCATGTCTCCTTTAAAGCCGGGCTGCTACTGACAGCATCTATGAGTCCCACTTCAAAGTCACGGACTCTATCTTGTCCCCTATCAGTATTATGCTAACCTGCAGGGACAGTAACAAATATCGTGAGCTATAAAGCTCAGTGAGTAATCGTATCTGCAAATAACAAGTATTAGAAATACTTTCATCTAACTTTCTGGATATCAAATCCAAACTCCTAGCCTTACTGGCTGACCAAAATATCTCCTAGGATTTCACATCCTAATTTATAGCCTTACAGACTAAAACATGATAACCTGCAATTACCAGCCACGTCAGTTATTTGCACATATAATCATATATAACCATTTCTGTCCCATATTACTTAGTCACATCGGACCGCACCGTATATCCTGGCTATTTAAGCCGTACCCTGTGTCATAGCTATATAAGCTGCACCAAAACATTATCAGTATATAATTCATAGCCCGCAGGCCGCACCAGCTGGGTTTAATAACCCGATATCATAGCCAAAAGGCCGTACCATGTACCTATAACAAAATCATAGCCAAAAAGGCCGCACCAAATATCATAGCCCGAAGGCCGCATCGGAGACATAGCCCGAAGGCCGCACCGGAGTCATAGCCCGAAGGCCGCATCGGAGACATAGCCCGAAGGCCGCACCCATTGGATATAGCATCCAGAATTAGTTATGGCTCACGGGTTAGCCCGCTGTTGCCTTGGCTCACGGGTTAGCCCGCTGTTGCCTAGACTCACGGCTCCGTTCTTGTCATCGCAATGACTCACGGCTTATCCGGTCTTGTCTATATAGGTTTGACTCACAGCTCCATTCTTGTCTATTATAGACTCACGACTTATCTGGTCTTGTCTCTTCAAACGTATCTTTGAACCATCAATTTCGTCCCACAATCAGTTTCAACCTGTAACAACTCAATCATCATATATCACATATGGTATTAGTGAGATTACTCACCTGGATACTAGCTGCGTTTCAATTTCGGTTGTTTCTTGCCTTTGCGTGCACCACAACCATTTTGTCCCATACCTATTATCCATTTATATACCAAATGATAATAGGTTAATAATCATCTAAATTGACTCTAATACACTAGAGTTCAATACAATATCATTACAAACAATGCCTAGTTAGTAAACTTTCCGTTTACTAACTTTTTATGAATTTTACTATTCACCGAGGCATTCGAATCGATCTACAGTGCCCCCGAGGGGTCGGAAACTCAATATAAAAATTTTCCCAAACTTTTCAGACCATAACGAGCCTATGGTCCAAATTTGAGCTAAAACGGACAAGCCAAGCAAAAGTTAGCATTTTGAAGTCCCTGCCTGAGGGGCGGACCGCGCCCAGACATGGGCGCACTGCGCCTGGGCGCACCCCGCCAGGGGCTTGGGCGCACCGCGCCTGGCGCCTGCACAGGTCTCCTGTCCAGCCGCGATTTGTGCACTGTAGCATGCAGTTTTGGCCCATTAAGTCCTTAATTCAGTCCTTAATCGTTTGGGGTTTGTTTCTAGGCTAAAACCTTATACTTTAACAAGGTTTTCAACCATTCAAAACAACTAAATCAATCAATATGAAGAATTAGGGTTCTTAGTTCCAAAACCCCAAAACTTCAAATTCATCAAAATAACAACCTACTTCCATTTTCTTGAATTAAGTCCTTATTAGCATGACTTGATGGAAGTATTACATCAATTTAAACACATAATCATAACTGAAATTTACAAATTTCAGTTTCTATAAAACCCATTTAGAACTTCTTCAAGAACTAGACAAAAAGGGCAATCTACTTACCTTAATTGCTTGGAAATCACCCATTCCAACAATTGTTCCTAGTTCTTGCTTCAATTTCATGATCTCCTGCAGAAATCGTATCTCCAAACCCTCTCCCGTTGCTGCACAATGTTCAGTCAAAGAGAGAGTCAACTCTCTTCTATTTATACTTCAAATTTTTACATTTTTGGTCCTTAAGTTCATTTTCTTGAACTTTGGCCACAAAATCAAGTTTTATTACAATAAAACTTTCATTCTTTATACATTTGCCACAACCAACAATATTTTTCATATTTGGTCCTTCACATGGTCAAATGACCAAAATACCCTTTTGCGGTAAAACGACCCAAATTCAGTTTTTATAACATTTTAAGTCCAAAACTCAAAATATTATTTCAAACCAAATACTTTTCTGTCCAAAAGACCAATTTACCCTTCCAAGGTAAAATGACCATTTTACCCTTTTATTATAATTATATAATAAAACATGTCTTGGCGTTACAATACCTATGCTTGAATTGATGGCAGCTCAGTCCTTTTGGATTGCCCTCATAACCTGGCAGAGGATATGATTGCTTGTAGAGAGAGAGATTGATATATTATGAGGATAGTATATTAATCAGGAAAAAGGAATGTAATATCAAGGGTTCAATTATGGCAACTATAAGCCATAAGACTTATCAGTTTTGGACTATAATTAACGCCCTCCCCCTCCCCTCTCATTCACGCCATCTTGAGGTTCTCCTTATTCCTCTCTCTTGCTTTCTTGCTTGCTAAGTTCTTGGGTGTGAGCCATTAGAGGCATTACAATTGTGGTGCTTGCTTCCAAGAGATCTAAGGATCAAAAAGTATGTGTTTCTTTATGAAATTTTTTATTCTTATTATGTTCTTACTTATAGGTTCAATAGATGAAAACATAGATCCTTTAGGGTGCATGTGAACTTAAGAGCTTTAAATTTATATTTTTCCTTAAAATCCATCAAGTTCGATTTCCAATTATGCATAGGACAGATGTCAGAAAGAAAGAGGAAGAAAACTCATGGGGGACGCAGCGATTCTCTGTAAGGAAAAAGGATATACACCTGATTCAACGTAAAAGTCACAGCTTTTGGCCTTAATTGAGATTATGGAAAGGAAGAACCAAGCATTCGCAAGGAGTGTGAGGTGTAATGAATAAAAGTAACGCAAGTCCTGGAAGCACAACAGCAAATGACAAGCCAAATGGGGGACCAGATCACGCATTTAACAACACTGATGGCAACTTTAGTTCATGACATTGCCCTTAGGACGGATAAGCTTGTGTGTAAGGAAAGATAAAAGTTCCACGGTCTGGCTGAAGACGTTAAACTTAGTGCTTGATAGGAGGCAACCCATTTGTAGTAGGTTAGGATTTGTTTAATGGCAATTAGGATCTTATTACTATCATCATCTTGAAAGAAGAGGCATAGTGCAAGTGTGGGGTGAAATTATCAAGAATAAAGTGAAGTTAGGGTACGTGTAGCGGTAGGTATTAGCACACGACGCATGGAATTGGGAGAACCCGATGCGCAGGGGTTCTCATAAGTGCGTGCGTCGTGGATAGACTCTTACCGCGCCGCGGATTTTGATCGGACAAAACATCTTCATCATGTATGTCTCTTTCACTTTCACACCACAATTCTTGACCCACGCCATGGACGAATAGAGCATCGATCACATGTCGTTATCTCGTGATTTTTCTTGCAGTATTTCTTGCTCCACTACTAAAGTACATCATCTTAACTAGTTCAAACAAGTTAATACATGCAACCAAGAATAGAAATCGGATCGTATAGGGTTATTGTGGAAAACCTAAAAAATCATCAATGTCGATCTCTCGGGTGTTGTTTTTACAAAATTCCCATTCATACGCCACGCCGTGGCTACTCCATTCGTCGCAACGCGGCATATGAACTAACATGGGGGTTCTGACCCACGCCGCGTAAAGGACTAATTTCGAAAAAATGTTGTTTCTGTGATGCATTTCATGCAAATGGCCCGACCAAGACAGCCCAGAGTACCATACGTGCCAGAGCATCCTTTTTTGAGTTTTCCAAAGGCATTGGAGGAGACACATAGGTACAGGGCGCAATTGCAGTCTATGAGCACATGGGTGCTCCAGCAAGCATTGCATTTTGACAGGGTGTAATACCGTAATATTAAATAGTAGTGAGATTGCGTTAATTTTAGTATAAATAAGGTTAAACAAGTTTTGATATGGATTAAGAGGGTTAGAAACTCATTTAGGAGAAGTTTGAACTTAAAAGTAAAATTCCAGATTCACACGGGTCGTGTAGAATCATGCAGTGAGCAAAAGGTTGAGTTCCAGATTCACACGGGTCGTGTAGATTCTACACGGGTCGTGTAGAATCAAGCAGTGAGCAAAGAATTGAGCACTAAATTCTACACGGGTCGTGCCAGATCCACACGGGTCGTGCCAGGTTATTACACGGGGTCTTGCCAGATTCCACACGGGTCGTGTAGAATCCGGCAGTTTCCACTTCTTTTGAGGCGGTGGATCCACACGGGTCGTGTGGATTTCCACACGGGTCGTGTGTCGCAACAGGGTATTTTTAAAGGGAAATTTTCTTTCATTTGGGGATAAAACCCATTTCGTCCAGAACTTCTTTTAACCCTAAAAACTTGATTCCAACCTTCCAAAGTCGAGATTAAGGCTTGTTTCTTTTGAATTGAAGTTAGGGATTTACACTTTGAGCTTGAAAGGTAATTCTGCTTGATTTTTACTTCGTTTTGACGGTTAGATTTCTCGTTTTGAGATAGTTCCAGGTGGTCTTGATGAACCACATGCTACTAGTATGAATTAGAGTGAGTTTACTTGAATTAGTGTGTGTGATGGAGTTCTAATTCGAGACCCAAGTTAGTAAAACACTTGTATTGTGTTTTTAGGGTTATATGAGCTAAATTTGTGAAATTGGAAGTTACAATTAGGATAGTATTGCTATCTTTTGATTGTAACCCTCTCTTATGATTCCAATTCCTTGATTGATATGAATATTGAGCATGATTGAGATTTTTCTTGAAATTGAATATTGAGTTTGAGTCATTGTGTTACAGCTAAAGCTAGACAGGAACACACACGAGGTTCGGGAGTTCCACATATCGACTCAACTTCAGGTGAGTAGTCAATTATTAGATGATTATGTTTTATAATGATATTATTTACAATTAAGAAGTAAGCTATGTCTAATTTGGTTGATTATAACTAAATTTTGAGTATATGGAAGAAAGAGGAATAGTGTGTGAGACACACTATGGACTGAGATAGTCCATTGAGATAAAATCAAATGAGATGGTGAATGATGCATTCCAACTAACCTTAAATTACTCACTGAGCTTTCAAGCTCATAAATTGTTTGTTACTGTGATTTGTGTTAGGTTCTGGTAGTGGTGACCGCGGGAAGCGGAGCATGGATGGATAGCTACACATGGACTTGGACTTTGACTTAGACTTATTTTTGTTGTTTTGAAATATGAAGTAAATCCGGTTTTGTTAACAGTTGTAAATAGTCGATGTAATAAATTTAGGACTTGAACCAAGTTTTTGATGACAATCTTGTGTATACTTGTTACTCTTTTTGGGATATACCTTTAATGTTATAATATTGAATTAACAAATTGGTATATCCTAAATTTGAGAAACCGGGTGTTACAAGTTGGTATCAGAGCCGTGGTTTAAGGGAATTAAACCTTGAGATGGGTTTAGACTTAAACCAAAGAGATAGAGAAGTCCCAAAGAGTCCCGAGTAGCTATCCTCCGCGGTGTAATACAATTGAGTTGATTATACACTATATTGAGTATTATAGTGCTATACAATTGAGTTGATTATACACTATATTGAGTATTATAGTGCTATACAATTGAGTTGATTATACACTATATTGAGTATTATACTGCTATACAATTGAGTTGATTATACACTATATTGAGTATTATAGTGCTATACAATTGAGTTGATTATACACTATATTGAGTATTATAGTGATATACAATTGAGTTGATTACACATCATATTGAGTATTATGATGGAGATTACTAAATGAGTTGATTTTCTTTTTCAGATAAAATGAGTGCTGGAAAAGAAAAAGAGCTAGGTGATCCATCATGAGATAAATCGGGATCACGAGATTTGGGTAAAGAGCATCAACCCGAGGGAGAGCGACCTCCCAAGATACAGAGTAATATGCAAGCTATCATTGCAGCTGAGGTAACCAAGGCACTTAAAGAGTTATTACCCACTTATTTGAAGCCTCAAGCGGAGGTTACAACTGGAGGTACTTCGGGATCAATCCCGAATCAACCTGAACAGAGAGAAGGTCGTGAAGAGGTCTTTATTGAGGCGGGTAGAGCTAGAATACCTGAGAAGACAAGGAGGTGTACTTATGATGTTTTCCAGAAGTGCAAGCCATACGATTTCTATGGGAAAGATGATCCTATAGCAGCCAAGAATTGGTTAACACATGTTGAAAAGATGTTCCGCACCAGTAAATGCGACGAGGCAGATAAAGTGGAGTTTGCAACAAACTTGTTAAAGGAAGATGCACAGTTCTGGTGGGAGAATATGTGTATGGAGATAGGAGAGAGTTTGGCGTATACACTGAGCTGGGAACAATTCAAGTTGAAGTTCACTGAATACTATTGTTCCAATAATGCTATGAAGGGAATAGAGGAAGAGTTTTTGAAGTTACAACAGGGGTCGAGAACAATGCAACAATACACACTGGATTTCAATGAGAAGGCAAGATTTGCACAACATCAAGTTGATACCGAGGAGCGTAAGATGGATCGTTACTTGTGGGGTTTAAAAACCCAGATCCGAGAGTTTTTGCCGAGTTCCAGATATACTACCTTTCAACAGGTTGTCGAAGCAGCGAGATCGATAGAAAGGGAGTTGCAAAGACAAGAGGAGGAGAGAAGAACCGAAAGAGAAGTTGGAGGATTTAAGAGAAAGTGGGAAGGTAAGGCTGTAGATACTTCTCAGAGATCCATTACCACGGGTTCCCAAGTCCGTGGTGAAACCAAGAAGAATGAAGAGAAGTGGTGTAAGAAGTGTAAGCGAAAACACATGGGAGAATGCGATTCCCGAAACCCTCCATCAGTTTGTTTCCAGTGTGGAAAGACGGGACATATGGCTCGCCAGTGTATCGAGAGTCGCCCCCTTTGTTTCAATTGTGGGGAGAGCGGGCATATTCGTCCAAATTGCCCAAAGATGAAATCTGAGCCACAAAGAGATTTTCAAAAGACTGGTCAAGGTGGAGGTCGAGATCGAGATGATCGAAGAGATAGGGGTGGTGGTCATGTGAAAACGCGAGCTTTTCAATTAACTGTCGACGAGGCTAGAGATAGGACCGATGTTATCCCAGGTATCTTTAGCTTGAACTCTTTTCAAGCAAGAGTACTTTTTGATTCAGGTGCATCTGTGTCTTTTATATCAGAGTCTTTTGCTTCTAAACTAGATAATCCATTAGTTTAATTATATGAGAAAATAATAGTAGATGTAGCAGATGGTAGATGTGTTTTTGTAAAGAGTCATTATAAACAGTGTCGGCTTGAAATCTATGGGATTGCGTACCCTATAGATCTGAAGCCAATCACTAATCATGAGTTTGATGTAATAGTCGGGATGGATTGGATGGATGATAATAGAGGTCAAATGGATTGTCATGAGAAAACACTTTCCATAAAGACACCGAGTGGTTCCCGAATTTTGATACGAGGTGAACGACGTTCCCGAAAAGTACCGATAATGTCACTTGCCACGGCTAGAAGATATATAGAAAGAGGGGGTGAATTGATTATGGCACATGTGATTAGTGCTGAGTCAAAACATTCCAAAATAGAAGAAGTAGAAGTGGTTTGTGATTATCCCGATGTATTTCCCGAAAATCTTCCAGGCGTACCACCAAGTAGACAAGTTGAATTTGTGATCGATGTCATACCGGGGGCGAAGCCGGTAGCTCGACCACCTTATCGACTAGCACTGTCTGAGATGGAAGAATTAAAGAGACAGTTACAAAAGTTATTGGAACTTGGATTTATACGTCCGAGTTCGTCTCCGTGGGGTGCACCTATACTCTTTGTGAAAAAGAAAGATGGATCTATGAGAATGTGTATAGATTATCGGGAGCTCAACAATGTCACTATAAAGAATCGTTACCCGTTGCCGAGGATCGATGATTTATTTGATCAACTGCATGGGGCCACGTATTTTTCAAAGATTGATTTGAGATCCGGCTATCATCAATTGAGAGTACAAGAAGCTGATATTCCGAAGACAGCTTTTCGTACGAGGTATGGCCATTACGAGTTCTTAGTCATGCCATTCGGTTTGACTAATGCTCCTGCTGTTTTTATGGATTTGATGAATCGGGTTTGTCGTCCCTTTCTTGATAAATTCGTAATTGTGTTTATCGACGACATCCTGATTTATTCAAAGAGTCGAGATGAGCACAGATTTCATTTACAACAAATACTAGATCTTCTTCGAGACGAGAAATTATATGCAAAATTCTCAAAATGCGAGTTCTGGTTATGGGAGATTCAATTTCTTGGCCATGTGATAAATGAAGACGGTATAAAGGTAGATCCAGCAAAGATCGAAGCTGTAATGAGTTGGGAGCCACCAAAGAGTCCAATGGAGGTTCGTAGTTTCTTGGGGTTAGCAGGCTATTATCGACGATTTGTAGAAAACTTTTCTCGTATAGCTATGCCCTTAACCAAATTGACCAAGAAGACGGAGAAATTTAGTTGGACTGAGGCACAACAATCAGCCTTTGAACAACTACGAGATGGCTTATGCAAGGCTCCAGTGTTGGCTTTACCGCAAGGAGGGGAGGATTTTGTTCTTTACAGCGATGCCTCCTTAAGTGGTCTTGGATGCGTGTTGATGCAAAAAGGACGAGTGATAGCGTATGCCTCTCGACAACTGAAACCACATGAAAAAGCTTACCTAGTACATGATTTAGAGTTGGCGGCAGTAATTTTTGCATTAAAGATCTGGCGACATTATCTTTATGGAGTGCGATTTCAGATCTATACAGATCATAAAAGTCTGAAATACCTGTTTGATCAGAAAGAGTTAAACATGAGGCAAGTACGGTGGATGGATCTACTAAAAGATTATGATTGTGAAATACTTTACCATCCTGGTAAAGCTAATGTGGTGGCGGATGCACTAAGCCGTAAAGAGCCACCTATTCGAGTTGTATCGGCTCGAATGGGGATTGTGAGTCGATTACCAGAGTTGATACATAGATGCCAAGTCGAAGCCAATGACTTGAAGAAAGAAAGGATGATTGGTTATGTAGAGAAACTTGTGGAAAATGCACAAGGAATCAAGACTTTCCAAGGGAGAGTTTGGGTTTCGAGACATGGCGAGGCGAGACAATTATTGCTAGAGGATGCTCACTGTACTAGGTATTCGGTTCACCTTGGTAGTACACGAATGTATCATACCTTAAAACCGTACTACTGGTGGCCGGGTATGAAGCGAGATGTGGGACGATTTGTAGAGAACTGTTTGACATGTCTTCAGGTAAAAGTTAATCATCAAAAGCCTTATGGAGCAGTGCAGCCATTGCCAGTACCAAAGAAGAAATGGGATTAGATCACCATGGATTTCATCACAAAGTTGCCTCGGACTCCTCGAGGATATGATTCTATATGGGTGATTGTTGACAGGTTAACAAAGTCGGCTCATTTTATTCCAATCCGAGAAGATTATCAAGTATCAAAGCTAGCTGAGATATATACGAGAGAAATTGTGAAACGACATGGAGTGCCAACTTCAATAATTTCTGATAGAGATAATCGGTTCAATTCACAATTCTGGCAGAGTTTCCAAAAGCATTTTGGTACAAAAGCTTTATTGAGTACTGCGTATCATCCCCAGACGGATGGACAGTCGGAAAGAACTATACAAACACTTGAAGATATGCTACGAGCCTGCATCATTGATTTTGGAGGCAGTTGGGAAGATCATCTGCCTTTGGTAGAGTTTGCCTATAACAACACTTATCACTCTAGTATTCAGATGGCACCTTTTGAAGCTTTATATGGTGCACCGTGTCGAACACCAACTTGCTGGACAGAGATGGGAGAGAAACCGTTGGCGGGACCGGAAATTGTAGCTGAAACCGAAGAGAAAATACAAAGCATTCGTGAGCACATGTGGGTAGCCCAAAACCGCCAAAAACAATATGCAGATAGAAGAAGAAAGTTGTTAGAGTTCAATGTTGGGGACATGGTAATGTTGAAAGTGTCCCCATGGAAGGGAATAATTCTATTTGGCAAGAGAGGTAAATTGAGCCCACGCTTTATTGGACCCTTTCAAGTTTTGGAGAAAATTGGAGCGGTTGCGTATAAGCTAAAACTTCCAGAGGAGTTACAGGGTATCCAGAATGTTTTTCATGTGTCACACCTTAGAAAAACATTGTATGACCAATCCACTTGGGTACCCTTAACTGAAGTTCAACTAGATGAGAAATTAAGATATCAAGAGATGCCATAACAGATTTTGGATAAAAAGATCAAGAAGTTACGAAACAAAGAGATTGGATTGGTGAAAGTGCAATGGCGACATCATAAAGGAGCAGATGTTACTTGGGAAGCTGAAGGAGAGATGCGGTCGAAATATCCTTACTTGTTTCAAGAGATTCTGAGGACGGAATCTTTCGAAGGGGGTAAGAACTTGTAATACCGTAATATTAAATAGTAGTGAGATTGCGTTAATTTTAGTATAAATAAGGTTAAACAAGTTTTGATATGGATTAAGAGGGTTAGAAACTCATTTAGGAGAAGTTTGAACTTAAAAGTAAAATTCCAGATTCACACGGGTCGTGTAGATTCTACACGGGTCGTGTAGAATCATGCAGTGAGCAAAAGGTTGAGTTCCAGATTCACACGGGTCGTGTAGAATCAGGCAGTGAGCAAAGAATTGAGCACTAAATTCTACACGGGTCGTGCCAGATCCACACGGGTCGTGCCAGGTTATTACACGGGGTCGTGCCAGATTCCACACGGGTCGTGTAGAATCCGGCAGTTTCCACTTATTTTGAGGCGGTGGATCCACACGGGTCATGTGGATTTCCACACGGGTCGTGTGTCGCAACAGGGTATTTTTAAAGGGAAATTTTCTTTCATTTGGGGATAAAACCCATTTCGTCCAGAACTTCTTTTAACCCTAAAAACTTGATTCCAACCTTCCAAAGTCGAGATTAAGGCTTGTTTCTTTTGAATTGAAGCTAGGGATTTACACTTTGAGCTTGAAAGGTAATTCTGCTTGATTTTTACTTCGTTTTGACGGTTAGATTTCTCGTTTTGAGATAGTTCCAGGTGGTCTTGATGAACCACCTGCTACTAGTATGAATTAGAGTGAGTTTAGTTGAATTAGTGTGTGTGATGGAGTTCTAATTCGAGACCCAAGTTAGTAAAACACTTGTATTGTGTTTTTAGGGTTATATGAGCTAAATTTGTGAAATTGGAAGTTACAATTAGGATAGTATTGCTATCTTTTGATTGTAACCCTCTCTTATGATTCCAATTCCTTGATTGGTATGAATATTGAGCATGATTGAGATTTTTCTTGAAATTGAATATTGAGTTTGTGTTACAGCTAAAGCTAGACAGGAACACACACGAGGTTCGGGAGTTCCACATATCGACTCAACTTCAGGTGAGTAGTCAATTATTAGATGATTATGTTTTATAATGATATTATTTACAATTAAGAAGTAAGCTATGTCTAATTTGGTTGATTATAACTAAATTTTGAGTATATGGAAGAAAGAGGAATAGTGTGTGAGACACACTATGGACTGAGATAGTCCATTGAGATAAAATCAAATGAGATGGTGAATGATGCATTCCAACTAACCTTAAATTACTCACTGAGCTTTCAAGCTCATAAATTGTTTGTTACTGTGATTTGTGTTAGGTTCTGGTAGTGGTGACCGCGGGAAGCGGAGCATGGATGGATAGCTACACATGGACTTGGACTTTGGCTTAGACTTACTTTTGTTGTTTTGAAATATGAAGTAAATCCGGTTTTGTTAACAGTTGTAAATAGTCGATGTAATAAATTTAGGACTTGAACCAAGTTTTTGATGACAATCTTGTGTATACTTGTTACTCTTTTTGGGATATACCTTTAATGTTATAATATTGAATTAAGAAATTGGTATATCCTAAATTTGAGATACCGGGTGTTACACAAGGAGTTCTTGATGGAGGTGGGCCTTTGGGATCAGTTGCTACCCTTCCTCTACTGTATATGGACACACCCGAAGGGTGGAATCACTTTCACATGCCAAGGTTTGAAGTGATTGATGGCCCATGAGGACGACATCTCTTACCTCGAGCTCATGCTAGAGTTCATTGTTACTTACCGGTACGATCCTGGATCCGGTGAGCCCACTGCCAACCTCATTACATTCAGACTCAGTGGACAAAGCCGACAGTGCAACGTCCGTGAGTTTGCACGACGCATGGGGATCTACACTAGGACAGAGACAGAGAGCATCCATTTCCAGCCATTCATGGATACCTTCATGATCCAGCAGCCATAGAGAGTGTCAGACAAGGTCATTTGGGCATGGATGTCCAATGACTGATTCAAGGAGTGGGGGGCCAAGGAGAGTCAGTTCCGCTCCCAACTACACCGTATTATGCACCATATCATTTCCTCTACGATTGCACATCGGAAGGGGAGTGAGAAGGTACCGCGTGAGGACATGTTCTACATGTGGGTCCTCACCGATCCAAGCAGGTTCCTCAACCTGTCTCATACTTTGGCTGTCTTTTTGACAACCAAGGCCATGAGGAATGGGGAGGGGAGTCGATGACCACTGGGCATTATATCACGAGGTTGGCCCAGTCTTACAGTCTTACAGCATCCTCACAGGCTATGTCTCAATCCGCATGAGGCCAATGCCACCCTGCCTCATGCAGGGACAGCAGTTGGAGAATATAGAAGTGGTACAGCAGAGGAGGCAGGGTGAGTATGAGATAGCACCCGTGATTCCAGCCCGTCATCCTAGACCCCAGCAGGTAGAGCCAGAGGTAGAGCTGGAGATCGAGGAGCAGATGGAGAGACCCGCGAGGAGGAGGAGAGTGGCACCGGCTGACCAGCCCCCACCACAGCCGGCACAGCAACCTATAGACGTCTAGGCAGCGGTGTGAGACATTGATGCAAGGTTGGCTAGGTTGGAGGCCCAGCAGCACTGGATGGCGGAGACTCAGCATTTGATCATGATACAGCTCGGTATAGAGGAGACACGGACATTCCCAGCAGCAGGTCATGATGGTGCTGGTCCATCAGGCACACACAATGATGATGATTGATAGTATTTTGCTCTTTTTGTTATCTTGAAAACTTTTTACATAAACTTTTACATTTAGTCATTGCATTTTCTTTTAATGTGTGTTTGTGTTGCAAGCTACCAACAGAATCAACCGAGGAGTTTCATAACGCAAGTGTGGGGTCACTGTACCCCTGCACTTGTGTTATGTCAGGCGTGTTCACTATTGCGCCCCAACTCCGACAGTCAAGCAATTCGCCGTTCAAAGGGGTAACTCTTTTCTCCCTTGTTTTGAATTTTTCTATGTACAACGGGGACGTTGTACGGTTTACAGTGTGGGGTGAGGACGGTCGAAAATATTTTTGAATTTTTGCAGAAATGACTCATTTTTTAAAAAATTTAGCAATTTTCAAAAATTTTAAGAAATTGTAACTTGGAAACGAATAGTTTTTGAATGTTTTTGCATCATGGTATTTTTTAAAAAATATATTGTTAGTTGTTATCATGCTAATTTAAGTTAAAATAAGTTGAGTGCTTGGAAGTTATAAAAATTCTAGATTTAGAGTATCTTAGGATTGGGACTCAGAGGGAAATATCAATCAGTGGCCTTTGTTGTTTGAGCCCGGTAGGTCTGAAAATGATGGCTCGTAGAGAATTTATGCACCTCGCTACCTAAGATCGTTCGGTCTGGGATAGTGTTTTCGAAAGCTCGTTATACAAACAACATCGAAAGTCCTGGATAATTTCTTAACGACCTTTAGAATCTGAATGAGTAGGTGCACTCCTATGAACTGAAAATTTTTAATCTATGGTTCTTTAGAAATCCGTGAATCTCAAAGGATATTTTGATCATTTTTCTCAAAAATCATTTTCATCTAACTTTTCGAATACAATAAACTTTGAAACTGAAAGCATACAAAATCGTTTGCGTTTTTGTTAGAATTTGTTAAAAACTCTACTTGCTTGGGGCCAAGCAAAGCAAAAGTGTGGCATGTTTGATAATGCCTAGTAATATCAAGTATTATAGTCGTTATTGAGCTATGTTTTGAATGAAGTATGCTTCGAAAAATACGATATTACTCACGTTTTGTGCTAAGGGTGCTTTGTGCAAATAACAGGAAATACAAGGTAAAAATTTCAAGTTTTGGCAAAGTTTGGCAAGAAGGCTGCTTCAGGTCGAAGTAACACGCACCGCGTACCCAGAGGAGCTATGCTACGTGGTGAGCTGTGACACCGGGTGTGGATTTGAATTTCAAAGTGCGATGAAACGGGCATTATAGATAAGTTGTGCCATGTATAAGGCTATGACACGATGCGCGAAGGCAAAACCAGCAACTATAAATAGAGGGTCCTGGTTCGTGATTCGGTAGCGAAGATCTGACCTTTGAGTGAAACTCAGGCATCTTTGACTCAGAATTCATAGTCAATTGATTCGTAGTTGATAGGTTGATAGTTTTAGTTATTATTTCCTTTCATTTCTGTTTTTGTTCTTTCGTGCGATCAAGGGTTCTGGATTGTAGAACGCCGTTGACCACGTAGATCTAGATTTTACCTCTGATTTCAGAATCATTCGACTCTGATCTCGGTTTTAGTTTTAATGCAAGTTCAGTTTAAAGTTATTTTCGTGTTCGCTTATAGTTTCGGTTTGATAATTATTTTTGTTTGGATGGTTTCCTTGAATTATTTTGTTTCTGATTTCTGAGTTGGATCTCGGAATCAGATTGGATGATATTGATTGGTTGTTATTTGGATTTGAGTTTGGAACAATAATTAGTTTTTACAATTTAGAGTTTTTGGTTCTTTAAAGTGTATGGTCTGAAACCTTCTATAGCGTGACACTATAGATTGGTCGAGTTTTGACACAGGTTATCGTCTACTGACTCTATGGTTCGACCCTTACTTACTACTAGCTAGTGGACTGGTAAGGTTAAATCAATTATTTTTTACCGCATCAACGACTGCAACGAGTCAGATACTTGTCAAGCACTTTAAGGGAAAGTGGAAGCCAAGGCCGAGGACGCGGTCGAGTTCATGGGTGTGGCCGAGGAGATGGTTATGAATCTGATGCAAACCGGAATGACTACAATCCTCCCCGAAAGGAAAAAAGTAAGATAAAATGTTTTACTTGCAAAAAATATGGTCATTATGCATCGGAGTGCCCAAACAAGAAAAGAGGTGAGGAGGTGAACCTCACTCAAACCAATGAAGACGAAGAGCCCATTTTAATGATGGCGATCTCGCAAGAAGATACACCAGGTATGGTGCCACTAAAAGAGAAGAGTAGCATTGATATTCTTGCATCCGAAGAAAGTCAAGATTCCGAGTAATGGTATCTTGACAACGGTTCTAGCAATAATATGACCGAAGATCGTTCAAAGTTCCACGAACAAGACGAGAACGTGACGGGTCATGCACGGTTTGGAGACGGGTCAAAGATCGACATCAAAGGAAAAGGTATGATCTTGTTTGATTACGGGAATGGAGGTCAAAGACTACTTAACGAGGTATATTACATTCCTAGACTTAAAAAGAATATTATAAGTCTTGAACAACTAACCGAAGACGGGAATCGACTCGACATGGATGGTAATATTGTATAGGTATTTGAAAATAGAAATACTTTATTTTTTTAAAGTAAAAAGAACTCGTAACCGACTCTATAAGACACTTTTAAGGAAGAGATGAAAAATGTGTCTTTTATCATCCCAAGATGATCCCGGTTGGTTGTGGTAACAACAACGTCCATATGCCAATCATTATACCATGAAAGTTAATGGTTGTTTGGAGCATGATAAAATTCTAGGTTCACATCTAAAAAACATAGATGATTCAAGTGAGCAAGGAATTTATATTGAACTTGAAAAAGGTGGAAAAGGACATCAGTTTTTCGATGCATGGAAAAGGAAGCCACGGATAAGATGAGACGTGTTCTTTGGTAAGCGAAAAAGATGGACTTGGATCAAAAAAGCAGCTGCCAGTTTTCATTAACGTCCCAAAAATCGAGGTATCGACTTTCGTAAAGTGATGCAAAAGAAGGATGACTTGTCACTAAAGAAAATGGCTTATGCTAAAAGGATTTTAGGGGACTTTAGTGTGAGAGATTGCATCCAAATAACTTGTTCCAAGGATGAAAAATTGAAACTTTAGAAAGATAAAGAAAAAGCACTTGTCGATTATTTTGTAGTCGGGGATGGCATGAAATGCGCAACATGATAAGCGTAACGAATCTCAAGCCAAGTTTGGTTTAAGGGGAAGAATGTGAGTGTAAACTCAAACTTAGCTGTAACACCCGGCTTTTAAAACAAAAACACCCCTGAAAAATTTTCATTTAAAACAAAGGTTTCAATACATAAAACCATAACGAAAGGGGTATATTTTATTAAAAACGGGTACAAGTGTATCAAGGAGAGTATAAAATACCGTAATCTCCTTTGAAGCCGGGCTGCTACTGACAACATCTAAAAGTCCCACTTCTTTAGTCACGGACTCTATCTTTTCCTTTATCAGGATAATGCTAACCTGCAGGGACATTTAACAATTATCGTGAGTTATAAAGCTCAGTGAGTAATCATATCTGCAAATAACACGTATAAAAATACATTCATATATCTGTCTGGATATCGAATCCAAACTCCTAGCCTTACTGGCTGACCACATATCTCTTAGGATTTCACATCCTATTTAATAGCCTTACAGGCTGAACCATAATAACCTGAAATTATCAAGCCACGTCAGTTATTTGCACATTTAATCATATTTAACCATTTCTGTCCCATGTTTCTTAATCACAATTGACCGCATCGTATTTCATGGCTATTTAAGCCGCACCCTGTGTCATAGCTATATCAGCTGCACCAAAACATTTTCAATATATAAGTCATAGCCCGAAGGCCGCACCAGCTGGGTTCAATAACCCAATATCATAGCCATAAGGCCGCACCATTTGGATTCAAGTTCAATGTCATAGCCATATAGGCCGCACCAGTTGGATATAACATCCAATATCATAGCCACAAGTGGCCGCACCATTTAATAACATTTCATTTCGTAATCATTTATGGCTCACAGGTTTGCCCCGCTTTTGCCTAGACTCATGGCTCCATTCTTGCCATTACAATGACTCACGGATTATCCGGTATTGCCTTTTCAAAGATTGACTCACAGCTCCGTTCTTGTCTATCATAGACTCACGGCTTATCTGGTATCGTCATATCATTGACTCACAGCTCCGTTCTTGTCTTTCGTAGACTCACGGCTTATCTGGTATTGTCGTTTCAATGTATCTGTAAAACTGTTGTTTTCGTCCCCCAAAGCTGTTTCAATCTGTAACAGTCCAATCAACACATATCATATGTGATATAAGTGAGATTACTCACCTGGATACTTGCTGCATTTAATTCCGGTTGTTTCTTGCCTTTGCATGCACCACAACCATTTGTCCTATACCTATATATTCATTTATATACCAAATGATAATAGGTTAACAACCATTTCAATTGACTCTAATACACGAGAGTCCAATATAATATAATTGGGGACCATTTCTAGATGATAACTTTCACTTACCATCTTTTTACAAATTATACATTTTCCCAAAATACACGTATTTTGCTACAGTACTTTCGGGAGGTCGTATACATATTCCGACAATTTTCTACGAAGTTTCATACCATATTAGACCTATGTTTAAAATTTCAGGTCAATCGGATAAGCCTAGCATCAAAATCAAATTTGAAAATTGCTCAAAGCTTAACAGGGGGTTTTCTGCCTCGTGGGCGCACTACGCTTGGAACCTGGGCGCACTGCGCCTGGCGCCTGGGCAGGTCTCCAGACCAGTCGCGATTTTGCACTGTAGCATGCAGTTTTGGGGTATTAAGCTCTTAATACACGACTTAATCAGTAGGGGTTTGTTCCAGGACCAAAACCCTTCATTTACATCAAGTTTTAAACAATGGAATTGGTAATTCCAATCCAATTCCAAAAATTCCCGTTTTTCACATTTTTGGTCCAAAACCGAAATTACTAGGTTATAATCACTTCTACTGATTTAGTTCAACTAAAATAACATATAGAAGTCATTATCAACCATTAAAATCAGGTTAATCACAAGAACTCACAATCTAGGGTTCTTGATCAAAATCTCAATTCTTGAAAAATAACAACCTACTTCCATATTCTTGAATTAAGCCCTTTTAGCATGACTTACCGGAAGTATTAAGCCACTTAACACATAATTCTTGACTGAAATTACAGATTTCAGTTTCTACAAAAGTTCATCAAGAACAAAGCTAGGTTAGAACTTGAAATACTAACCTTCAACACTTCCAAATCTTCAATCCAAAGCTAATAATCGAATTACAAGCTTCAAACCTTCAAGAAATCTCCAATACTTGCAACGATCGCTCAAGAACTCTCTCTCCCGTAGCTTCTAAACTTTTCTGCACATGTGGGAGAATGTTCTAGCTTTATATTTCTAGAAATTGCATTTTAGTCCTTGGAATTCTATTTCTTGAACTTTTGCCACAACTAATACATTTTTATGACAAAAACCAGTTTTTATAACATTTTAAGTCCAAAACTCAAAATATTATTACAAACCAAATCCTTTTCTGTCCAAAAGACCAAATTACCCTTCTAAGGTAAAATGACCCATTTTCCCTTTTTATTGTATTTACATATAAGTAGTGTCTTGACGTTACATTAGCCTCACTCCAACTTTCAGCCACCAACAATTGCAGCCACATTTGTTGAATCTCACATTTGAATACATTAAGTGTTAGCGGCTACTGTAGAACCGGACCAATTAAGGACTTAGGAAACTAGGGATCAGCAGCGATCATATAAGTCGGTTACGTGATCGATAATACGCCTACTAAGACCCTAGTTGCCTATGGTATAGCAGAAGTCAAAGTTGCTTATGACATATCTTCCCTTCCACCTCACACTACTACTACGAACCGAGAGGAATAACGAGACAGTCAAAGTCTCAAAAACCAATTTCCATTCAAATCCAATTCAACTTTCAAGTTCCAACAACACGATTTCTTACCCCCCCCTCCCCGGGTCACGATACTATTACATACCAGCAACATTAATAAGTCAAAGAACCGATTTTTATTTGTAATTGACAATTCAATTCAGTTAGCTTCAAGTTACAATGTCAAATTGAGCTCCTAACATTGATGATTCTCAAGTACGTTTGATTTTTTCAAGAATTCTCTTACATTGAATAATTAACATTTGAATTTTGTACAATGAGATTATAAACATTCTAGAATTATGATTATGCGACTATATGAATACATATCAAAGTGTTTGTTAATTTACATTCGAGAATTATGTGCATTCAATAATGATGATAAGATTATGTGATTATATGACTATGTTTCAATGTGAATATGTGCCAAAGTGTTTCATAATGTACATTCAAGAATTATGTACATTCAAGAAGAATGATATGATTATGTAATTACATGACTATGTGTCAAAGTGATTGTTAATTTACATTCAACAATTATGATCATTCAAGAATGATGATATGATTATGTGATGTAACACCCGGTTTCTCATACGAAGTACACCCAAAAATTTTCAAACAATAACACATTAAAAATTGGTATACTTGTACTCAACCATGGAAAACAAGATGTTATCATGTACTAATTACAACAAAAGGTCCTCACGTTACATACCAGGCATTACAAATAAATCTAATTCAACTAAAGGACAGGCTCTAAACATGTCCTTCTTTCTTTATAACATGCCTTCCCCTATCACTGCTACAGATACCTGCAAAACAACACAACACTCAAGTGTAAGCTTATAAAGCTTAGTGAGTAATCTCAATCATATTCCACAATCTCTCTCAATAAACTCTCTCATCATTCTCCTTTGCTAGTCTCATTAGCAAATATTCACTTTCTCTAAACTCTGAAACCTGCTAACGTATTAGCTTTATAAACACCAGCTAATTAGTAGTAATATCAACTCAATAATAAGTATCACAACTGATACTACTCATAAACTCAACCACACATACTCGTATATATTCATTTCACAATCAATTATACTCAATTATAACAACCATCATGGTTGTAGCAATCAAACTCAAAGACTCTTTAACTCACTCACTCTAACATATACTCTGCTATTATACCGAATTACACACTGCCTAATTTAGATCTCAATTTTTTTCCATCTCAAATATTTTAATTAATTCATTTCTAAAAGTTTTGATAAATGTATGCAGATATTAGAAATGAACAATACAGATAGAAATTGGATGTATGAAAGAGTAGATGATGATGGATATATTTCTACTGTTTTCATAAATGGGTTGAAGGCTTTCATCGAATTTGCTTGTAGTAAACAAAATTTTATGGATGGAAATAATGTGGTTTTTTATTTTTCATATAGGCACGCCAAAATCATATAAAGAACAAGTATATACATGATCTTTCTAGAAGACCATTATGGACGGTGAAATTATATAATGTATATTTTGTCAATGGTTACAAGTTTCATATGGAATCATATGGTTCTAACAAACTGACAATGAATAGCGGAGTGTGTATAAGTAGCGACTCATGTGATTACTACGGCAAGTTGTTGGAAATATTAGAAGTTGAATATCCTGGTTTGCCAATTAAAAGCACAGTATTGTTCAGATGTGATTGGTACGATCCTACACCTAATGTAGGAGTCAAGGTCCATAGCCAATATAAATTGGTTGACATAGACAAACGAAGAAAGTTCAAGAAGTTCGAGCCATTTGTCTTAGCTTTTCAAGCTACTCAAGTTTGTTACATGTCATACCCCAGCATGAATCAAAACATGTCTAACTGGTTGGCTGTATGTAAAGTTAAACCACGAGGATGGATTGATGTACAAAATAGTGATCATCAAAAAGACGTTGCTTTTCAAGAAGATGAAGTTGAAGCAAATGACATCATTAGCACTTTTCAAGAAGATGAAGTTGAACCAAATGACATCATTAGCACTACACAAGAACCATCCACAAGTTCAGAGGATGAAATACTCGAGTATGACGATATCTCAACCAACGATTCTGATGATGAAAATAATGATGACAACGAGGATGAGTTAGAGTACAGTACGTCAACAAACGAAGAAGAAAACGATGGAGAAGACGATCATTCTAATGATTATAGTGATTAACACATGGGTTTATTTTTGTGATTAGTATTATTTCAACGGATGATGAATAATTTTATTTCGACGATTTTTTTTATTAATTTATTAAAATTTTGATTTATTGATCAGTGGTTGGTTGAATATTGGTAGCAAAAATTAGTTAAATATCTTAAAAGTTTAAATTTCCAAGAGAATAACTTTAGTAAAATCAAATATTTGTGAAAATTACATATTTATTTTAGTTTTCAATTTGAAAAGGACAACAATTAATTAGAATTTTCTAATTTTAAATATAACATTCAATATTTTCTAATTTAAATATTGCTATATATCACAATAGAATGGGTGGCGACCATAAATGTCAAAGAAGACTATAACCGAAAAATATATAAATACCATTTAATTAAAACTAGTATTTGGACTGTCTGCGCGATGCTGCGGACGCCCGGTATATTGAAAAACGCAGCTCGACGAAAAAACAAATTATATAAGGACGAAAAATGTAACTTTAAAATATATTAAGGGACCGGAATCGTAACTTACGAAATACCAATAATATAACTTTATAATAAATAGGGGTGAAAATAATTAATTCAAAATTAGTTGAGGGTAAAAAACGTAAATATAAAAGTTTGCTAAAAGAAGAATCATAAATTGCTATTTCCAAATAGAAGTTTATTTGGATTTGTATCAAATGTATTAGAACTTATACTGTAATCTGACTTTAGTAATTATGGCTCTAGAAAAAACAGGTATCAATTGAATAATAAAAAGCTCTCACAAACTTATTTTGGTAATTAATATATATATATATATATATATATATATATATATATATATATATATATATATATATATATATATATATATATATATATATATATATATATATATATATATATAATTCCTCACAAAATGCAAATTCAAGTTGCCCACCTTCAATCAATAAAAGGAAAATGACTTATAAGGGTAATTATGTTTCAAAACTGTTCAAAAAATACCATCCAAGTTTGGTCTGTTCAAAAAAACACCATCCAAGTAAGACCTTTGTACAAAAAACACCATCCAAGTAAGGCTTTTGTACAAAAAACACCAACGAACTACATGTTTTGTTCAAATTTTACCTGATGGTAATCGGCTCTTGCAGGTTAAATGATGACTTGGCCTAATATTTAGTGACATGGCATAATAACAGATGAACAGTTTAACCTGCAAGAACCGGTTACCATCGGGTAAAATTTAAACAAAACATGTAGTTCGTTGGTGTTTTTTGTACAAATGTGTTACTTGGATGGTGTTTTTTGTACAAAGGCTTTACTTGGATGGTGTTTTTTGAACAAACCAAACTTAGATGATGTTTTTTGAACATTTTTGAAACATAATTCCCTTATAAGTCATTTTCCCATCAATAAATGGAAAACACACATCCAAAAAATGTCACGCCAAAATAGTGATATAAATCATATTATGAGACTTTTTCAAATATAAAAACTGTTAAAGATAATGATAACCAATTTAATTCCCTCTACGGCTCTACCCATTCCCGGCAAAACAAATTCCCGATATTCACTCTCTTTAAAATCTAATCCTATTAATTTAACCCTAACTTGCCTATGTAGATGAAAATTTCATAATTCGTAACTGTGGTGATGATCTTCCCTTGTCTTCTTCTGAATATCTATCGGTGCTTCCTGTCATTCGGCCTGGTTCACTCATCTTCCAGGTCGGTCTTTATCTTTGTGCTTTTCCTTAGTGTATGTTCTCTTTTATCTATAGTATTTGAGCAGTAAACCATCTGAAGTCAGTCCTGGAACACTTAGATCCTAATTTTTTAATAAATGTAAAATAATGTGTTAGCATTTGTAAATTGTGGCCAAAATTCAAGAAATAAATGGTATATTTAAACCACATAACTACCCATAATATAATGTTTTCTTGTTGTGATTTTCCCTAAATAAATCAAAAAACGGCTGTTGCTATTTCTGCATTTAATCATTAAATTCAACAAAATCACAGAAAGAAACATGAACAAACCTGAAACAATATCAAAGTAAAGAACCTGGAACACGTACCAATATAGGAATTGTACTTTGGGTTTTTGATTGAAAAAAGCATTGTACTTTGGTAAATCTGTTTTTTATTAGATTTACCAAAGTACAATGCTATTTTAAATCAAAAACCCAAAATATATTTGTTACACACACGATAACAGAAACAGTCGATAATAGGACTAAAATCAAACAATATCGATAAAAAAACCTAATTTAAAAACAGATAAATGAAACTATGTTAACTTTTATTACATTTCACCCTAAATTACACTACTGCAAGATAGAATTTTCATAGTACATTGCTACTTTAGGGCCAAAACTGAAGCAATAACGAAATAAATAACCTGGAACATTTACCAATATAGGGAACCTACTTATTTTTTAAACATTTATATAACCAAATAAATGACAGAAAAGGTCCTTAATATGCATATGTAATAAATAAAGTAATATTTTAGATTTCAAATTGCATGTTGCGCTTATCTGTAGAAAAATGCAAGTTTAGTGGCTAATATGTGTAAACAATAATATCAAAGTACAATGCTACTTTAGTAGATTTCAACCTACATGAATAGCACCATAATTTCATTAATTTCTATTGCACTACCGTAAAATAAAAGTTAGACGCTATTATAAACAAAATACGGAAAATCGAACAAGGATGACGAGAAGAAGGCGAATTAAGATGTAATTCGGAAAATCAAACAAGTCTGATCTCCGATTTTGGAAAATACGGAAAATCGAACAAAAATTATAAACAAAATACGCTTACCGTAGATAAATAGATATGTAATTCAGATCTATAACTAGAAGTCTGATCTCCGATCTTGGAAAGCGATAACAATGATGATGAGAAGAAGGCGTATTAAGATGAAGATGGCGGTGCTGTCTGTATCGTTCCGTGTGCGTGTGTGGGGGAGGTGGAGAGAAGTGACGCGAAGATGAATCGATGGGGTTGGGAACAGTGGGTGTGGGTGGGTCGAAAGAAATTCTCGTATTTTGTAATAACAAGTATTATGCGTAGAGGTGCACAACGTAACCGGTTTTTTTAAAACCCGAAATTAAAAACCGAACCGGTTTTCCAAATAACCGGTTATATAAAAACCGGTCCAGTTAAAACCGAACCGCCGGTTATGAGCCGGTCTAGAATCCTTGCGGGAACCGGTTTTTTCACCCCGGTTTTTTAACCGGTTTTTTTTAACCGGTTTTTTAACCGGAAAATAACCGGTTTTTACCGGTTTTTTTTTTCTAGCCGTTAAAAAACGGGAAATTTTGCATTTTTGGCTTCTTTTGCTCGGTTTCTAACCGTTTATAGCCGTTAAAATGCCCAAAATACCCATTTTACCCCTCATTTGTTAGTATAAATAGATGTTGGTTCATTTGGTTTCAATACCCCGCAAAAAACGCTCACAAATCTCGACGTTTTTCGCTTTCCCGACCTATTTTCTAACAATTTCAAGATGGCTTCATCATGTTCCGCTACCGGTTCCGCTTCCGTTGGTACTTCCGGCATAACACGAAACTATACCAACGATGATGTAGCGGAAATCAAAACCACAACGCGATCCGCCGATGTTTGGTCGAATTTCGATTATTGTGTTATGAGAGATGGTGCGAAAAAAGCTGGGTGCAACAAATGTGGGAGGTTTTATTCGTCAACGAGCAACTCAACGTTGAGGTCACATATAAGTAGCGGTTGCAAAGCGCTCCAACAAACTAGTACCGATCCGACGCAAACTACAATTGGATCGGACGACGCTTTATTTGTGTACGACAACGATGCCGTAAGAGAAGCCTTTGCCAAGTTTGTCATCCAAGAAGCACTTCCATTCGACCACTTCGACAACCCGCGGCTTACGGAAATCATCAAAACGAAACTTCAACCTCGATACTCCGCTGTAAGTCGTACTACTCTTCGACGTGATGCTATTGCACTTTGGGCCAAAGCGAAATCCGAAATAATTGTAGGATTTGCAAACTACAAAAATTCGATTTCGCTAACTTGTGACGTTTGGACCGCCCCCCACGGAAATGCAAATTCCTATTTAGCCGTTACCGCTCATTGGTTTCATCCCGATAGTTGGCTAATGATGAAACGGACAATAGATTTTAAATTATTTGGTTATCCACATACCGGTGCAAACTTATTAAAAAAATTATTGGACGTTATGGCGGAATATAAAATAGACGATAAAGTCTTTTCTATGTCCCTCGATAACGCGTCAAACAACACAAACGCCATCAATCGAATGAAATTAAGACTAAAACCAATTTTAGATGGCGACTTTTTTCATACCCGATGTATTGCACATATTATAAATATAAGTGTGCAAGCCGGGCTTCAAGTTTGTGATGATTTACGTACAAAATTTAAAAATCTTTTAACCACAATTTATGGCACAAGTAACCAACGACAAGCAAATTACCGGTTTTTTTGTGCACAATGTAACGAACCATGTTTAGGCCCTAACTTTGACACACCCACAAGATGGAACTCAACTTGTTTTATGTTTGAAAGCATTTTACGTCAAAAACTCACACTTAATGCGTTTAACGAAATACTTGTTGAAAAACGTCGATCGGTTTCAATCCCCGAATCGGATTGGAATTTGCTTCAAGAACTAACAAATTTTCTACAAATTTTCAAGGAGGCAACAACTTTGTTGTCAGGCGTTTACTATCCCACGAGTCCGTTGGTTTTAAATCAAATTTTTCTTATGACGGAAAAAATGGCAAATTTCGAGTATTCTTCGATCACATTGTTTCAAAATATGGTTATTGCTATGAAAAGCAAATTTTTAAAATATTTTCGGGAATTGCCTTTAGTCTTCACATGTACCGCCGCCCTAAACCCGACTATAAATGTGGGTGGTGTAAACGTTTTAATGGGGCAAATTTATGAAAACTTGGGATTAAGTGAACTCGAACCAAATTTCGTTCAAAATCAAGTTTTTAAATTCAATGACTCTTTCAAAAAATTATTTGAAATGTACGCTACCAAATATGGTCAACCAACTAATGTAATAGTTGATCATATTCGTAGAGGTATGGCCGGTTCATCTTTATCGGGAAGAAACGTTAACATAAATCTTTATAACACTTTGATGGAGGATGCTACAAAACGCCAACGTACTTCCGCCCCAAGTAGCGAATTGGGCAATTATATGGCCACAAACTTTTTAGCCCACTTTACCGTCGAAGAATTTCAAAACTTTGACATTTTGGCTTGGTGGAAAGAAAAGGAAGTGCAATTCCCGATTCTAGCCGTTATGGCCCGTGATTTACTAACCGTCCAAGCTTCCACGGTAGCTTCGGAATCCGCTTTTTCTTTTAGTGGCAGGGTCATCACGGAAAGAAGGTCCAAACTCACGGCCGAATCGATGGAAGTATGTGTTTGCTTGAAGGACTACTTGGATGGCGTCGAAAGGATACAACATTGCGTTTCGCTCGAAGGGCCGCTTTTACCACCGGTGGAAGAGTATATCCACGAAGAAGAAGTTGCAATGGGGATATCACCTCCAACGACCGAAGTTGATGAGGGTGAGATTGAAGAATTTTCGGATTAAAAGCTTGAAGATTTGAAGACGACAAAGTTGAAGACTATAATTCCTACTATTATTATTATTGACGTTTATGTAATTTGAATTTTAAAACTTTGGTATTTCTAGATGAAGACTATCATTCCTAGTTTATGTAATGTGTTGGAGATTGACCTAGGTTTTTCGATGTTGAACCTCGGTTATTCGAAAACTATCATTCCTAGTTTTTTATAATACGTATTTGGTCGTTCACATTTGTTTTTTTCATTTCAATTTCAATCAATGTTATTCAAGTTCAAACAATGTTGTTTCTTATTGTATATCATAACCAAAGACAATATAAATTTTTATGTATTTTTATAGTATTTTTTAGTATTTTTTTGTATTTTTAAAGATTTAATTCATTAAAATCGGTTTTTGTACCGGTTTAACCGGAACCGGTTATAAAAAAAACCGGTTTTAACCGGAACCGGAACCGGTTATACCGGTTATACATTCCAAACCAAAAAAACCGGCCTAAACCGGTCCAGTTTTACCCGAAACCGGTCAAGCCAAAACCGGTTATATCAAAAACCGGTTCTCAGAATAACCGAAACCGGTTTTAACCGGTAAATGTGCACCTCTAATTATGCGTGTGTAGTTATAGATAAACACAAATACATATACAACCTAATTTCATATTTTAATATTCAGTTTTGGTCCCTGAAATATTATTTTTTGACTGTGTTGCTGGTTCTGAAATAATATTTCAAATTTTAATCTTTATTTTGGTTTTTGGTTTTTTTAGCAAATTTTATTTATAATGTTTGGTTCACTTCTTGTTGTTACTGTTTTCAGAGAAAATGTAAACTTTTATTTTATACAGTACTTTATGCATAAACTATAATACATGAAAGATGTCATCGTTTCCATTAAGAGGAGCTTCAACAGGGCCACGTAAGCATATACATCAACTGTTACAAAGACGTACTAATGAAGCCTCTACACCAGCCCCATCATCTGCTCCTTCCTCCACACCAGCCCCATCGTCTACCCCTTCTCCCACACTAGCCCCTTTCCCCACACCAGCCGCATCGTCTGCTCCTTCTTCTACACCAGCCCCATCGTCTGCCCCTTCCCCCACACTAGCCCCTTCCCCCACACCAGCCCCATCGCATGCCCCTACCACCATACCAGCCCCATCGTCTGCTCCTTCACCCACACCAGCCCGATCACGTGCCCCTTCCCCCACACTATCCCCATCGTCTGCTCCTTCCCCTACCACAGCACAATCTACACCGGTTGTTACTGAAGAACAAGACACACGCTTAGATGGACGTTTACATATTCAAGTTCAGGCGAAGGAGTAAGTTAAATACCGATTTGTTTTCATATATTTTTGTTTAATTTTACTTCCATTCTTAATTTTTATCCACGTTGAGCATTACAATCATAATACATTGTTTTTTTGTTATGTAGGTTAGTACCTTCAGGAAAATGTGCATATATAATTAAAAAGTCATTCCTAAATAGAGTGGACCCAAAAGGGTATAAGTGGGCGACTATAAGCGAAGAGATAAAACAATTTTATTGGGAAGAGTTTCAGTTACATATACTATTATTAAGCTTTTATGTAACTATTAGGCATATTTTGCTATCTAATAACTCAACTGTTATGTATTGTAGAAAAAATGTCATTGGGATGTTGCAGATGATGGGTCCGTCAAGACTGCTTGGGAAGATAAGGCTAAACAGAGTTATTGACAATATATTTAAAACATGAGCTCACGTGAAAGAAATTCAACCTTGAAAAGCCAGTTCACATAGAACAAGCAGTGTGGACTGCTTGGAATGCAATATGGAATTCAGAGGAGTTAAAAAAAAGTCTGAGCAAAATAAAAAAAATAGGCGTAAAGGTGTAGAAGGTGGAAAGGCTCCACCTACCCATAATGGTGGATCGGCTTCTCATAAACAAATTGCTATTGATATGGTAATTGTTTTTACTGATTGTTATCATATTTTTCAATACATATTGTGGTGAGATTTGACATATTTTTGTTATTAATTTAGGAGGAATATACGGGACAAGCTCCATCTTGCTTTGATATATTCATATTTACTCATACTAAGGATCATGACATGAAGACGTTAATTGATGAGAGATCTAAAAAAGTTCATGTAAGTTTATTTTGAAGTTATATAATAATAGTAAGTTAAAGATCTTTTATAAATTATATATTAATGCAATGATGACATTCTAGGATTATTATGTGTCACGACGTGCGGATTTGGAAGTAATAGGAGAGAAAGTTGATGACAACGATCTGTTTTATAGAGTTGTGGGAGGACATGACCGCAAAAGAAGAATTTATGGGCTTGGCTCATATGGTAGGTCGATTTTTCTTGCAAACTCCTCTAAAGAGTGTACTCCACCAAATATAAATTCACATTCTGAACAACATCAAGTCAAGTCCAAGATCCAAAACATGGAGGATACTATACAACAACAACAAATGGAGTTGAATGAAATGAGAAGCACGATAAACGATATGAGAAGCTTGATTGAAAAATGATACATTTTTTATTGTTATTTTACTATTTGTAGCTACGTATGCTATTTTATCTGTTTGATTGATGTTTTGAACAATTAAGAATTTATATAGTTTATTTTATTTTCTATTGCATTTTCGTAATGTTGATATTTTTAGAAAATGGTTTTGGAAAAGTTTATGTTGTATTGGTATGCATTTTGCTATGAAATTTATCTCATCGTCATTTTTTGCTAAAAAAATATCCCATTATTAATTTGCTATGAATTTAGTTACAAATTAAGTTGTAGCTAAATTGCTATGGATTTATTCCGTCACATTTTTTGTTACGGAATATTAGCTACGAAATTAGTGTATTCATACGCCGCTACAAAATATTTGTTATGGAAATAGTTTGTGGCAAATTTACTACGGATACTTGTTATGGAGTTAGTCAGTAGCGATTCTGCTACAAAATATTTGTTACGGAATTAGTCCGTGGGGAAATGGCTACGGAAAATTGTCATGGAATTAGGATCTAGCGAAATTACTATGGAATATTAGAGACGGAATTAGGGCGTTGCAATTTGCTACGGAAAATTTGTTACAGAATTAGACCGTAGCGAATTTGCTACAGAACATTTGTTACGGAATTAGACCGTAGCGAATTTGCTACAGAACATTTGTTACAAAATTAGTCCGTAGTGAAATTACTACAAAAACTGCTACGGAATGTCTCCGTGGCCAATGTGTTACGGAATAATTCTGTAGCAAATCCCGTAGCAAATTTGTTACGGATTCCGTAACGACCCTTTAACTACGAGGATTTTCTCCACGGATCGGTTCCGTAGCAAAATCTGTAGCCATTCGTGTTTAGCTACGGAATATCATGTTTTCGCTACGGAATTTTTCCGTAGCTATTTCACATTTTTCTTGTAGTGTACATAAACTCATTTTCATGGCTTATACCGAGCCGCATTTTCAGCATATCATACACTCTCTCTATTTCAACATTAGTCTCATATAACCATCTGGGACCAAAATACTATATTAGTTATAACAAACGTCTTACCTCATCACATAGGAATTTTATTGGCCATCTGCCAACAACTGTTTCAAATCTCTTTGAAATAGTTGGCTCTAACTCATAAAGGAAAGCGGTCTTACTGTTTCGTAACTCATTCTCTCTTAAGTTACACCTCCAATGATGACACGCCAGTTATTGATTTCTCCTACTTACACATTCTCATCAATTAAGGTAGGGAAAACACACATACAACATAAGAGACATAGATATAGACACTCAAATGTCTCATTCACGTTACATGACTCATCAATACTAGGATATAAATCCAAAAGTAATTCAAATATTAGAAACTATCTCAAGTTTCCTTTGTGTCTGTTTTGGACTTGGTATTTAACCCTCGATACTTTGGTCACACAAGACTCTTTTTAGTTGTCTCTCCTCTACAACTATTTACAACTTCTCCAAAAGCTCATTTATATTTGTTCCCACCTCAGCACACATAGTAGGTTTTCACCCAATATATAATTAGCAATTCTCCACTAAAAAATGGCTCATTTTCATCTCAGTTCAATAGCATACCCCATGTCATTTCTCTCGATGTACTCACTCATTACATCCTCTCTTATGTGGACATTCCACATCACTCTCTCACTCACTCGGTAATTCAGGCAAACTCAGTAATCTATTATCAAATAAATTCTTATCACAACTGCATGTATTCCTCCTGACACACCATCAGTAAGGATTTTCCTCTTGTCATTTCTCCATCATTATTATCTCAACCTCTAATTCATTTGAATGACACAAAATTGGTCATATATACAGCTCACCAAAATCTCTACACACGACTCAAAAATAATAACATCTAACGCTGCAATCTCTACGGTGAATCATATCTTATCACTTGACTAGCTCTTTAATGTCAATAAAATAATTTAAGATCATCATAGCAAAATCCACCATTCATCGTCTCATACGAGTAAATAGTTATGTCACTATACCACTTACACGTTTCTCTTATCAGCAGTAATTGGTTTGATTGCTAAGGAACGAATCCTATCAATCACAATCACAATTACTTTTATACTATTTTTAAATTAGATCTTCTCATCATATTGTTATACAACTCTATCTTGCTCGACACGTAAGAAATCTCGCAAACACGACTTCATGACAAACACATTTACTCACAACATTTCTCAAGAGTATTTCTCATTGTACTATCTCACTGTACCCCCGTACTGTTACTCAGCCTCTGATTCGTCATCTTCTCAACCCACAAAATCTCGAGTCACACAAGCTCACCTATGTACCATACATATCCATACTCAAGGATAGTACAGTCTCAACACTCTACATAATGCATACTTGTCACACAAGTACAACACTATAACTCCACTTTACCTCAGTTAATCATACTCCATACCGTCCTGCAAACTCACTACTCAACACTATCTCATGGTACCTCGTACCATTCATCGACCTCATCGCGCAACACTTTCTTACGGTACCTCATACAGTTCTTTACTCTCAACACTCTTCTTTACGACATCAAGTAATAAAACTCACCGCCTCACTCAATTATGTAAGAACTACCGGTCACTAAGGCTGTTTCAACTCATATAAGTCAGAAAGACTTAAAAAACCAGCCGTAAAGACCCATTAAAAAAATTCTCAAGCCTCAAAAACTAAACACCCAATATATCACCGAATAATCAGCAGTAATGTGCAATCAGCGACACATTCACCGTCTCTCTCAGTTTATACTCTTTTGGCTATCACAACAATTTAGTATGATCAATGACACTTGCAATTTAATTATCGACAATAACTCAAGATCTCGTTCAACTCATACTTCTTTTCAACTCATACTCTTTTGCAACTCATATCAACTAATACTCTTACTCCTTCGTAAGACAACTCATATCAATTTATACTCTTTGACTATCTCATTCAATTAGTGTGCTCAGTCACACATTCAAATCAATTACCAACAATGGTCCTCTATCTCGTTAACCCATGCTCTTTGGCTATCTCAGCCAATTGTAATCACTTACAACTCATTTACATCACAATTCATAGCATTAGTAATGTAATAGAGTTACTCACATATGATACAATCTGCCACTAGGTCATACACACAATACACACTCGTTTCATGGTACTTTTGTTACATTATTCACAAATACTCAATATATAATTTACACAATTATATATATATATATATATATATATATATATATATATATATATATATATATATATGTGTGTGTGTGTGTGTGTATGTGTGTGTGTGTGTCTATATATATATATATATATATATATATATATATATATATATATATATATATATATATATATATATATATATATATATATATATATATATATATATATATATATATATATATATATATATATATATATATATATATATAACATACTCATCCATCATTCCCAAAAAGGGACAAAACTACTTACGTCCTTCGGCTCTCAACTCTTGAGTGTAATCGGCTACACTCACATATCTCAACTCCTAGTTCATGCTCGGCATATGCTCATACTCTTTCTCATCATCAGTTGGAATT
This sequence comes from Cichorium intybus, assembly GCA_023525715.1. Taxonomy (NCBI): domain Eukaryota; kingdom Viridiplantae; phylum Streptophyta; class Magnoliopsida; order Asterales; family Asteraceae; genus Cichorium; species Cichorium intybus. Next base: position 117,375,736 of record CM042009.1, on the reverse strand, counting down.
TTTTCCTCAACCAGGATCTCATCTCATCATCAGCTGGAATCTCACCATCAGCTGGGATCTCATCTCATCATCAGCTGGAATCTCACCGTTAGCTGGGATCTCATCTCATCATCAGCTGGAATCTCACCATCATCTGGGATCTCCATCTCATCATCAGCTGGAATCTCACCGTCAGCTGGGATCTCATCTCATCATCAGCTGCAATCTCACCGTCAGCTGGGATCTCATCTCATTATCAGTTGGAATCTCACCGTCAGCTGGGATCTCATCATCAGCTGGGATCTCACCATCAGCTGGAATCTCACCATCAGCTGGGATCTCATCTCATTTCGTATTCAGTTGACATCTCATTATCAACTGAATTTCTTATCTCCTCATTAGCTGATATCTCATATCGGCCAAAATTGAAAGGTTTTCTGCAAACCATGAACTAAATAACCTAAGTTCACATGCAACCTATGAGGATCTATGTTTTCTTCTAATTGAACATATAACAAAAAACTAGAGGCCAATAAAAGAAACTAAAGATCAAAACAGAAAAACCAACCTTAATTTCTTGGAAGCTGAGCAGCAAAAATATCCTGCCTCAAATGAAAGTCACACCCAAGCTAGAAGGTATATGGATCGAAAATTCCAGAGAGAGGGTATCTTGAAATTGGCGAATTCATATAGTGCCCAGGGACCCCTATTTATAGTTTCTAGATGACCAGTTGATAAACCTTTTTGAATTCAAATAAGATAAACCTTTTATCTTATAATTCAAACTCCTAATTATCCTTTTATATATCAAAATCGATTTATATATATCTATATATAAAATCGATTTCCACACTGGTCACTCCCACTGTCACTTACTCAACTATTGAATAATTACAGTTTCAGTCCCTGCACCTTTAATTAATTAAATTAATCCTCAAATTAAATCCAATTAATTCCAGATTAATTTCTAATTAATTAATATAGTTTCTAATTAATATATTATGACTTTAATATATTAATAAACCATATATTTTATTCCTGTTGATTTATTAATATCATAATAAATCAACCTTTCTCTCTACCGAATTTTCTACCAAACCTCCAGCCATGAGGGCAACCCAAATGGACTGTGCTTCTATTAATTAGGTAAATACTAATTATTAGTCATGGCTTAGACACCTAATCCAACAGTCTCCCACTTGGATAAGTCTATGACTATAAGTACCAATTTAGCCTCTAATTAACCAGCACCTTAAGCTTCCTAGAAACTACTATGAAACTCTGACATAGTCAGTTCTGTCTAAAGATAAGTGATCAGATGATCCTCCGTCCAACTAGATATTTTTCAGACTCAAGACATGGATAAAATCAATCTGGTCTGATTCACTGTTCCTCGATTTCTGATTTGCATATGACTCTTAGACTACCAATTTAGTCCCGGTTGGCCAACCATTTTAGTCAACTTCAAAATCATCGAGAGGCCTACAGATATCTGTTCCCCGTTAGGGTCAAGGGACGAATAAACTTTGACTCATATACTTATGTCTTTTACCAGACAAATTACTCAAAACAATACGTTTTATAACACCGAGTTGCCGATGCGTTTTCGTATTATCAATGAACAACCGTCTAGTAAATCATAACTCATATGTCTTAGCTTAAAGATCAAAAGATATTATCGTCTCAATATTGCTCGTGATGTAATCCATGAAGCAATCTATTGAGCGCGGGTTTATCCAATACTCAAATCTCCATTTCCAAGTACTCATGAATGTTGCAGCAATCTTATTGCAATGTCTAACTCCTTAGACAATCTACAACTAATTCATGACAGTCTTGCTTCATACTTACTCCCTAAAAGCATGAGCGACTGTGGATATTTGAATAATCCAATTATTCAGGAAGTAAAACATGCAAAATGAAACACAATGATATATTATTGAAAAAATTAGTAAACCATTACTCATTAATAAATCTTCATTATTAAATCACAAAAGTCAAATACAATAACATTGTTACAAGTTTCAAAACCTATCTAATTACAAAAACTTATATCATCTCTTAACCCAATGCTCCTAGCATGCTGATTATGCTTAATCCTACTCAGAGCCTTTGTCAAGGGATCTGCAGGATTATCTTCCGATGATACCCTCTTTACAAGGAGGTGACCTTCTTCTACTCTATGTCTGATGTAGTGGTACTTTCTGTCGATATGTCTGGACTTTCCATGATCTCGCGGTTCCTTTGTCAAGGCGACCGCACCTTCGTTATCGCAGAACAGTTCCAAGGGCTCCTGAATTCTCGGGACTACTCCAAGGTCAACGATAAAGTTCTTCAGCCAAGCCACTTCCTTTGACGCTTTACTTGCTGCTATGTACTCTGATTCTCAAGTAGAATCAGCCACTGTTTCTTGCTTGGAACTTTTCCAAGTAACTGCTCCACCGTTCAAAAGGAATACCCAGCCCGACTGAGACCGACCACTATCTCTATCCGTCTGAAAACTGGCATCTGTATATCCTTCAACTCTCAAAGTATCACTGCCACCGAGGACTAACACCATGTTCTTGGTCCTTCGCAGATACTTGAGTATATTTTTCACAGCTATCCAATGCGCCCTTCCAGGGTTACCCTGGTACCGACTGACCATGCTTAAAGCAAAGGCCACGTCAGGGCGAGTACACGTCATAGCATACATGATCGATCCTACAGCCGAAGCGTAAGGTACCCGACTCATTTCAGCTATTTCTTCGTCTGTACTCGGACTTTGAGTCTTACTCAATTTTGCATTACTTTGGATAGGTAGCTCTCCCTTCTTGGAATTTTCCATACTAAACCTTTTCAGTACCTTTTCCAAGTATGTACCCTGACTAAGTCCAATTAGTCTCTTCTTCCTATCTCTCAATATTCTTATCCCTAGAATATAGGCAGCCTCTCCTAGGTCCTTCATGGCGAAACATTTCCCAAGCCAAGCCTTGACATCTTGCAAGGTTGGAATATCGTTTCCCATGAGCAGTATGTCATCGACATACAGCACCAGAAAGGTGACTATACTCCCACTAGCCTTGACATATACGCAGGACTCATCCTCGCTCCTAGAGAAGCCAAACTCTTTGACTTTCTCATGGAAACAAAGATTCCAGCTGTGAGAAGCTTGCTTCAATCCGTAGATTGATCTCTCAAGCTTACACACCTTATTAGGATACTTTGCATCGACAAAACCCTCTAGCTGATTCATGTAAACATCCTCAGTCAACTTCCCATTAAGGAAAGCGGTTCTGACGTCCATCTGCCAAATTTCATAGTCATGAAATGCAGCTATGGCCAGCATAATCCTAATAGACTTTATCTTGGCTACTGGTGAGAAGGTCTCGTCATAGTCAACCCTTGGGGTTTGAGTAAAGCCCTTCGCAACCAATCTTGCCTTGAAAGTGTGTACTTTTCCGTCCATGTCGGTCTTCTTCTTGAAGATCCATTTGCACCCGACTGTCTTTCGACCCGGTATGTTGTCAACCAAGTTCCAAACTTGATTGTCATACATGGACCTGATCTCGCTATCCATGGCCTCTTTCCACTTGGCAGACTCAGGGCCCGCCACTGCTTCCTGGTAGTTAGCTGGTTCATCCAAATTTATCAATGTCCTATCACTGACAAACGTGTCCCCATCCGAAGTGATATGGAACCCATAAAACTCGGGTGGCATGCTAACCCTACCGGAACGCCTAAGAGGTAAGGATACATCTATCGGACCAACAGGAACTTCTTCCTCATGTTGGTTGCTAGTTTCTCCTAAGGTTGCGTCATCTGATGACTCTTGAATTTCTTCTAGATCAATGGTACTCCCACTGTCCTCTTTGAATATGAGCTCTCTCTCTCGAAAGACCGCTCGTCTAGCTACAAAGACCACGTCATCGCTCGGTCTGTAGAATAGATATCCAAAGGACTGTTTGGGATAACCAAGGAAGAAACACCTTTCGCTTCTTTCTGCGAGTTTGTCTTGAGTCTCTTGTCTAACGAAAGCCTCACAACCCCAGACTTTGATATGTGCCAACGAGGGAACTTTCCCCGTCCACATTTCATGAGGTGTTTTAGCAACCTTTTTAGTAGGGACAAGATTGAGGATATGGGCGACAGCCTCTAAGGCATACCCCCAGAAGTGAATGGAAACTGAAGCTCGACTCATCATGGAACGGACCATGTCCAATAGGGTTCGGTTGCGCCTCTCCGCAACACCGTTCAACTGTGGTGTCCTGGGAGGTGTCAACTGCGAAACTATTCCGCATTCCTTTAGATAGTCTAGGAACTCGATACTTAGATACTCTCCGCCTCTGTCGGACCTGAGCATCTTTATCTTCCTGCCTAATTGATTCTCTACCTCGTTCTTAAACTCTTTGAACTTTTCAAAGGTGTCTGACTTATGCTTGCTCAAGTAGATATAATCGTATCTACTAAAATCATCAGTAAAGGTTACGTAGAACCGCGTGCCATCCTTTGTGGTTGATCTGAATGGACCACACACATTCGTGTGAATGATGTCCAACAGACCCTCACCTCTTTCAAAAGACCATTTGAAAGGTGATTTAGTCATCTTGCCCAACAGGCAAGATTCGCATACATCATCCGACCTGAGGTCGAATAATTCCAACACTCCATCCTTTTGGAGTTGGGCGATGCGTTTCTTGCTGATATGCCCGAGCCGACTATGCCACAGACATGCCTTTTCTACACCACTAGTAGAATCAATATAATTTACACTATGTCCTAAATTGTCAACACATTCAACAGTTTCATACACACCATCACAAGGATAAGCAGTAAAAATCAAAATACCATTTTTGAAAACAGAAATCGAACCAATTTTATTATCAAAAGAAAATTGAAATCCTTGTCTGAACAATGCGTGAAATGAAATAATGTTTCTTGTCATTTCTGGCGAATAGCAACAATTAAATAACTCTAAGCTAACATCACTACTAAGCACTAAACTATAAACGCCGATCTTGGTAACAGGGGACGATCTCCTATTGCCCATGATCAGGTTCAGTCTACCGTGCTCCACCTCCCTGCTTTCTTTTAGGCCCTGCAGATCAGAACAAATGTGAAAACCACATCCTGTATCAAGGACCCAAGAATTAGAAGATGGTAAGTTTTTAGAGATAGTGTATATACCTGCTGTCGATGGCTTTACTTTCCCATCCTTGACATCCTGCAAGTATTTGGGGCAGCTTCTCTTCCAATGGCCCTTCTCTTTGCAGTAGAAACAGACGGCTTCATTGGGGTTGCCTACACAAGGAATGTGAGAAGACTTGGTTCTCAAGCCATTGCTGGACGACCCGACCTGAACCTTTTCCCTCCAATTTTGCTTAGGAGGGCCCTTCCTTTTCTTTCCTTTACCACTTCCAATGGCTAAGATGAGCTGATTAACCGAGGGTACACTTTTACCCTTCATCCCGTCCTCAGCAACCCGAAGCATACGATGCAACTCAGTCAGGTTAGCCTGATTGTTGTTCAAATGATAGGCCAGCCTGAACTAGTCATAAGAACTCGGTAAGGAGTTAAGCACTATGTCAACGACCAACTCCTCAGGTACAGGCATCGCAAGCTTTCTAAGCCGCTCCACATAACCTTGCATTCTTTGCACATGAGTGCAGATGGACTCTCCATCTTTAGGTTTGCTGTTCGTGAAGTCCTTGACCACCTCGCACATCTCGATGCACTCTTGCTTGCGGAACTTTTCCGCAAGCTCCTTGTGCATCTCAAAGGGCCAGTAGTCTTCGTATATCCTTTGCAATTCGGGGTTCATTGTGGCGATCATGATGCAGGCCACTTTGGTCGCATCATCAGAATGTTTTTGGTACGAGGCAATCTGCTCGAGAGTAGCAGTTTCATGGTCAATATCGACAAGCTCGGTCTCGAGGACATACTCTTTGTTCTCGTACCTCAGAGCCATCTTGATATTTCTAATCCAGTCATTGTAGTTTATCCCGTTCAATTGAACCTTGGAACACAGAGAGAGGATAGAGGGAACACTGGAGTTTGAGTGGGGAGCGGATTGATCAGTAGAAGACATCTATAAAAGAAGGTAAGTTTAATTAGATACTTGTCGGTCCTTATAATAACCCAATATAAAACAAGGCTAGGATCCAACTATAACAATTTGCAACGTAGAAGAGGGATGCCGTAATCTATAAGCAAATTTTATAAAGGTAGGCGAATGACGATTCAGCCAATTCCACCGCGGAAAAATAATCTTATTATAAATGGAATTCCTAGTTTCTTTTGAGATTTATTGAACTGTTCAATAGCATGTTTAATCTCGGACATGCCCCACCGTTTGTGACTGGGATGCCGAGGATCACAAATCGGGTGTGAATAACCATGCAAATTAGCTTGGTACTCTCGCGGTCCATTATCATCTCAAATTGATGTGCCGGTAAACCACACACGCTCCATCAACAATGATAACACCCGAGACACCCATTGCCACTCTTTATCAACCCCCATTGGTGTGCCGGTAAACCACACATGCTCCACCAACGTTTCATAAAGTGTAATGTGCAATTTCATGGGTTAGTATCAAATTCACATTTTTCCCTAAAGTAACTAGATTGGGATTTTGTAAACAGTTCTAGTACTTTGATCATTATACTTTTAATGATTAAACGGTTCTGTCAAACCCGTTCGGCTAACGACCCTCCACTGATCAGGCGAGCGGTGGGTGAGAGTGTTCACCCATTAGACTACCATATTATAGGCAGTCTCCTTATACCCACTTTATAGACCAGCTTCGTGAATGAGGCCTACTATTGAATTGACTAACCAAATTTATCTCATATATATAGTATTAACTTTTAATAACATATATAAGATGTATTTTAAAAACCCTTTAAAATATTCAAGGTTTATCTTTTAATTTTACCAAATTTAACAATTAAAATTTTAAATTAAATTAAACCTTAAAATTGATTTAATCAATTTTAATTACCAATAAATTAAATTAATTAAATCTAAATATTTTAAACATTTTAAAATATTTTTCCGGATTTATTCCATTAATTTCGCAATTTAAAAATTAACTAAATCCCTTTTGAATTTATCTTTTAATTAACAATTAAATAAATTAATTCAAATGAAGATGGGTTTATCCAAATTAATCAAATTAATTAAAACCTATCCTAAACCCCCTAAAAATCGATTTCAAATAATGGGGTTTAAGGTTATCCATTTAATTAACAAATAAAGTTATCAAAAATAGAAAACCTCCTAAAACCCTAAAGCCAAAATCGAAAATTACATGGGGGGATTAGGGTTTCCAAAACCCTAATCCTAAAAGTCGATCCATACAATAATAGGGTTTAAAAGCTTTAAACCCTAAAACAGTTATAGCAATTCAACAAGAAAACAAAACAGGCTCTGATACCACTGAAAGGTTTTCTGCAAACCATGAACTAAATAACCTAAGTTCACATGCAACCTATGAGGATCTATGTTTTCTTCTAATTGAACATATAACAAAAAAACTAGAGGCCAATAAAAGAAACTAAAGATCAAAACAGAAAAACCAACCTTAATTTCTTGGAAGCTGAGCAGCAAAAATATCCTGCCTCAAATGAAAGTCACACCCAAGCTAGAAGGTATATGGATCGAAAATTCCAGAGAGAGGGTATCTTGAAATTGGCGAATTCATATGGTGCCCAGGGACCCCTATTTATAGTTTCCAGATGACCAGTTGATAAACCTTAAGAGATAAACCTTTTTGAATTCAAATAACATAAACCTTTTATCTTATAATTCAAACTCCTAATTATCCTTTTATATATCAAAATCGATTTATATATCTATATATAAAATCGATTTCCACACTAGTCACTCCCACTGTCACTTACTCAACTATTGAATAATTACAGTTTCAGTCCCTGCACCTTTAATTAATTAAATTAATCCTCAAATTAAATCCAATTAATTCCAGATTAATTTATAATTAATTAATATAGTTTCTAATTAATATATTATGACTTTAATATATTAATAAACCATATACTTTATTCCTGTTGATTTATTAATCTCATAATAAATCAACCTTTCTCTCTACCGAATTTTCTACCAAACCTCCAGCCATGAGGGAGACCCAAATGGACTGTACTTCTATTAATTAGGTAAATACTAATTATTAGTCATGGCTTAGACACCTAATCCAACAAAAATCTCATCTCATCATCCACTATTGGTCCAACCAGCTCTGACCAATTTCTCAACTCATCCTTCATCTGACTCCATATTTGTATTTACACACAGAAACAACAAATAATAATATAACAAAATGGTTATACTCAACTCATACACTAACATCTATAGCCGTATCTTTTTCTGGCATGTGATAAGGGATCTCTCTCCTCGGTTCAAGTCTAGGACTCTATACTCAAAGACCTAGTTTACTTAAACCATGCTCTGATACCAACTTGTAACACCCGGTTTCTCATACAAAGTACACCCACATATTTTCAAACAATAACACATTAAAAATGGTTGTAGCAATCAAACTTAAAGACTCTTTAACTCACTCACTCTAACATATACTCTGCTTATTATACCCAATTATAGACTGTAACTTGTCTCTTGTTATCCACAGATAACAGAACCACTCTAACTCTAAGCTACTGTAATATCATCATAACACACATATATATACAACATATATATACAACAAGATATAACTCTTACTAAAGTATTCAAAAGTACTTACGTGATATCGGCTTAGTATGTGGAACCCCCAATTTACGCGTATCGAGCTCCTGTTCGTTAGACTTGGTTATATCACCATAGTCTAAATCAATTCTCCAACACCCATAATCATCTCAATAACATCTATCTCAAAGATGTATAATTCAAAAGAGGAAAAAGGAGTATAAACGGTAAATATCAACTCTATATTTACCGAAACCCCCAAATTCGCGGTTCTACTCATTCAACCGTAAAAACTCGACAACAATCTCAGAAATAACTCTAAAGGCATCCACTAACAATCTACTAGCAACATATATAACAATATATATCTAAATCATAAAATCAAAGGTTAGGGTTTCAAAACCCCTAAACCAAGAAATTACTCACCTCGACAAATTAGGAATCAAGAACGTGTTTATGGGAATAGATCTGCATCACTCTACGCTTCCATATGCATCTCCAGGCTTAATTTCACTCAAAATCGCCTTATTTTGCTCTCAAAATTGAAAAGGGTCCGTTTTTGCTCGAAATGAAGTTTGCTGCACTTTTAAATGGGTCTGTAGGCGTAACCCGACCCGGGTTCCTTTTACGACTTTTATTTTCGTTCGTTCAGTAGGCACAACACGACCCGTGTTGGCTCTTTTTGGTATTTTTCAAACTCAAACTTCTCCTAAAATGTCCTCTAACCACACCAACACATATAACAACTTAACTAATCTTAATTATACCAAGATTAGTACATAAGAGGGATTCCAACCTCTTCTCACTCATTAACAACTCAAAACTCGAAGGCAATCAAAAGGATCGCTACACCTTTTACGCTAAGCAAACTCATGGCTAGAATCATACCTACTATAAGGTAATAACTCTACTTACCTTAATAATCATCTCAAAATGAAAATGAGTCTTACATGTGAATATGCATCAATTTGTTTATTAATGTAAAATGTGTCAATTTGTTTGATAATGTACATTCAAGAATGATGATATGATTATGAACATTCAAGATGTTCATGTGTTTTTGTTCATATGATTGTGTGTTTGTCGAACGAAGGAGGTGAGCATATTCTAGACACTCAAGAAGCGATCGAAATTGAAAACTCACAAAAGAGAAAACGACAAACAAGAAACGGAAAAGAAAGATTAAAATTTTGGAAATATTTTAGAAAAGAATATCTTAAAGATGATGATGGAGTCGATTGTAGATATGATATATGTAACTTTTGCTCCACATAGATTAGAGCGTATCCGATTAAAAAATGGCACCTCTAGTATCATAAAACATCTCGCTAATTGTAGAAAAAAACCCGACCAATATTGCAAAAAAATAAAATCAAACAACTTTGCAATTCAAAAAAGAAGAGACCGAGGAGCGACGTTTGACTAATTGGAAACATAATGAAAAATGTATTAAAAACCTGTTGCTAGATTTATTTGTAGTAGGAGAAGTCCCATTTAAATTTTTTGAAAATGAAGCATTTGTTGAATACACTAATGCACTAAATGGAAAAAAATTGCCATCCCGACATACTATTTCAAGGGATGTTGGTAATTATTACGTGGATGAAAGGAACAAGTTGTTGAAGTATGTAAGTCATCCAAATAATGTGGATACATTTCAAAACGGAAACGTGGACTAGTGCGTGTCAAAGAGTTAATTATATGTTCGTCACAACACATTTCATTGATAAAAGTTGGGTCATGCACAAAAGGATCATAAAGTTTAGACAGATAGACATGGAGGAGAGGATATAGGGCATGAGCTACTAGAATGTATTAAAAGATGGGGTGTGAAGAATGTGATGTCCATCATGGTTAATAACGCAACATCAAATGATAAAGCTTTAGTATTCTTAATCAACAAAACAAGAAAATTTTCAATTTAACTACGGAAAAATTTCGTAGCAAAAAGGTGAAATTTCGCAGCTAAACCTAAATAGCTACGGAATTTGCTACAGAATTTGTCAATGAGATTTCGTAGCTATATTTCTTGTAGCAAAATATTTTGCTACATAATTTTATTTCCGTAGCAATTTTGTTATGATTGTTACTACGATTTCGATTCTGTAGCAATCTCAATTTCGTAGCCAATTCCGTAGTAGGGGATTCCGTGGCCAATTCTGTAGTAAGGGACTTTGTAGCCAATTCCGTAGTAAGGGATTCTGTGGCCAATGCCATAGTAAGGGATTCCGTAACCAAATTCGTAGCTATACATTTTGTAGCAAATTACGTAGCAACATATTCCATAGAAAATTTTGTAGAAATTCTTACGTTGCAATTTCCATAGCAAATTTCATTGCAACAGATTCTGTAGCAATTTCTGCTGCAATTGTTTCATAGCAAATTCCGTTGTGAATGTTCCGTAGCAAACTCCATAACAATTGGTCTCTAGCAAATTTCGTTACAATTGGCCCGTATCGAATTACATAGTAATTGTTCTGTAGGAAAGTCCGTAAATTGCAAGCGATGGATCGTAACTGGCAGATGTTTCATCGAGTATATACAAGAACTTGGTATAAAAGATATTACATTTCAATATATAGCACCTAATCCCCACAGCCCAACTTAATATGCAAGAACTCAGTGTCATATAAAAAAGTAAAAGAAACAAATAGCTGGTTACCTAATCGATCGGTGTACAGAGTGGGAGGGAGATTGTGCTCAATTAATTGTGCAAACAGAACTGGTGGGTCGTGTATGGACAAATACACAGAGCAAACATGCTAAAATGTGCATATTTTATGCACCTAACATCTATCTTAAACAATATTAATTTGAATTATCTCTATTATAAGAGTTATAAAGATAATTTCAAGACAAAATTGCATGATTGGCCCTCTGGTTTGCTAGAAATGGCATGGTAAAGACAAGTATGAAATCTTCTACATGCCAGGTATGGTTTCTAAAAACTACAACATTGGTCCTTGTTGGGCGACATCGTCTGCTTCCACCTATTAGTCAACATCATGTCAAAGAGTTAGCTAACATGGATTGTCACGTCAGCATAGAACATGCAACTTAAAATTTAGAACAAGGAAGAGTAAAATAAGGCTAATTAGATTTGAACTACCACATTTTGCATACAAAACCAATGCCTTAACTATGTAGGTTGTAGCCATTTTTGGTTTTTAATGATGCATGCTTCCTTATATATACATCATATAGTGTATGTATTTTGTATTAAAATGTCCATTTTTGTATACTTTTGTTTTGCTTATTTTTTGCATATTTTAAGAATTTAAATAAATTTATATTTTTTTCGTATTTCTGCATATTTTTGTACACCTTTAAATATATAATGTATAAAATGTGTTTGTATAAATAAAAAAATTAATTTTACTTACAAATACATAACAACCATTCTGAAACAAAATACATTATCATTTCATTTAAACTACAATTACCAAAACTAACAATACCAAAAGCAAGCACAACCAATATCAAATACAACCAAAAACAAAATCAACGATTACCAAAAACAAACACAGCCGCTATCAAACCAACACAAAATACATTAGCATTCATTAAGTGTATTATTAAAGAATCCATAACATTCAAACAACAATTACCATAACCAACGCAACCGATATCAAACACAAACAAATACACCACGGCCAATAACAAACATAGTTTCAAAAAGTCTTATGCTTAGCAATAAAAGACTCACGTACCTTTTTTCTTTCACATACCTTGACAAGACTACATTAATGGTTGTGTTGACATCATTGTCACTCTCATTTTCTTCTTGAAGATAACCCATTACCTCCGTCTTTTCTATACTAGTAGGAAGCCCAAGCAAACCTTGCAACAATTTGGTCCTTGTTTATTGATTTGTAGTAACACAAAGTTTTTCAACAAAAATATCTGACTTTATTTCTTCTAATTTTGAATCTCCTCCCCATAATACAATGCAATTTGTATGTTGTACTATTTAGGGGTTATATTGGGGTCGTTGTTGTTGATGGTCCACCTAAATGATTAATAAGTTTTGCATCAATTCAAGAAATGTATAAAGAACTACAAAAAAGAATTTTAAGTTTTTAATACATACCAGTACCAAGAAAATGCATACAATGAGATGTGGCCCTAATCATAACCCTTCTACCCTAATTAAGTTAAGCTTCACTCTTCTTGTTAACCAATAAAGCTTAACTTCTCTAGATAATCAATCAAACCAAAGTTAATTTCACCATATTTACAAAAATTACTACTATGTCTAGGGAAATTTTAGTAGGGTTCGAAGAAAAGGGAAGAATGGGTGAGCAGTTAATTGGCTTTCCCCACCCGGTCAGATGGTTCATTGCATAAACACATGCAAAAGCAATGATTTGGAGATTCTTCTTAGCTTTGTTGAATACGATGGAGGATATTAAGGAACGATTGGAGAGGAGGAAGGCGCTGCTACACTGGTTGAGGAATAGTGAAAGATTTTTGTTAGTTAGAAAGTTTTTCGTTTTAAATGACAACTTGCTGTGAACTTCCCATGTCTGAATGACAACTTGTTGTGAACTTTTCAAAAAAGAAGTTAATATAATGTTTTAGAATGGAGAAAAAATGATAATGTTGAGTAGCCTTTGCTGCAACCTTTAGTGACATCCATGATGCAAATATAGTCTGATTGTAGCTGAAGTTTGGCAATTCAAAAGCTCAAAAGCAAGAATCATAAACAATGACACGATATGTAATAAAGCTTTTAGTCATGAAAATCACTCACTAAATTGGAAACAAAAATCTAACAAAAGCATATGAGCCAAGATCTGTAGATCTATAGATAACTAAACAAGAAAATCTTGAAAATCCAAATACGTTAAAGATAAAATCGAAGGAAATGTGCAAATGAGGATCAAATTTGTAACAATCGAACAAGGTTAATAAATCTCCTATTGTTGCAATCTCATCAGTTAAAATGTAAAAGAATAGATAGATTCAAATCTTCTTCCTTTCACATAACCATCCAGATTGCCCCACCAAGATGCAGAGAATCCCAACTTCGCTTGAATTCGCTCGGCTAGATTAATATTCATCATCATGTCTTTTAAAAAGTTTATCAAAGCTTCATCATCGAGACACGAAAACTAAAGGTTATAGAAAAGTACGGTGACATGAGAGAGGGGGAAGGATGAACTAGGGTAAGTTTATGATGTGTACTCACCACGTACAAGGTGTGGTGTAGACACATACATCAATCTAGATATGTACAAAGTATCTCAGAAAATAGTATTACCATTTTGGGGTGAAGGAGTGATGGGTACCCTCTTGGTAAGCGATTAAGAAGCGGTGGTGACATGACGCTGTTATGACAAGTATCGGCGGTGGCGGAGCTCTGACGACGGTGCCTAACAATAACTACTCGTCGGTGAAGAAGAGAGAATGAGTGGCGGCCAGAGGCGCATCCGTTGAAGAATAAAATAGAGTCGTGGCAGCGATTATGGAGTCGACGGCAGAAGATTCCGGAGAAAGGCAGCGAGCAAAGACAGAGGGCTCGAGCTGAGACAGATGGAGCCAATTCCGGCGAGAGCAACGACGGTAGTGTTGATAGAGGGAAAGAGAGACGACTGTAAATCAGAGGCTGTCCGACGAAGAATGTCAATAGAAGAAGAGGTCATCCAAGGAGAGGCAGTAGAATACGTCGACGATGGAGCTCTGGTTTAGTGCCGACAGCTGTATTATTATTTATGAGAAAAAAAGTGGAAAGGGAAAAATATTGAAGGCACCTCCGACGATAAGAAGGTTATAATCTTGATCGATTTCAGCTTACGTGCGTGCGTACGTTTGTGATGATTTCTGTTGCTTTATTTGTTGTATTTGTAATTTCAAAACATAATAATATGCATTATTGTGAATCTGAACTTTTGAATCGGTCATGATGTATGAATATACGTAAGAAATATACTTGACTGATGCTTGTATGTTGATGTCGTGTGTATGCTCGTGTTTAATCGTGGATACCCGACTCTGCTATTCAGAAGAGTAAGACTTCAACAGAGAGAATTTTGAGAGCTCTCAAAACTTAACACAAACAAACTCTATTTTATTCATTTGGCAAATGCCTTATTTATAGTACATCAAGGACTCTTTTAGAGTCTATAAAATATCTTACACCATAATACTAATAGTTGACTTCTACATAATGGTGCCTAGCACTACATAATTGTGTCTAGCACCACTTAGATATTGGAATATTACATAATGGTAAAAGACAAAAATGAAAAATATTACATAATGGTAAATATGATGAGGGGGAACACAAAATATTCTTTTGTCAAATCCCAATCCTCAGTCGGCTGCGGCCGATTGTGGTCAGCAGTAAAGTTTTAACCTACAGCTCTGATACCATGTTATAATATAAAATGCTTTATAATAATAATGATAGTTTAACCCCATATAAATAGAGATACATAATGAATTTTTGGCCTAATAGTGATTAAGATTAGGCTAATAGTGACGTACGAGTAAACACGGAACGCGAATTTTGAAAAAAATCATACACAAAAAACTAGTATCGTGCCATTGTTACCATGCGTCGAATTGTCGGGTCTAGCTTCCGGTATGTTGCTGTACGCGATACATGGAATGATTATGGTGAAGACCTTCGTCTCAAATTTCTCCAAAATCTCAACTGGCAACAGTGTTTTGTTTTAGTCTGCGACTACTGGAACCACACATGGAGTATTATGATATGATGTAATAATCCCCAGCTGCCTAACCTTCTCAATTTTGCTGAATACCAATATACCCTTCAAGTTCCTCTTATTGCTATCAATACCATTTTCATAAATAAGAAAAGGGAATGTATTATGGGGTTTCATCAAATTTATAAATTTAATTTCCCAATCCCCTTAATTAGTACATTTATTTAACTTGAGCACTCGACCCATTTACCCTTACGTGAAATTTAATTAGTTCTTTAAACCCAAAAACCAAATAACGTATATCCGAAAAGTAACAAAATTAAGGATTGTTAAATTTTATTGACGTAGAAATTCTTTTACATAACAGATAAATAAATCGTGTGAATCAAAATTTTGTCGCGCGCACTTGCATTGATATAAAAAAAAAAAAAGGCGTGAACAGGAAAGAAAATATGAAAGGTTGTGTAATTATGAAACTTGAATAGTATGGTACTATGGTATGGTATAGTATGATTGGCACACATGCATGCCAAATTTTAATTGAAAATGGGTGGTGGCATGTAAACACAATCATATGCACTAGGCCATGCTTTTGTCTCTAACATAGGGAAGATAAATTGCAATGGCCCAGTTTTACATCGTCAAGTTTTCATTTGCTATAATTTAATGTTTTGTATTCAGTGAAATACGAATAGGGTTATTGTTACTGTAGCACATTCAACTTTTGAATTTCACCCGATTTAGTCCCTAAACTTTTTTTTTGCGCAATTAGTCCTTAAACTATACATTAACGTGTCAAATATACCATTGAGTTTCAATTTAGAAGGTTAATCCGGTTGACTCGCTGATGTGGCAAGACACGTGGATTGGTCAGTCGATGATGAGCTTACGTGGATGAGACGACTACAACTTGGCCATTAAGGCTCGTATATGTATAAAGAGTTTGTTGATTCAATCGAAACATAACGAAAAGTTCTTTTCCTTTATTCGGAAACCAAGAAACCCTAACAGTGACCTGGTGAACTCTTCTCGCACGATGTCTTGTACGTCTGGAAATCGTGGAGGTGGAGCTAGAGATGGAGGAGATGGTCGTAACGACAAATGTGACTGCGACCCTCCATTGCCTGTGATAGAGAGAACATCGTGGAGCCCGAAAAACCCTGGAAGGAGATTCTACAACTGCCAAAACTCGCTGGTAAAGCTTCGATGTGTTAAAGGGTTAAGTGTGGTGTCATTTAATGTACAGAAAATTAGGAAAGAAGGGGTCCAAAAGTTGTATGATTTCGATTTCGAAATCTACAGCTGATTAGTTGCTCGATCTGTTGTTTAAAAGAAAAATCAAAAGTGTTAGATATGTAAAGATCGATGTTCTGTTTGTCTTGTTATTTTTTTGAGATTTATAAAACTTTAATTATTTGGATCTCGAAATCAACAACTGGTTGGTGTAAGTTTTCTCAGACTAGCAAGAGGAGCTGCAAGTTTTTTGACTGGAAGGACGATG
Organism: Cichorium intybus; assembly: GCA_023525715.1. Lineage (NCBI taxonomy): Eukaryota > Viridiplantae > Streptophyta > Magnoliopsida > Asterales > Asteraceae > Cichorium > Cichorium intybus. The sequence goes on along the minus strand of CM042009.1, from coordinate 117,358,903 downwards.
AACAACAGGATGGGTACTATAAGGACCTCTTGTTCGACACGAAAGTGAGGTTGGATGCAAGAATCGACAGGCATCAGATAGAGAGTCACAGGCAGAATGTTATACAGCTTGAAAACGTCATAAGTGACCTAAAGGACCAGATTGCTGAAGAGACCATGGAACATGAGAAAGAACTGAAGAAGATGAAGGATCGATTGGGTGTTTGGAAGGTCATGTTTTTCAGTTTGTTGTTGATAATGGTGGTTCGTTTGATGAGTTGAAGGGTGGGTGTAGGGAAGGGAAGGTGGGTTGGTTATTGGAGATATTTTGTGGGTTTTTGATGGTTGATGACATATAATTCCAACCATTTGCAGGGTTTTTTTTGTGGGTTTTTGATGGGGGGGATGGTAAGACCGATGAAGCAAATTTTTTGTAAACATTTGCAGCCTTATGTAGTTATGGGTGATAACAATGGTAAGACTGATGTAGTTATGGGTGATAACAATGTTGTAATTTTCTCATGTAAATGATAAACAACAAGTATATATATATATATATATATATATATATATATATATATATATATATATATATATATATATATATATATATATATATATATATATATATATATATATATATATATATTAATGGGTATCATCGTTGTTGGTAAACATTGAAAACCCCAAAAGTGAGTTGGTGTTATGGGTATGGGTATATTGGTCTTTGTTGGTACAAACCTGGATTTTGTCCCAAATTCTGAAAACAGTTTTCTTGGAATCAACCAATGTGAAACAAGTGGAATCTTCCTATGGACCACTTGTGTGTATATTGGTTTGTCCGACCAATGCAGAAGCATGTTTTGTAGTAATAACAAGTTATATTAGATCAACCAATTTGAAAATGTTTGCTATATTTAGGTAATTTATTTGGTTGTGTTTGCTATGTGTGTATGTATGGTAAAGTACAAACATTGTGGACATTGTGTTCAGGAATATATTTTTGTCTGTCCTTAAATAAAGTAGATTGCTATAAACAATATAGCATGTCTGCTAAGGCCAAACATGTGTACTTATAGAAGGGTTATTGCATTGTACCACATGTTGTCCTTGTCCCACATGTTTCCATTCGCGTGTCTTTATAGAAGGATTATTAAAGTGTTGTCATTGTCCATTCATGCACATTCTAATGGACCTCATGTGACCACATGCAGTAGACAGTGTATATGTTAAAGTATTTAAGCATTCTGGTCCTTATACTTTTACAGGTCATTGTGGTCCACATTTAAATCATATTTAACCATTTAAAAACTAACAAAATGAACCATATGAGTCATTTGCCTGCATGCAAACCTGAATAGCTTATATTACATCTCAAAAGTTGCCAAAAAGGCTTCAAGTTTGGTACATGCAAACCATAGATATGTAATGCATAAAGTCAATTAACATAAGTATTCCAACATCCACACTAACATAAAAACCTAATCTAGGTTTAAAGCCTTTTGGTTTGAATTCCCTAGTGCATCAGGCCCACCCACAACAGTACTCAATTTCTTCTTTAGAATCCTCTCTGATTTCCTTCGTCTTATCTTCTCCAAAATTACTCCAATAGGGGTTAATGCATGCACCTCCACATCTGGTTGCCATCACTTTGGTTCATCTGTTCCTCCTTATAACTAGGTGCTTGCATGCATGTAGGAGTAAGGTCCATCTCATCAAACAGCTGATCAACATCTAGTTGAAGATTATCCCCTCCATTCACACCAAGAACAACTCCTTCATTCCCAATAACCTGAAAGGAAGAAATATTACATAATATACCCATTATTATCCATAATTTAGTTTCAGGAACATATACTTACATCAGCTTGAACAACCCCTCCATGATTCTGAACATGCCCTCCATTATTGTCCAAAGGCACTTCTTGATTCTCCACAGGCCCTTCTACACCTTGGCTTTTCTTAACCTTTCTTATGGGAAGTTTTTCTGGCCTGCCACCCTTGGAACAACTTGCTTTGTTATGTCCCACCTCCCTATAAATACTGCATTTCAATTTTTTTCCCACCTTAGACACAGTGTTCCTACTTTTGTCTTCTGTAGCATCTCTCTTACGTTTAGTTGATGGTCTTCCAGGCATCCTTCTTGCAACAGGTGGCAAAGGTGGTATATATGTTGTCTCAGGCCACATGGTACTTCCATTCATCCCTTTAATTCTATACTTGTACGATTTCATATATGTCATGCTTGTAAACATTTTGTTTACATAAGCTTCCACATCCCTATTAAGGAAACAAATACAAGCTACAGAATGCACACACCCATATCCATTTAGTTGCCAAATTCTACATGAACATGTTTTCGTTTCAAGATCAACTTCAAACGCATCAGATGTACCTCTAACTTCAAACTGGTTTAATCCACTTGGTAAAACATGCCAGTGCCTTTGATGAATTTTAAGTTCATTAAGCTTGTCCCTTATAGCTGGGCATACCTGATTACCCCATGCCTGTCCCTTAAGCTTCAAGTTGTATAGCATGTCCATCATGTACAGCCTTATCTCCTTTAACATTGTGATTATTGGCTTCTTCCTAGATTCCACTAGTATAGCATTGAAACTCTCAGACATCCCATTCTCAATTGCATCACAACATCTACCTGGTTGGAAATATGCTTTACACCATGTCTTTGGGTCTCTATCCATAAGGTACTTATGTGCATTTGGGTTCAACAAATGAAGTTCTTTCATTACAGCCTTAAAGGCAGGTTCAGTGGAAGATTTGGCAGCTCTCCAAAACAAGGTTTCATAATGTGCTCCACTGTATCTCTTCTTCAGGTTTGCACAGATATGCCTAGCAAATTGTCTATGCTCTGCATATGGCAACATCTCTTTAACTGCCTCAATTAAACCCTAAAAAGATAAAATATTATAAAGTATATATAATATTACAAAGAAAAATTAACAATAAAATGCATGTATACCTTGTGTTGATCTGAAATTAAGGCAAGGTTATTTCCTAAACGTAAATCAAGATCATCAATTAGATTGTCCAAAAACCATTTCCAATTTTCTTTGTTCTCCACATTTACAACTGCCCATGCAATAGGGAACAATTGGTTATTAGCATCCCTCCCCACAGCACTTAACAATTCTCCTTTACATATACCCTTTAAAAAACAACCATCAAGGCCAATCATTCTTCTACAACCTTCTATCCATCCCTTCTTCAATCCTTCAAAACAAACATAGAACTTACTGAAGTAGTTCTTCCCATCTGGCATGCAGTTGACATTAAGCTTCACATTAGACCCTGGATTTGATCTTCTTATCTCTTCACCATATGACCATAGCTTCGCATAGTGTTCAACAAGATTTCCTTCTATAAGTTGTAGTGCATATGCTTTGGCTCTTCTGCATTGTCCAAGACTAACATCAATACCAAATTTCTTGGTAACTTCAAGTCTTAGTTTTCTAACACTCATCTTCTGCCTATGTATAATCTCCTTGGTGTAGTGACTCCCTATCCATGCATATGTTACTAATGACCCTAACTTAAAATTTCTTGCACAATTGTGATCTGGCTTCAAAGACTTTATCTGGAAAGTTTCCTCTTCACTCATCCAGGAGGCCCATAACCTGAATGTGCATTCACCCCTACAACACTTAACCAAAAGCCTATTACTATCATTTTTTTCAAAGCATAGTTGGTACCCATTGGCAACAGCATAATTGCACAACATCGATTTAACTTGAGCTGGGTTCTTAAATCTCATACCAAGTATGGGTTTCTGTTTTTTCCAGTGTAAAGATTCATTAAAAATGGCATGCTCTTGGATTATTGCTTCACTTTCCCCCTCATCATCTTCACCAATATTGTTGTCCTCCTTCTCCTCCTGAGTACACAGTTTACTAAGAAACACATCAGTTGAAGTTCTGTTCATTCTAATTGGTTCGTCAGTATAATCCAATGCAACATCCCTAAGATTGCCTATATCATCTTCATTTTCCCCACCCATGATACAAGAATCATGTTCTTCTTCCCCCTCCTTCTCAGAATCACATAAATCTTCTAACTCATCACCAACATGATCCACATACATACATATTTTCCCATCTGTACCGTAAGCATCAAAAATAAATGCTGAGTAATCAATATCATCTGCAATTCGTCGAAGACCTTTATGAAGGGGTAAGTCAGGCTCACAGTAGTAAAGTTTCTTGCAATCTTCATGCATGAACTTTTCCAAGAAAGTAACACACTCGACATATGTCATATTAGAAAAATCATGTTCTGTAAAAGTGTAAGTTATACCATCGTAAGAGAAAGGACATCGTACAAACACCCCTTGATAGTTGAGCTCCACAATGCAATACATTCCCGGAGGCTCAGGGTTGGAGTTCGACATTTCTTCAGCTTCTGCTCGTTCCGATTGATCGTAACACTGATCGATTTGCTTAAACCCTAGGTTTTCCATCGATGCTTTTCTAGTTCGTAAGTCTGATAAAGGTACCCTCTGATAAAACCGATTAAAACAATCCGTCTTCCACTTTTTTATAAAACCTAATCTACGTGGATTTTTAAATATGAATAAAGTTATACCTAAACTACGTGTCTTGCCACATCAGCGAGTCAACCTGATTAACCTTCTAAATTGGAACTTAATGGTATATTTGACACGTTAATGTATAGTTTAAGGACTAATTGCGCAAAAAAAAAGTTTAGGGACTAAATCGGGTGAAATTCAAAAGTTGAATGTAAATTCGTTGAATTAACTTTTTGTATACATATGTTATACAACAAGTACATTGATAGAAATTTTAAAATACGATCTCGATTCAGGAGCAAGATATTTGATGTAAATTCGTTGAATTAACTTTTTGTATGATTACATATATAGTATACAATTCGAAATACGAAATAGATGTATTTTCATATTTTTTTAGAACGGCTGGTTAGGCTGGAGGGAGCGGTCAGCGCATGCTGAACATGCTAAACTATGCCACGTCAGCATTCAGCATGTTAGCACATGCTGACCAAATATGGTGGGAGCAGTCAGCGCAATGCTAAACTATTTTTTTTTAAATCTATTTTTTGAATTATTGATATTATTAAAAACAAATATAAAATTAAAAACTACTATTTCATTAAACTTAAAGTGCATTACATTAAAATTAAAAACATAAAAAAACTTAAAAACCAACTAAACACGATCTCATATATTGTCTTCATCTGAATATTCACCGTCGTACTCGTTCACTGGATCCATATTTAGATCAATATGGTCCACCGTCCAAAGATGATCGATTAGATGACGATGAAGATCGCCATGAATTTGTCGACTACACACTATCTGCACTCGCTGAAGGTATTCTGGACTCGCAACTGGAATTGGTTGTGGATTGGGAATGACTTCATTTTCGTCGTATTGACATATAGCATGTCCTTTGTCTTCTAGAATCATGTTATGTAAAATAATACATGTAAACATGACCTTCATCATAGTAGATTTTTTTGTAAACAGTGAAGGTTTAGCTAGTATGGCAAAACGTTTCTTCAATACACCAAATGCTCTCTCGATGTCCTTTCGAGCTCTTTCTTGAGCTCTTTTAAACTTTCGCCTTTGTAGGTCATCTGGGTAAGCCAAAGTCTTGACGAAAATAGAACGCTCTGGATAGATTCCATCCACAAGATAATACCCAAATCGATATTGCGTTCCTTGGAGTGTAAACGAAGAGTCCGAAGCAGTGTCGTTATGTAACTTTGTGTAAAAATCCGAACTATTGAGTATGTTGAGGTCATTATGCGACCCAGGAGCACCAAAATATGAATGTCAAATCCACATATCTTGTGAGGCTGCAGCCTGAAGCACGACCGTCGGGTATCCGTACTGACCCTTCGTGTATTGGCCATGCCAAGAAGAAGGACAACCATTCCACCTCCAATGCATACAGTCTAAATTTCCTAGCATACCAGGGAAGCCATGCACTTGTGCATGATGGGCATACAATTTTCGGATGTCATTGGGAGTAGGTTCACGCCCATATCGTGGCTTGTACATAATTAGGGCAAGGTCACAAAATAGGTCTAGAGAGTCTCGTGTGACACGTGCGGACATCCTCGTTGTCTCGTCTAGTGCTTCAGGGTGTGTGCCATATGCTAACATGCGAAGTACACAGTACATCTTTGAATAGGGTGGAATCCTAACGTACTTGCCGAGTTCCGTCGTTGCTTAAAGTAATCATGCGCTGCCTCCATGTCGCTAACAATCTTCAAAAACAACGATTTGCGCATGTTAAACCGACGCCGGAATTTATACTCTGGATATGTGGGATTTTCAGCAAAATAATCCCTAAAGAGACGTTGTTCGGCTTCCACTCTTCCCCGATCAATATATATTCTGTATACACGAGGCCCGCGGCTTGGCGATGGATTTTGTAATTCTTCTTGTAAATGAGCCGTAATACGCACTATTGACTCTCCTATTTGTTCATCCAATTCATCATCAGATGACGACGATGATATTGAAATTGAAATTGACGACTCGGATGACATAATTTTTGAAATTAAAATTGTGGGAAAGGGGATATAAAATGTAGAAGATGTTTGATATTGAAGTTGTGTGGTAAAAATGAATTGAGAGTTGGATTTATATAGGAAATTAATTGGATTTTTTTAATTAAAAAAAGGTTTTTTTTTATAAATTTAGTGACCGTTCAACGGTCACATAACCGTTGCTAGACGACGAAAGCGAGCTCGCCAGGAATTAGGCGAGTGCTTTGGCGAGTTGGCGAAGGCGAGACGGCGAGGTGCAGTCGGCGAGTGGTTAGCGAATGGATGGCGATCAGTTGGCGAGGGGGGTTAGCGAATTGCTCCCCCAGCCTTAGTTGTTAGTAAACGTCTGTGTCAGTGATGGAACCCTGCACCTTCTGTCTAAGAAGGCAAAACCTCTACCAAGTGGCTTAATCCCACATAAATATAAAAGGTGATATATTTGGAGAGGGAATTGATATTTCCACTTACGAAATTTATTCATCCACATGAAATATATGCTTTATTGACTTGTACGTTAGCTTTAAATGTATTGTACATCATGTGGATGAATCAAATTTTCAAGTGGAAATATCACTCCCATTTGGAAATAATATAACCGGATTTTGTGAAGTTAGACAAAGACAAATTGGACTTTAATGTTTTATCAGTTATATAAAGGATGTATAATGAAATCTGATCAGGTAATGAAGGAATGACAATGTAATACCTCTGAACATCAAAGGAATTGACTTAGATAATTAATAATAACCTTATGTTCGACGGATGTGGAGAATGTAGATCATTTATTTTTCGGTGTGCTTTCTCTTCTTCGGTATGGCGACGAATAGGAACTTGATGGGAGATGGACGTCTCAAGAATCAATTCAATGAAGGACTGAACCTGATGCTAATCAGTGAGTGTTCCTGTGGCTGCGGAAACAACTTTAGACGTGGTGCTTTCGACGACTATTTGGGAAATTTGGAAGTTAGACAATACAGTTATCTTCCAACGGGGTGCAAGGATCGTCTTTTTGATGCTATAAGACTGATGTTGTTTAACTGGATTATAAATAAAAATAGAGTTTTACATATGGACCAGTTGAATTGACTTAGATAAGGAATGATAATGTAAAATATTTTATCGTCTTTTTTACCCGTAAATATGTTTGATCAGTTGTAGTCCCTTATGTGGCTGATGTATACAATTTGTGTATATACTAGTTGCCATAATAGGTTTCAGTTGCAGTTTATTCGGTGTCTATAGCTTCATTACTATGCAGTTTCTATGCTACTTTGTTTATCATAATTTGATGCTTACGTACATCTCATTCATATCATTACCGGATGTGACTGTCTTGCAATGAGATATGTGGCGCAGTATATGCCCATTTTCATCTTGCAGTTTATGGTTGTGGTTGTTGCAAATGATATGAAGAACAAACATACGAAATTAAACTTGAGGTTTTCTCATTAGCTTAGAACAAAAGACTGAACAAGCATATATACAGAAGAAAACTCTACCAACTAACTGTTAACAAACTCTCTAACACAAAAGACAAAACTACCCTTAATGGGTTAACTAACTAATAACAGACAAAAGTAATACAAAAGACGAAACTACCCTTGGTAGTTAAACTTGTGTCTAACACCCCCCCTCAATCTGGAGGGCATGGAAATAACCTCAGATTGGAGATTGCATCAGAAAGTTTAGGACCCGGTAGTGATTTTGTCATAACATCAGCAAGTTGATGAGTAGTGGGTACATGTGAAAGAGTGATTAAACCACTTTGAAGCTTCTCTGTGACAAAATGACTGTCAATTTCAATGTGCGTTATACGCTCATGGTAAACCGGGTTTTTAGAAATGTATATTGCAGCTTGGTTGTCATATTTCAAAGGGATAGGAGTAATGTTTGAGACTCGCATTTCTTCAAGAAGACGGCTTAACCACGCCAATTCAGCACAGACTCTCCGCATGGAACGATACTCCGCTTCAGCAGACGAAAGAGAAACTGTGGTTTGCTTCTTAGATTTCCATGAAATGGGATGATCTCCAAAGGTAATGAAAAATCCACTAACGGATCTTCTTGTAATGGGAAAAGAAGCCAGTCAGAATCGCAGTATGCAGTGACATTGTAAGATGAGTTTTTGCGAAAAGATAATCCTTGAGTTGCAGTGCGTTGTAGGTAATGTAATACATGAATAGTAGAATCGTAATGAGGTTGACATGGAGTTTGATTAAACTGACTGAGATGTTGAACAACATATGACAAATCAGGCCTGGTATGTAACAAATAGTTGAGTTTGCCTATGAGTTGGCGATATAAAGTAGGATCCTTTAATGGGTTTTCCATAAGAGGTTGTAAAGACAATCTTGAAGGTAAATGAGTGATGGCAGAAGCTGAAGCATCAATTGAGTATAAATGAAGAAGTTCTTTGACGAATTTTTGTTGATGCATGATCATACCTTCATTTGTTGAACGAAATTCAATTCCCATAAAATAGTTGATAAGACCTAAGTCTTTAATTTGAAACTTGCCATGTAAAAAGGATTTAAGATCAGTAATTTCCGTGGAATCATCACCGGTGACAAGTATGTCATCAACGTATACGGCTACAAGAACAATGTTTGTGGGTGTCCTTTTAATGAATAAGGAATGATCATTATGCGATAATTGATATCCTTTGGATTGTAAAGCATGGGATAACTTGGCGTACCATTGTCTCGAGGCCTGTTTTAAACCGTAAAGAGATTTATTAAGCTTGCATATATAAGAAGGCGATTGAACAGGAAAACCAGGTGGAACCTTCATGTAAACTTCCTCATGAAGGTCACCATGTAAAAATGCGTTGTTAAAGTCAAATTCATGCAAATACCATTATTTCTTTACAGCAATGGAAATAAGACACCGAATGGTATTGAATTTAACGACTGGGGAGAAAGTCTCATGAAAATCAATGCCTTCTTTTTGGGTAAAACCCTTTGCGACTAATCGAGCTTTATGCCTTTCGATGGAGCCATCAGCACGAAGTTTGATCTTGTAAACCCATCTGCAAGAAATGGGTTTCTTGCCTTTAGGTAATTTGACTATTGTCCAGGTGTTGTTATCTTCTAAAGCTTTAATTTCTTTGGACATAGCATCTTCCCATTCGATAATTCCTTTAGCCTGATGATAAAAGGCAGGTTCGATTTGTTGAATAGTTGCATGAAAAGCATGATTGGTAAATAGGAAGTGAAGTAGAAGAAAGGTAGGGATCAACAATAAAAAGGTTAGTGAGGGTATGATGACAAGATTGTGTGTTGGTAGAAGAAATCTGATCACAGATGTAATCTTGAAGACGAAGAGGTGGATTGTCACACCCCGATCCTTGGCAGAATCGATCAAGGCGTGATATATTGTTCAAAGTCTCATGACAACTATGTTATAATATGATTAGATTCAATTAAGTACTAAGTAGGCAAACAAGATCCACAACATACAAATACAAATTCAAATACAAACAACATTTATTACATCAAATTTAAATAGTCTTGTGGGTTTCTAAGGTATACCCTACTTTTCATCAACTTCATTCTTCAAATCTGCATCATGGGTAAAAACAGGTCAACTACGAGAGTTGGTGAGTAATCTAGTTTTATTAAAGAAAATTGTGAGTTTGAAATATTTATAATTTGAAACTTGTTTTCTTTAGAAGTCGACAACCAAGTATTATTGAGATAACGGTTTATAAATCAAAAATTGATTAACCAATGATAACAACAACAATAAGTACTCACCCTATATATACATATATATGTATATATATAGGATGGAGCATCTAATCATCATACACACTCAACCACGTGCAATCAATCACCTTAGCGTCCCAAGGCGGGGTGGTCAACCCAATATCGCTATTATTGTCCATAACGTTCCTCAAGAATACGGGCATAGTCATGGAGATTAGACTAAAAATGGTAATGCACTACAAGTACATGTAGCGTAAACAAACAATAATTATACAAATAATGATTCATGTATAAATGTCTCAACAATGTCTCAATTGTGTTAAAATAATAAAATGAAGTTGGAACATATTAAAACCACATGATACACCCCAAAAGTATTGAAAATTATAAAATATGGGGTAGATAACTCACATTAGTCCAATAAGGAATGCGCGTGTTGTATGATAGACGGCTCGAGTCAAAATGTCGTAGAACCTAATATAATTAATAGTTTTGGCTTAGGAATCGATAAACGAGAATATAGTATTAATAAAAATAATTAGACACATATTCTTGTATTAGATGAATTAACAATAATCCAAATTTTGTTTTGAATATTAATGTATTCATATGTTAAATGAATTTTAAATTGAATTAATTACTTTGCTTAATTAATTTATATTTTCACTTTAGGCAAGATTTTAATAATTTCTTATTAAAATAATAACTTGTCAAATTATAAGTATTTATAGATTTTATATATTATAAACAATTATTTATATGAAATAATCATTAAAAATGCATTTTTACATGCTTATATACTTAGGAAAATGGTTTTAAATACTAAACTGTAATGAAACATTATGAAATTATCAGTAAATCATTATTTCATAAAATAGTAATTACTCTAAAATTTTCATATTTTTCTTAACTGCTTTAGTATTTATTTAGTATTTTAATTATTAAACAACAACAAAATTCGGGAAAAATAACAAATGATTCCCAAAAATTCTGGAAACATAAGCATAGTTTTCTAACATTATATTCAGCCTACTGTAAATGTTTTGGATATTTTTGACTAAGGGAAGTATTTCTTATGTTTTTCATTATTAACTAATCAATAAAATCATAAATAATAGGAAAATACTAATATAAATTCATTAAAATTTCTATTTATGATTAACATGTTATATATTATATTCGGATAAGGTTTTATAATTTTTGGACATGTGTAGCTATTTATTATCAATTTAAACCATTAAATAATCATTAAATCAGGAAAAATAAGCAAACATTCTTACTAAAATCTGTAAATTTTTTCATTGAGTCTTTAAAATGTTAATAAGGTGCAAAAAATATAAAATATAGTTTTTAACATACATAACTATATTTTTATATTTATTTATCTACAACAAAATAAAATACAAAATAAGCATAAAACAGTAATATAAATGCATGAAACTTCATGAATCCACTTTACTCAATGTATGGGTCATCCTAGAATTTTTCCCAAAATTTATTGACGAAAAAGGTATTTTATGTGAATTATTGCCTTATTATATTGCAATAATTATAGTAATTCAATAAAAATAAGTTATTTTTTGAAAATTTCCAGAACTTCTTATTTTATTTATGGGATTCTGAGAAAAATCAGGTTTATGCATAAAATGAGTTTTAGATAGTTTGGTGGATTTAATTTGTTTCATGTATGAATTTGGAACTTTTAACAACATACATTGATGAATGCTTCAAGAGGGATGGAGATTTGAGTATATTGGAGTGTCCTTGGCTGAAAAATGAAGATTTCTAGGAGGAATTTCGAGATTGAGAGTGAGAGGAAGAATAGATATGGTTTGAGTGGTGATGAGAATAATGTGTTGGGAGAAAAATGAAAGGAAAGATGATGGGAGGTGTGAGTGGGAGACAATGGGAATAACCTTTTACTTTTGGTGGTCTTCATAATTCCCCACTAACACAAGCATCTTAAGAGTTTTATAAAATTTAATGTAGTGTTTATAAAAATAGAGTTTTATAAAAAATAGGTTATTATTTGATTATAACAATCTACTTTGATTTGAAGTTTAATTATCGCATTCAAGTTTGATTTTTTTAATTTAATTAGAGCATCATACTTTGATGTTATTTTAATATGGTATCATAATTTAATTTGATTATAGTTATAACGTTATACTATGCTATATTGCTATTAACGTCAATTTATATCGTAGTGTAAGGGTTTTGATCATATTAGCGTCAAGAAATCTCGAGTAGGGTTTATTAAATTTCCAATTGGGTTGGGTTGACCGGAATCCATTTTAGGCGGATGTCACGGTCTCCCCTACTTTAGGAAATTTCGTCCCGAAATTTAAGAAGATAGTACCTTAAGAGAAAAGTTGCGGGTATTTGGTACGCATTTGATCCTCACTCTCCCATGTATACTCGGGTCTACGTGCTGACTGCCACCTAACCTTGACCAGGGCATTGCGACTTCTTTTGAGTTGCTTTTCCTTTCGTTCTGCAATTTCCAAGGGTTTCTCGATAAATTGCATTGTCTCGTCGATTTGGATATCCTCGAGAGGAATATGAAGGTTCTCGTCAGCTAAACACTTCTTGAGGTTGGCTATATGAAATACTGGGTGAACTTTATTAAGCTGTATTGGTAGATCCAACTCGTAGGCTACTGGTCCGATCCTTTTTAGGATTTTGAACGGGCCTACATAGCGTGGTGCCAATTTACCCTTGCGTCCAAATCGAACCACACCTTTCCATGGGGACACTTTTAACATGACCATGTCACCTACGGTAAATTCAAGCGGTTTGCGTCGCTTGTCGGCGTAACTCTTTTGTCGGCTACGAGCTACGAGAAGGTCATTGCGAATCTGAGTGATTTTGTCGGTAGTTTCCTGGATAAGCTCAGGACCAACGATTGGAGAATCCACTGTTGCGTGAATCACGTGGGACTCGCCAATTTCATGCCAGCAAATAGGAGATCGGCATTTACGGCCATACAATGCCTCAAATGGTGGCATCTTGTGGCATCTTGATGCTAGAATGATAACTGTTATTATAGGAGAATTCCACAAACGGTAAATGAGAGTCCCAGTTTCCTCCGAAATCTAAGACACACGCCCTCAACATATCTTCGAGTGTTTGAATTGTCCTCTCAGATTGACCATCGGTTTGAGGATGATAGGCGGTACTGAGATCGAGGCAGGTTCCCATGGCTGCTTGAAGTGATTGCCAAAACCGAGAGAGAAATCTCCCATCACGATCTGAAATGATGCTGAGAGGGATGCCATGCCGACTAACTATCTCGTCGATGTAAATTCGAGCAAGTTGTTCGACCTTGAAATGTTCACAGATGGGAAGGAAATGAGCGGATTTGGTCAAACGATCAATGATTACCCAAATGCTGTCATGTCCCTTGGTGGTACATGGAAGTTTGGTTACGAAATCCATGGAGATCGCTTCCCATTTCCACTCGGGGATTACCGGTTGGACCAATAGTCCAGATGGTCGTTGATGTTCTGCTTTGACCCTGGAACATGTAAGACATTTGGCCACGAATAAAGCAATATCCTTTATCATTCCCGACCACCAATAATTGGTTCTCAGGCCATGATACATCTTGTCAGTGCCAGGATGAATGGAATATCGAGTTTTATGGATTTCTTCCATCAGGAAGGTACGAAGATTGTCGCGATCTGGGATCCAGATGCGATCTTGATAATAGAAAATGCCATCAGATTTACTTTCCAACTCCCCATCAATTCCCGTAGGCATGTCATTCGATAATTGGCGAGTGTTGGGCTCCTCGAATTCGGTCACTGAGATTGGACAAGATAGGAGAACATACTAGATGAAATGCTTTGGCATGTTCTTTTCGGCTTAACGCGTCGGCTACCACGTTTGTCTTGCCCGGATGATAGCGTATTTCACACTCGTAATCATTTAGGAGTTCGACCCATCGTGTTTGTCTCATATTGAGTTCCTTTTGATTAAGAATATGTTGCAAGCTCTTGTGGTCGGTGAAAATTACGCATTTAGTGCCGTAAAGGTAATGCCTCCAAATTTTAAGAGCGAAAACCACGGCACCGAGCTCCAAATCATGAGTCGTATAATTCCTTTCATGGATTTTGAGTTGTCACGATGCGTAAGTTATAACCTTTCCCTTTTGCATCAAAACACAACCTAGACCGAGGTTGGAGGCATCGCAGTATACCACGAAATCTTCGGATCCTTCAGGGAGTGTAAGAATCGGAGCATCACACAATCTTTGTTTAATGGTTTGGAAAGCGTCTTTCTGCTTGGGTCCCCAATCAAATGGCGTACCCTTGCAAGTGAGAAAAGTAAGCGGTAAAGTGATCTTTGAGAAATTTGAAATGAAACGCCGGTAATAGCCGGCTAAACCGAGGAATGACCGAATTTCCTTGGGGGTACGTGGGGCTTTCCAATTCTTGACTGCTTCAACTTTTGCGGGATTGACTAAAATACCCTTGTCACTTACAATATGACCGAGGAATTGTACCTCATTTAACCAAAACTCGCATTTCGAAAATTTGGCATATAGCTGATTTCCTTGCAATGTTTGGAGAGTTAGACGAAGGTGTCTTTCATGGTCTGCCTTTGTCTTGGAGTAAATGAGGATGTCATCAATAAAGACGATAACAAAACGGTCGAGATAAGGTTTAAATACCCGATTCATCAAGTCCATGAATACGGCAGGGGCATTCGTTAGACCAAAAGGCATAACGGTGAACTCGTAATGACCATAGCGGGTTCGGAAAGCGGTTTTGGGGATGTCTTCTTCCCGTACTCGAAGTTGGTGATAACCCGAGCGGAGGTCGATTTTTGAGAAGCATGAAGCTCCTTGAAGCTGATCAATAAGGTCGTCGATCCGAGGTAACGGATATCGGTTCTTGATGGTCAATTTATTTAACTCCCGATAATCGATACACATACGAAACGAACCATCTTTCTTTTTGATGAAAAGAACCGGGGCTCCCCAAGGTGAAGTACTAGAGCGGATAAATCCCTTATCGGTTAATTCTTGGAGCTGACTTGCCAATTCTTGCATCTCGGTTGGAGCCAACCGATATGGAGACTTGGCTATGGGAGCAGCCTCAGGAACGAGATCGATGCGGAACTCTAGCTCACGTACTGGAGGGAGTCCAGATACGTCATCGGGAAAGATATCGGGAAAGTCTCGTACAGTCGGAATATCTTCGATCTTCTTTTCTTTGACCTTTGTTTCCACCACATGGGCTAAGAAAGCCATGTATTCTTTACGTAGATATGATCGAGCTTGAGTACATGACATAAGACTAAGCTTTTTTTGCACGAGTCTCGCCATAAATACGAAGACTTTGACCATCGGCAAGAGGAATACGAATAAACTTCTCGTAACATACTATTTCAGCATGGTTTTGGGATAGCCAATCCATTCCCACGATGATGTCGAAGCTACCAAGTTCTATAGGAACTAAATTAACAGAAAATTTATGACCGCAAAAATCGAAAGTGCAATCTTCGATGACTGCATTGAGTGAAATGTATTTTCCATTGGCGACTTCTACGGTAAAGTGTTCATCAAGAATCGTACGAGGTGTGTGAAGTATGGGTTCAAATTCCAAAGACACAAAACTTTTATCGGCACCTGAATCAAAAAGTACTGACGCGTAGCAGTCATTTATGAGAAACGTACAATTTACGACCTTGTTATCGGTCTATGCTTGGGTTGCGGTAATGACAAATGCTCGGCCTTTGGGAGCTGGAACCTGCATTGTTGGATTTGCCTGGGCTTGAGTGTTAATGATATTGACAAGCCTAGGACACGTGTTTCTGAAATGGGTGGGGTCACCACAGTTGAAGCATGTTCCAGTTGGATACCGGGTTTGTGTTTGCTGATTTGAGGGTAGAGCGAATGGTCGCTGAGTTTTTGGTGCACGGCATGTGTCCGCCAAGTGGCCATAGCAACCACAAGTCGTACAAAGGCGACACGGGCTGGTGGACATATGGTGATAATTACAATGGTTACAGAGGGGGTCGTAATGCCATCTATGAGAAACACGCATATGGACTTGTGAGTTATTTGTAAATTAATTATGGAAATTAAGTTTCTAGACATTGTTGGATAAAATGATTGTAAAACACTTGTTGGGCCATGGTTAGGAGTGTTGGGCACCTTTTGGCTTTCCATGGGTACTAAATGTGAAGCATGTAGCAATTGTGTGGGCCCCCACAATACTATGTTTTCACATGTTTTTCCCACTTCAAGGCCCATTAGGGAACTTAATAGTCCAATGAGTTGGCCATTTTGGAGTGTATCCTTTCGGATACGTTTGATAAGGTCGGGTAGTTTGATGGCTCAAAAGTAATGTGAATGACGCGCTTTGGCCTATAGGTTTAGGAACCCTCGCCTTTGGTCCCAAGGTAAGCAAACTGGTCCCTCGGTTGATTGGGATGTATACGAATGCTTACCTAGTCAGGACTTTCGGGCTACCGGCACCTCCCCCTTCAAGTTACTACGCGTCCATTACTTTGATCCTACCCAACAAGAGTGGATGACTTTTAATTTCCTATGAGCTCTAACGAATATATATGTATATAAATTTTTATTTTGAAACCATTTGAGTATGTGTGTGATTTTAAGATAAAGAGGAGAAAATTCACAAGTGTATGCACACATATAAGTTTCGGGAATAATAAGCACATAAGGGAGCAATTAGCACACAAAGGTATTCCTAGGATTTTCTAAGTGCGAATTGCATGCAGTTGTGTGTGCATATTATAAACTAGCATACGAGAGGACCCTAGAGGCTATAGACTAGGTCAAGGCAATTAACCTAATTCCCTATAGTCAAGGTCTCTGATACCAATCTGTCACACCCCGATCCTTGGCAGAATCGATCAAGGCGTGATATATTGTTCAAAGTCTCATGACAACTATGTTATAATATAATTAGATTCAATTAAGTACTAAGTAGGCAAACAAGATCCACAACATACAAATACAAATTCAAATACAAACAACATTTATTACATCAAATTTAAATAGTCTTGTGGGTTTCTAAGGTATACACTACTTTTCATCAACTTCATTCTTCAAATCTGCATCATGAGTAAAAACAGGTCAACTACGAGAGTTGGTGAGTAATCTAGTTTTATTAAAGAAAATTGTGAGTTTGAAATATTTATAATTTGAAACTTGTTTTCTTTGGAAGTCGACAACCAAGTATTATTGAGATAACGGTTTATAAATCAAAAATTGATTAACCAATGATAACAACAACAATAAGTCCTCACCCTATATATACATATATATATATATATATGTATATATATATATATATATATATATATATATATATATATATATATATATATATATATATATATATATATATATATATATATAGGATGGAGCATCTAATCATCATACACACTCAACCACGTGCAATCAATCACCTTAGCGTCCCAAGGCGGGGTGGTCAACCCAATAGCGCTATTATTGTCCATTACTTACCTCAAGAATACGGGCATAGTCATGGAGATTAGACTAAAAATGGTAATGCACTACAAGTACATGTAGCGTAAACAAACAATAATTATACAAATAATGATTCATGTATAAATGTCTCAACAATGTCTCAATTGTGTTAAAATAATAAAATGAAGTTGGAACATATTAAAACCACATGATACACCCCAAAAGTATTGAAAATTATAAAATATGTGGTAGATAACTCACATTAGTCCAATAAGGAATGCGCGTGTTGTATGATAGACGGCTCGAGTTAAAATGTCGTAGAACCTAATATAATTAATAGTTTTAGCTTAGGAATCGATAAACGGGAATATAGTATTAATAAAAATAATTAGACACATATTCTTATATTAGATGAATTAACAATAATCCAAATTTTGTTTTGAATATTAATGTATTCATATGTTAAATGAATTTTAAATTGAATTAATTACTTTGCTTAATTAATTTATATTTTTACTTTAGGCAAGATTTTAATAATTTCTTATGAAAATAATAACTTGTCAAATTATAAGTATTTACAGATTTTATATATTATAAACAATTATTTATATAAAATAATCATTAAAAATGCATTTTACATGCTTAGATACTTAGGAAAATGGTTTTAAATACTAAATAGTAATGAAACATTCTGAAATTATCAAAAAATCATTATTTCATAAAATAGTAATTACTCTAAAATTTGCATATTTTTCTTAACTACTTTAGTATTTATTTAGTATTTTAATGATTAAACAACAACAAAATTCGGGAAAAATAACAAATGATTCCCAAAAATTCTGGAAACATAACCATAGTTTTCTAACATTATATTGAGCCTACTTTAAATGTTTTGGATATTGTTGACTATGGAAAGTATTTCTTATGTTTTTCATTATTAACTAATCAATAAAATCATAAATAATAGGAAAATATTAAGATAAATTCATTACACTTTCTATTTATGATTAACATGTTATATGTTATATTCGGATAAGGTGTTATAATTTTTGGACATGTGTAGCTATTTATTATCAATTTAAACCATTAAATAATCATTAAATCGGGAAAAATAAGCAAACATTCTTACTAAAATCTGTAAATTTTGTCATGTAGTCTTTAAAAATGTTAATAAGGTGCGAAAAATATAAAATCTAGTTTTTAACATACATAACTATATTTTTATATTTATTTATCTACAACAAAATAAAATACAAAATAAGCATAAAACAGTAATATAAATGCATGAAACTTCATAAATCCACTTTACTCAATGCATGGGTTATCCTAGAATGTTCCCAGAATTTATTGACTAAAAAAGTATTTTATGTGAATTATTGCCTTATTATATTGCAATAATTATAGTAATTTAATAAAAATAAGTTATTTTCTGAAAATTTCCAGAACTTCTTATTTTATTTATGGGATTCTGAGAAAAATCAGGTTTATGCATAAAATGAGTTTTAGATAGTTTGGTGGATTTAATTTGTTTCATGTATGAATTTGGAACTTTTAACAACATACATTGATGAATGCTTCAAGAGGGATGTAGATTTGAGTATATTGGAGTGTCCTTGGATGAAAAATGAAGATTTCTAGGAGGAATTTCGAGATTGAGAGTGAGAGGAAGAATAGATATGGTTTGAGTGGTGATGAGAATAATGTGTTAGGAGAAAAATGAAAGGAAAGATGATAGGAGGTGTGAGTGGGAGACAATGGGAATAACCTTTTACTTTTGGTGGTCTTTATAATTCCCCACTAACACAACCATCTTAAGAGTTTTATAAAATTTAATGTAGTGTTTATAAAAATAGAGTTTTATAAAAATAGGTTATTGTTTGATTATAACAATCTACTTTGATTTGAAGTTTAATTATAGCATTCAAGTTTGATTTTATTAATTTAATTAGAGCATCATACTTTGATGTTATTTTAATATGGTATCATAATTTAATTTGATTATAGTTATAACGTTATACTATGCTATATTGCTATTAACGTCAATTTATATCGTAGTGTAAGGGTTTTGATCATATTAGCGTCAAGAAATCTCGAGTAGGGTTTATTAAATTTCCAATTGGGTTGGGTTGACCCGAATCCATTTTAGGCGGATGTCACATGGATGGCGTATTCTTGTGTTTCGTCTTAGAGAAGGTTGAGAGGGAAGAGGAGCTGGAATAGTTGGAGGTGGATTATTATTTTCAGGAGAAGAAGAATTAGGGAATTAGGATAAGAAGAATCAGTGGAATTGACAGGAAGATATGATGGAGTGAGTGAAGTGTCATGAGAAGTGGGTGATTGTAATGGGAAGATATCTTCAAGTAATTTAATATCTCTTGATATAAAAATACGTTTGATAATAAGATCCATTACTTTGTAGGCTTTTGCTCCATAGGGATAACCAATGAAGATACATGCAGTTGATCGAGGCATAAATTATTCCAATAGAGGATGTAGCAACAAAGCAAAGACAGCCAAAAGTCTTTATCATTGAAATATCATGCTTACAATTGTGTAATACTTCAAATGGTGTTTTGTGGCTAATAATATTTGAAGGCATTCGATTAATAAGGAAAACTGCAGTCTTAGCACATTCGCCCCAATAAGCTACTCCTAGTCCAGATTGAAAATAAAGAGCTCGTGCAACCTCGAGAATATGTCTGTGCTTATGTTCAACTAAACCATTTTGTTATGGGGAATACGGAGTAGAAACTTGATGTATAATACCTTGAGAGTTGAGATAAGTACTAGCATCATTACTGGAACCCAACTCGTAAGCGTTATCTGTTCGAATGATCTTAATAGTTTTAGAAAACTGAGTTCTAATCAAGGCAATGAAGTCTTTGATTAAAATGAAAGCATAACTTTTGTCTTTCAGAAGATGTATCCAAGTGTGACGGCTATAGTCATCCACAATTGTTAAAAAATACTTATACCCATCATGTGTAACATGTTTGTAGGGACCCCATATGTCGATATGTACTAAGTCAAAAGGACTTTTGGTACTGGATATGCTTTTAGGGAAAGGAAGTCGATGTTGCTTAGCTTTGGAGCAAGTAACACAATCATGAAACATAGTAGAGGATGAATAAGAAAGAACAGATAACTTGTCAAGTTTGTGAGATGAAATGTGTCCAAATCGTCTATGCCATAGTAATGCATCAGATTTTGAGTTTATTACAGATGTATTCAAAAGGGAACAAAAGGAAAATACAGAAAGACTAAAAGAAAAGGAAGATTTAATTGTCCGATGATCGAATACGTATAGATCGTTGGCCCTCTTTCCAAAGATCCCAAGAGCTAAGCTATTCTTGGAGGAAGGGTCCTGCATGAAACAATATGCATTGGTGAAAAGAACAAAAGTATGGAGTTGAGAGGTGAGTTTTGTGATTGACACTTAGTTGTATTTGAAGCATGGTATGTAAAAAACACCATGAAGAATGATATGCTCGTGAATTTGAACATCACCAATATATGAAACACAGGTGGTGTGTGTAACGCCAAGACATGTTTTATTATATAATTATAATAAAAGGGCAAATTGGTCATTTTACCTTGGAAGGGTAAATTGGTCTTTTTGACAGAAAAAGTATTTAGTTGAAATAATATTTTGAGTTTTGGACTTAAAATGTTATAAAAACGGATTTTTGGTCGTTTTACCATAAAAGGGTATTTTGGTCATTTGACCATGTGAAGGACCAAATATGAAAAATATTGTTGGTTGTGGCAAAAGTATAAGAAAAGAGAGTTTTATTGTGATAAAACTTGATTATTGTGGTAAAAGTTCAAGAAATGCAACTTCAAGGACCAAAATGCAATTTATGGAGGTATAAATAGTTGGAACCTTCTCCCATTTTTGTGCAGAAATTTAGTGAGCTACGGGAGAGGTTCTTGGTAAGGGAGTTGCAGAATTTTGGAGCAATCTTGAAGGTTTAAGGCTAAAAATCGGATTATAGCAATTGAAGGGTAGAATTGGAAGCTTTTGAGGTAAATATTCCAAGTTCTTGATTGTTTATCTTGATGGGTTTTGTGGAATGCAAAAACTGCATTTGCAGTTATAATTGTGTGGTTAAAATGGTTAGATACTTCCATTAAGTCATTATAACAAGAACTTAACTCATCAAAATGGAAGTAGGTTGTTATAATTGATGAAATTGAAGATTTGGAGTTGTTAAAACTAAGAACCCTAATTCTTCATATGGATGATTGAGTGTGTTTTGATGGTTAAAAACCTTGTTAAAATGTAAGGTTTTAGCCTTGGAACAAACCCCAAGTGATTAAGAACAGAAATAAGGACTTAATGGACGAAATCTGCAAGCTACAGTGCATAAATCGCGACTGGCCAGGGGGTCTGCCCAGGCGCCAGGCGCAGTGCGCCCAGGAGCCAGGCGGGGTGCGCCCAGGCGCAGTGCGCCCAGGCGTAGTGCACCCTGGCGCAGTGCGCCTCCAAGGCAGTGGCCAGGCAGGAACTTTGAAACGCTAACTTTTGCTTGGCTTGTCCGATTTAGCTCAAATTTGGACCGTAGGCTCGTTATGGTCTGAAAAGTTTGGGAAAATTTTTATATCGAGTTTTCGACCCCTTGGG
Source organism: Cichorium intybus (assembly GCA_023525715.1). Lineage (NCBI taxonomy): Eukaryota > Viridiplantae > Streptophyta > Magnoliopsida > Asterales > Asteraceae > Cichorium > Cichorium intybus. Next base: position 117,336,574 of record CM042009.1, on the reverse strand, counting down.
GGCACTGTAGATCGATCCGAATGCCTCGGTGAATAGTAAAATTCATATAAAGTTAGTAAACGGAAAGTTTATTAACTAGGCATTATTTATAACGATATTGTATTGAACTCTAGTGTATTAGAGTTAATTGAAATGGGTATTAACCTATAATCATTTGGTATATAAATGGATAATAGGTATGGGACAAAATGGTTGTGGTGCACGCAAAGGCAAGAAACAACCGAAAATAAAATGCAGCTAGCATCCAGGTGAGTAATCTCACTAATACCATATGTGATATATGATGATTGAGTTTTTACAGGTTGAAACTGATTGTGGGACGAAATTGATGGTTCAAAGATACCTTTGAGGTGACAAGACCAGATAAGCCGTGAGTCTATAATAGACAAGAACGGAGCTGTGAGTCAAACCTATATAGACAAGACCGGATAAGCCGGGAGTCATTGCGATGACAAGAACGGAGCCGTGAGTCTAGGCAACAGCGGGCTAACCCGTGAGCCATGGTTTACTTTGATGAGCCAAACTTATATAGACAACAGCGGGCTAACCCGTGAGTCTAGGCAACAGCGGGTTAACCCGTGAGCCAAGGCAACAGCGGGCTAACCCGTGAGCCATAACTAATTCTGGATGCTATATCCAATGGGTGCGGCCTTCGGGCTATGACTCCGGTGCGGCCTTCGGGCTATGTCTCCGATGCGGCCTTCGGGCTATGACTCCGGTGCGGCCTTCGGGCTATGTCTCCGATGCGGCCTTCGGGCTATGATATTTGGTGCGGCCTTTTTGGCTATGATTTTGTTACAGGTACATGGTGCGGCCTTTTGGCTATGATATCAGGCTAGTAAACCCAGCTGGTGCGGCCTTCGGGCTATGAATTATATACTGATAATGTTTTGGTGCAGCTTATATAGCTATGACACAGGGTGCGGCTTATTTAGCCATGATATATGATGCAGTCCATTGTGACTAAGAAATATGGGACAGAAATGGTTAGACATGATTATAGATGCAAATAACTAACGTGGCTTGTTAATTACAGGTCACTATGATTCAGCCTGTAGGGCTACAGAATAGGATGTGAAATCCTAGAGTATATATGATCAGCCAGTAAGGCTAGGAGTTGGGATTCGAAATCCAAACAGTTATATGATTGTATTTTGATACATGTTATTTGCAGATTTGATTACTCACTGAGCTTTATAGCTCACGATATTTGTTACTGTCCCTGCAGGTTAGCATGATACTGATAGGGGACAAGATAGAGTCCGTGACTTTGAAGTGGGACTCATAGATGCTGTCAGTAGCAGCCCGGCTTTAAAGGAGTTATGGTATTTTATACTCTCCTTGATACACTTGTACCCGTTTTTATTAAAATGTACCCCTTTGTTATGGTTTTAAGTTTTGAAACCTTGATTTTAAATGAAAAATTTTTTCAGGGGTGTTTTGTTTTAAAAGCCGGGTGTTACAGTGTGTCCGTCAGGAAGACCAATCTGTATCAGATGAATAAGTTTTGTCATAGAAAGAAAAAGAGAGTTGTTAGAACACATGTGATCTGTGGCACCTGTGTCTATAATCCAAGAATAGTGTTGATGGAGTAAATGAGCTGATTTATAAACATTTGAGGCAAAATGTTTAAAAGAAAACGAAGGTTTACCTTCGGTGTTCATCGCTCCTTCTGTGAGAGAAAAATTCACTTGCTTATGAGGAGTAGATTGAGAAACGTTGGACACGTTTAGCAATTGAATCAGTTGGTTATATTGATCTCGTGATATGGAGGGAGGGGCGACACAAGCAACATTCTAAACTGTAGATTTAGGATCATCTTTCTTATTCTTCGTAAACTTGAAATTTGGAGGAAATCCAATGAGTCGATAACATTGTGATTTTGTGTGCCCTGATTTCTTGCAATGGTTACAGATTAAGGACTTCTTCTTTATAGTATTATCTGTTGAGACTGCCATTGCAATTGCTTCTGTATTAATTGGAGATTGTATATGAATACCTCGTTGTCTCTCTTCTTGGACGATCATTGAATAGACCGTTGATAAGCTTGGTAATGGCTTCATCATTAGGATCTGGCCTCTAAGTATCTGGCCTCTAAGTAGCAGATTGACAGGTACAGGGAGGAACACCTTGAACTAATCGTAATTCATCCCAAATATTACTTAATTTGGTGAAATAGGTTGAGAAATCGTCCGATCCTTGAGAAAGAGAATACAATTGTTGTTGAATTTGGTACTTCAAGGCTCCATCTGATTGCTCATATCGATTACATAATTCAATCCAGATTTCACGAGCTGTGGGGAGAAACAAAAGACTTTCTGCAATGTTTTTATGAATTGAGTGAAGAATCCAGCTAATTACCATGGAATTAGCTCTAAACCAGTGCGAGAATGAAGGATCTGAATCAGAAGGTTTAGTGATGGTTCCGTCAACGAATCCGAGCTTTTTTTGGCTGCTAGAGAAATCAACATTCCTTGTTTCCATGAATTGAAGCCGATTCCGTTGAATTGAGTAGAAATTAGAATTGAACTCGGATTTTCAGAAGACGCAATGAAATATGGACCGGAAGGATCGATTGAATTGGTAGTTAAACTTTCTGGATTAGAAGTAGACATGACTTGACAGATCGAAAGAGAAATTTAAAGAGAATCAAGCAAAAATGGTGGATTTTTGCTCTGATACCATGTTGCAAATGAGATGAAGAACACACAGACGAAATTAAACTTGAGGTTTTCTCATTAGCTTAGAACAAAAGACTGAACAAGCATATATACAGAAGAAAACTCTACCAACTAACTGTTAACAAACTCTCTAACACAAAAGACAAAACTGTTAACAAACTCTCTAACACAAAAGACAAAACTACCCTTAACAGGTTAACTAACTAACAACAGACACAAGTAATACAAAAGATGAAACTACCCTTGGTAGTTAAACTTGTGTTTAACAGTGGTTAGTCATCATTGAAGTGCGATAACACTCATTGACCATTCTAGTTAGGTCTGTGGCGCAGTATATGCCCATTTTCATCTTGCAGTTTATGGTTGTGGTTAGTCATCATTGAAGTGCGATAACACTCATTGACCATTCTAGTTAGGTCTTTGGTCACCAATAGGCTAGCTACCCAAAAGTTTGTGTGGTTATCCTTATCCGGACTCGTCTTTTGGCGCTTCATACTTTTTGATGCTCTCACAGTTACACATCTACTACTTATAGTCTCTTTTGTGGTTTCCTAAGTCAAGCGGCCGGTTACTTAATTGGTGGTGGATGGTATTGCTTTCATGTGCATTGTATGTGGTTCATTATTGTGGATATTGCTTGTGGTTTGATGAGTAGTTCATTAGTTGTTTGTCATGTGATTATCTAATTTCATATATGTAGGTTATTTCACATTATTGTCGTATATGTTTATATATGAATTCAAAGCTTATGTGTCCATCTATTTTTTAGACGTGTGTTTTAGATAGCCGGGTTAAAGACATTTGCCAAATGTATTTGGCGACACTTATTTTGTTTCTTTATTATTGGCTTTTGGATTTTGTTATTATGCAAACTGATATGTATGATGTTGATTAGACATTTCTTACAGTTTTCTTAAAACATTTTGCAAATTTAAAATGTTTTAATTATTTAGGATTTTTCATTGCAGTTCTATCAAAGATGATATTTTTCTCTAAGCATTAAGCTATTTTCAAAGCGGGTCCTTTTTGCAGGATATCACAGTTGGTGGTTTCGGGGATTCCCATCCTCCCGGTGAATAGAAATGACAACAAGGTGGTTTCGGGGATTCCCATCCTCGAAGCCGAAACTAATATTCTTCCACATACCCCCACCCCCTGAGGCACGACTTCCTCGTCGAGGATCTTATCGGTGCCGCAATTTTCCACGAACCCACTTGTAGTATCCAATGTCTAACCAAAAATTAGAAAAAAGAACACGTAGCATGCCAGATATGACAAAAACTAAGAACATTGATAATAACCAAATCTGGAAATACTAATAGCCATCAAAAGATGTTTTCTAACAATGTTTTGATAATTGCAACATTTGTTGTGCAATTATCAACTATACGTGTAGACAATCTCCTATCAAGATTCCAATCACATAAAAAATCATACAACACTTCTCTAAGAACATAGTTGTTTGAGGACAAGGCACATAAATAAACCAATTTAACAATTACTATGTTAGTAATAATGCATAAATAGTAAGTATACACAATAAGTATGGTATAGCTCATAATTCACCTCTGCGTGTTCCATTTTAATCTATAAAGTATGTCGTGATTGCCATAAATCCTTTTTTAGATGTGTAGTCGCCCACATCAGTGGTAATTGATACACTACTTGTGTTTTTGACAACAACCTTAGAGTTTTGTCTTTTTATATTCATGTATATTTAATATATCCACTTTGATGGTGTTTCGACAAGGTACATTATATAAAGGTTGAAGACCTCCAACAAATATTCTAAAACCATGGCGATATAATATTGACAGTAGATACGCATGTACAATAATCATCTCTGCTAGATCTTTTCTAGGAGTATATACCTTAAAGGTATAGTTGGAGGGATATACTGAAGTATAATGTGCCTATTTTGCTCCTTAATCAATATTTACCGGCGTATATCTAAAATCGGTTTTCTTAAGCAACAAGTATAATGTACAATTAAATGTTTTGTCCAGTGTTTACTATTGCCTCACAACTTTTTATGAAACAGTTTCACTCTGCTTTGTCTTCACCATTCATTTTTAATTTTTTTGAAATGGTTCCCTATATATGTTTCTTCTTGAGTAATTGAATTTGTAGTTGTTTGTTGATTGGAACCTTCTGCCTATTGACTACTTCCAATAGCAATTTGATTGTTCATACTACAATCATCTTGTGAATCCATAACACCTAAAATATAAATAAAATTATTCATATTTCAACAAAAAGAAACGGCAATAAATCAACACCAACAAGCAATATCAACACCAAATATTTACAGAAAAGAGAAAGACCAAGTTCCAAACACAAAAATTTGATCAATATAGAGAATGAATTTATACTTGTAGTCACTCACACAAAAGTAGAATTAGAATAAAGAACCTTATTATGATGCATGATGAAATCCAAAACAGACCATGTTTATACATGTCATGAGAATAAATTCATACTTGTATCCAATCCCTTCAAAGTTACAACTTACAAATTACAAACCAACATGAATTACAAATCACAATGTTTAAATCTTGCAATTATCTACAAAACAACCATATTCTGATGCATGATGAAATCTAGAACACACAATGTTTGTATATGTTATGAGTTACTAATCACCATGTTTAAATATTGCAATTATCAACAAAACCAACAAGAATATCGCTAGAAATCTACAAAAATATTAGCAAATAAAAATTACAATCCAACAAGAATTCCCTTTTGGTTTTTCAATATGTCCCACTATTAGCAACTACAGATTAAAAACAACCAACTCTAAACCCATGTTACATCATAAAGGCAAACAACATATCTATTCCCTAAACCCCTGTAACCACATGTGGCGATGTGACAAAAACGAATGTAGCAATTGGAGGAAACTATTAGGAGGATTCTTGCACGGATTGTCATATGATTTAAGAAATATAAACTTCATCCGTGTATGATTCGAGATCAAGAATAGTAACCTAATTATTGCACATAATGACATACAGTTCAAAAGAAGTTGAGATGGAGGACTCTTTTCGCTTCAAAAGACATTAAGATTGTCTATTTAATTTACATACTACAAAGATGATGAGGACTGATGGTTGTGTATGTGAAGAGGAAGGTAATGGCAATGACAACAACACCAAGTGATGGTGAGTCGGTGACCGAAGTGTGAGACGATGACTTGACGCAAGTCTGATGGTACTAGTACGATGGAGGCGGGAGATACAATGTTGTTCTGTACTTTTTTCGCAGGTGGCAAGCTTTTTGAGGATGTCATCTGCGAAAATGGTGTTATTTGCTTACTTTTTTATTATTTTTTGAAAATCAATAAATGAGGTTATCCTTATTTGTGTTATAATTGTATTAAAAACAAAACAAGAGGATCGTAACAGCCATTGATACCATCAATGTTTTTATAACAAAGACTACATGAATGTATAAATTTAATCTCAAAATTTTGAAGTTTGCTAGAAAATGAAAACGGTGCTCAAAATGTACGGTTTAGAATCGACAATCTTGTTATCGTCGTTTAAAGTGGCATAAGTTTGAAATATGTAGATAGAGAAATTTTGATTAGGATTGTGTAATTACTTATGGATTGAATAATTAGTTCAAACCAGAAACAGACTATTTATTAGGCTGAGCGGAGTGGGCAAGAGAAGCACTGACGGCATCCGAGCTGGCTGCAAACACCAGTCCGTGAAGGCCAAAGGCTGTTGGCGGCAACCCTAAATGGCAGAAACATGCCGTTCTCTCTCTTATTTTTTCCTTCTTTTCTCCTATGTTCTCTTGATTGTTGTCGATAACCCAGCCCTTGAGAACCTTTAATGGCGGTGAATATGTGGTATGTGCTATTTTTTTGCTGATGTGGAGTGGCTGATGACGACACCACTCCGTTCAGCCTTAGAATATAAAAGAAGTTAACCATCTATTCATTTTCAGCATAATTTAAAAGACTTTTACTTAACTTCACAAAATACTATTTTCCGTAGACATGTACTTTTTTATTTTATCATATTACGGTATTACCTTCCAGTTCTTTGTATATATTTGTACAACATTCAAACAATTATGTATCTGATTATTATAAATTCTCAAAGCACACGCCCATAGCATATTTACATGTTCTAGTATTCATTCCAAAAGCAAAGCATTGAACTCTGGCTCAATAAAAACAAACCGAATAAGCTTATAGTATTATGTTTATTTTAGTACACAACTTATTATATCAATTATAAAAAAAGTATAATTTTATTTGTAGTTGCAGAAAAACTGAATTCTAACATTAATTATTTTTAAGAGGATCTTTCAGTGAGAAAAGCTCTTTTAACAAAAGGGCAGAAACCCCAAGAAAAAGGAGCGAATGGGGGTAGAAAAACGTGTCATGACAGTTACTTCTATGAGAAATGCACACATACTCTAATAACTATATTCTTGTAAGTTAAAGAACAGTTACAACTTACAACTTACAACGATTAAAAAATGTGCTGAAATTTGATTTTGCCTATCAAAATAGCAAATTGGTGGCTTTTGTAGGTAAGCTTTTCCTAACTTTTTGACTAGTTCTATATAATTTATTCGACAGCTCACTCCCAATCATTTTCTCTTTTTATTTATTTGTTGTTTGTCTCTTATGATTCATTGATCCACCCTATTTAATTGTATGTCGAGTTTCATGGTTTCAATTTGGCCATGAGATCTTTACTGTAAACTCTAAAGTAATCTTTTCTTTGCTTTATCGAAATCAGATTCTTGATCTTGTTGGAAGGAATTACTTCTAGTTAAAAGATTTCTTGTGTTTTCTTTTCCCAATATTCCTTATCTTGGAGGGCACAATTGTAAAATAAAGATTCATGAATGGTTCTTTCTTTCTTCCTGTCCCTTTTCTCTTTAAGAAGAAGATAAAGGTTACAAAAAAACTGTCTTGTCTTATTCCCTTCTCTTTAAAATAGTAACTCGGGAAACAGAGATTTGTGGATAATAAATTGATGTCCTGTGAACAAAGTCTTGTTTGGGAGGTATTCTTTTTCTTCTTTTCTTCATTCTTTGAAAAGCATCTGGTTTCAATTTAGATTTCTTCTACTTTTAGGAAGAAATCCAAGTTCTGCGTCATCGTTATTTGCCTCGAATTCATCCGGGCGATCTTTATTTTCTCCCGAGATTTCACCTTTTGATAAATCTCGCTACTTGATTTCTTAATGACGAGTTCCAAGTTGCCCATTTCGAAGAATTGAAAAAAAAAATCCGATTCTGTTTTAGGGATTTAAGATCGATGTTTCGGTTTTTGTTCTTGTTTCTTGATTAATGGGTTGAATTTGTGAGTTTTTCAGATGAGTTTTTAGTTAATGAAGAGTATTTTCATGAGGGTTTTGTTCTGCAAGATCCACTGTCCTTCATTCATATGTTTCTGCAAACCCTCAACTGCTACTCATCTTTACAATTCTGGCCCTTTGAAATTGGAAAATTCCCCTCATGCCCCTCCGCCGTCAGTTGTAATCGATCCATGTGATCAAAATCATGTTGAAGAAATCATTGAAGTCAAGGAGAAAGAGATTTCAGAAGATGAAAAGCAAGAACTAGAGATCGAAAGTGTTGTTCTCAGAAGTTGTATGAAGAACAAGTGCGGCCCCGAATCAAGATCGCCAATTGAAAGAAAAAAAGTGCAATGGATGGATAATTTAGGCAAAGAACTTGTTGATATCAAAGAGTTTGAATCCAGGTTAGCTTCACGAAATTTCACTCGTATCTTACCATGATTTTAAAGGAAATTTATATTGATTATGAATTTATGATTATGATCTGATATTTCGTGTATTATTTGTCATGTTTTCGTACAGTGAAACAGGAGATACAGACAACGAAGAAGATAATGGAGGTTGCTTTTGCACGATTCTTTGATGCTTCTTTAACGATCTCCTGTTAATAGAATAAGAAAAGATCGGCTGTAAGTTCATCGCTTCATTTACTTCATTGAATTGGATATAAAGATCTAGATTCTGGCAAAGATCTCACTCCATTTTTAGATTTCATTTTCTAATTTTTTATCACGCTGGCTCTTCCGCGTTCTGATGTAAGAATTTATGTTATTAATGAGCTTCTGTTCTTCATCTGATAATGAAAATCCTAGTAAAGTTTGTTGCTTTATTATCATTTTCTTGTATTTTTATTTGCGATTCGCTTTTTCTCGAGTTTTTCTCGATAACCCTTTTGACCAAATTGGGAAATTATGCAATAACGGAAATGAAATCTTCAGGATTAATACAATAATACTATAAATGCATGATCTTGATATTTTACAACAAATTTTCACCAAAATTTGAACAGTTGTAGAAAATTCAATGAGTAACCCATGAGCAAGATCGATGAAAAAAACCCAACTGGAAAACCGATCCACGTTGCCTGCCACAAAATCCACGAATCATTCTCGTTTTCGTCATCTTGCACTTCTGATGGTCGGACATCTTCTGGACATACGAGCCTAATTTGCATGCCACATAATCCGCTATTGTTTGCATAATACTTCAACTCATTCATCGTGCTCATCTGCCCACCTACCGGAATCCTACCTGTCAGCCTGTTATTGCTCACATCAAGAATCGAAAGTTGATCAAGCTTTCCTAATGATTGAGGAATTGAACCGGAGATTTCATTATGTGACAAATCCAAGCTCTCTATGCCCTTCAGATTGCCAAAAGTCACCGGAATGTTCCCGGAGATGTCGTTGTGTGAAATGTTGAGAAGTTTTAAGCCTTTGAGATTGCCTAAAGATGCCGGAATCTCGCCGGAGATTCCGTTGTCTGACAAATCCAAGAAAGAGTAGATGTCTAGGCTTCGACTTGATAACCCTTGAAATGAATTCTTCCAGTTTACTATCAAGTCTTGAAACTCGATTAAAACGTTGAAGATGTCATATGTTGCTAACACGTCCGGAGTGTTTATCATTTTAGCAAGGTTTCCGATCTCCGGTGGGATGTTTCCGGTGAGTTTGTTCCCGGAGACATCGAGGATTCGAAGGGAAGTGAGGTTGGAGATTGTTCTTGGGATAAATCCTGTTAGAGAATTGTGTCTTAAGCTTAGAACTTGCAAATTCGGGATTTGAGGGAGAACATCGTGGAAATTGCCAGTGATGTTGTTATCATGAAGATCAAGATGTTCGAGGTTGACCAAATTGGTCAAATTTCGAGGGAGGTCGCCGGAAAATCTATTCCCGCCTAGAGAAAGAATTTGGGTTTCTGTCGAAAAAGTCACCGGAATCTTGCCGGAGAATTCGTTGTAGGACAGGTCGATGTAAGCAAGAAGAGGGTTATCTCCAAATACAGGGAAATCGTCGCCAGAAAATCTGTTTCTGGACAAGTCTAGAAGTAGTAACCGGTAAATGTTGGAGATAGACTTTGGAATTTTCCCGGAGAAATTATTTCCGGACAACATGAGAACCATGATCGCTCTGGCTGTGCCTATATTCTCCGGCAACTCGCCGGAAAAATTGTTCCGGGACAAGGCGAGAATTGATAAACTTAAAGATTCAAATAGGCGAGGTGGGAGTGATCCGGTGAGGTTGTTATCGGAGAGGATTATGCTTCCGATGTCCATCTTGGCAAGCCAATTGGGAAATTTTCCCTCCAATTGATTCTGGCTCAAATCAAGAAGATTCAAATCTATTTGTGAAGAAATCCATTCAGGAATTTGGCCGGAAAATCCACAGGAAGACATGGAGATCTGTTCTAGCTTACATTTTGGAACGATTTTTGCTTTATTATTCCAAAATAAGCGGTTACCTTTTCCTCCGATGAACAATTTCTTTAAGGTTTTGATTTCGAACAACCATGTTGGGATTTCTCCGGTGAGCTTGTTGTTCTTGAGCTGAAGGGTTTCTAACTTGCTCAAGTTTTGCATCGATGACGGGATTGGACCCACGAACTGGTTCTTGCTCAGGTCTAGTGTCGTCATGTTGGGTAGTCTTCCCAAGCCGGCCGGAATTTGCAGGGAGAATGAATTTCCAGACAAATCTAGGGATTCTAAATCCTTCATGTTTTCAACTGAATAAGGAATTTCACCGGTGAACTGATTCTTTCCGAGCCAAAGTTCCCTTAACTTCGTCAAATTTCCAATCTCTTCCGGTAAACTTCCGGTAAGGAAATTCTCATTCAGCTTCAAGGATTCAAGTTTTCGAAGCTTACCAACATCAGAGCTTAAACCACCTTGGAGACTGTTGTTGCTTAGATCGAGAAAACGAAGGGATTCAAGTTTGAACAGCTCAAGAGGAATCATACCCTGGAAATTATTCACACTTAGCGTCAGTGTCGTCAAATTCCGAAGAGAACCCAGTTCAGGTCCTAGTCCGCCTTCAAGCGAATTGGTGCTCATGTCCAGGTAACGTAAATTTGTTAACCGGAAAAGTTGGTCGGGAATGGAGCCATTGAAGCTGTTCTGCATCATGTCAAGATGAACCAGTCCGGTGAGGTTACCAAACCCATCTCCGGGGATCTCACCCACCAACGAGTTCATGGAGATATCGAGTAGTTTCAGTGACTGGATTTCGAAAAGCGGGCCCAAAACATTGGAAAAAACAGGAACCACATCAACGAACAGAGGTACGACGGCGTCAAAGTGAAGCTCTGTGACGATTCTCGTTTTGTTTCTAGTTCTGGTGCAATTGACACGGTCCCAGGTGCAACAATCGGATTTGGGGTTCCATGAATCTAGTTCTTCGAATGGGACGAAATCATCAGAGGTGGGATCGGAATTTGCATCGAAGATGGCGGTGAGTGTGGATTTGAATCGGAGAAGAGCTTGTTTTTGATGAATTGGACAAGGGAATGACGGGACGGGAATGGAAGTAAGTATGAAGAAGATTGAAAATACTGACAGTGGTGTGGCTACGGCGGCCATGGCTGTTTCCGGCAGTCCTGCCTTTGATTTATCTGTACACGCGGTGGCGAGATTATAAAGGGATTGAGTCGTGCGTTTCGTTATTACTAAATCCAGAGGAATGTGATGTGTTTGTTGATTGTTGTACAAGTTATATAGCATAATTAGTTTGGAATTTGTGAATACAGGAGTGGAAAGAGAATTGAAGAAGTCGACTGCTACGAGTCAATGGGTAGTGGTAGTAAACTACTACTAGGAGTTGAATATTGAGGATGAGTGGGTCCTAAGCTTAGTCCACTTCTTTTTCAAAATTCTCTTGTTTTTTCTTTAAATACTCAAAAAATAATAATATAAATCGCTATTAGGGCATTATTCATGTTGGAATATATTATGTAAGTCTTTAAGACGTTTATCTGAAGGTTAATTAATTATATTTGAGTCGTATTCTGACTTTCAATACTAAAAGGTAGTATATTATATTATGAGTTTTGGTTATTATTAAAGTATAACTCATTAATCTTGTTATAAAGTATAGATCATAAATATAAAAATATATAGGATGTTGTTGGCAAAATTAGTCGGAAGCTGAAATCTGATAGTTGTCAACTGAAAGTTGTAGTTTTTACTTGTATATAAGTGTTTGTCAAAAATAGTTGTTTAAAGCTTTTAGTTTTTCTATGATTCTAAATATTAAAAAGCTAAAAGTTTTTTATTTAATCAACTTATAAATTATAAGTTTTTTTATTTAAAATAAATATTAAAAGCTTCTCTGGATGAAAGAACCTTTTTTTTTTTTGAAATTTTCTTAAAACTTAAAACTAAAAACTCTAAAAAAATATGTTGAATTGGACCATAACATGGACAGATTTTATGATAACTAGATAAATAATTTGTGGTATATATTATAATTACTTTCTATTATTTAATACTTATATATATATATATATATATATATATATATATATATATATATATATATATATATATATATATATATATATATATATATATATATATATATATAACTTCTCTAAATTACATAATTCATTACCATTATAACCAACATGTACATCTTCATATAATCTCCCATTAATTTTTACGTCATATATATATATATATATATATATATATATATATATATATATATATATATATATATATATATATCAAATTAATGATTCAAAAACATTTTCTTGCCAACTTTATAAAATAATTACTTTTTTTATTATAATACTTTAATTCATCATCATCCGTGTGTTACACAGGTTATAAACTAGTATATATATATATATATATATATATATATATATATATATATATATATATATATATATATATATATATATATATATATATATATATATATATATATCCTGACAAGTATTGTGTAACATTAAACTCAATATGGACCACTCATTTAAAACACATTTTTTTAAGAATGATTTATCTGTTCATTTAGAATATTGTTGTTTTATGTAAAATATTTTCATTCTTTCCAGAATTGTTACAATTTTTTGTAGATTCTTATTGTTGTGATGTAAATTTTCCAGTAATTTTGTCATAATTGAAACAATTCATTATATTCTTGTTTTTTTATGTACAAAATTTAGTTCATTCTTTTAAAAATGAAAAATATTCAGTTTTTTTATTCTTACGAGAATGAAATCTGATGGCCAGGATTTGGTTACAAGGTAACACAATAATTGTGATTCTTATTATAACCTATATATATATATATATATATATATATATATATATATATATATATATATATATATATATATATATATATATATATATATATATATATATATATATATATATATATATATATATATATATATATATATATATATATATATATATATATATATATATATATATATAAACTTTATCATCAACTCATATTTTAATGGGTATTTAAATACAGATAATTTCCTTTTATCTATATTTTATTTTTTGTAAACTTGAATGTAAAGTTATAATGTTTTAAACTTTGTTATCTTCTAAGTCAATGGTAGTTACTTTTGTTAATATAATTATAAAAGGTAATATTCTTCTCTCGTGTGAATAAACAAGTAATATACCAGGTTGCTTCCATGGTTTCTATAAATGAACTGGTCAAATCTTTACAAATCAATTTTGTTTTTCTTTATATTTAGAAAAAAAAAAAAACTGTTTTTCTTTATAGTTAGAAATAAAATCAGATTAAATTACATTAAAGTTAGATTTGATGTTTGATCTCTTTTAGGTATCAATGTACGATTAAAGTTACCAATTGAGTTTTCCGGTTCCTTATTTATATGGGATTGATGTTTTTTTATTGTTAGTGTTTATGGTTTAAACGGATTAGTTTATTGGCAAAATAACACCGTAGCCCAACAACATATACAACTTTGGTTTAAAAGGTTCCTGAACTATTTTTATTGCTTTATAGGGGAACGAACTTATGTTTTGTGTGTTTGAGTAGTACCTAAGTGGAAATTGAAGGGGTAATCCGGTTACCCCTTTGCCTAGTCACCTTTTTTTGCCACGTTGAATTCCACGGAGGCACCACCTAGTTTCGTTGTCCTCTTTCTTCTCCGATACATCTAAATAACAAGAAAGCTCTCTGTCAATTCTCACATCAAATCCAAATCCAAATTCGATTTCTTACCCGAATCCTCCCACAGCAACGCGATAGACCTACGTCTTCTTGTTCAGTGGTTTCAACTTGAAGAAGAATTAGTCAACCTACCTCCTAGTAAGGTACCACGTCTTCATTGTCTTCTACATAGAAAGCTTTCAGTTACTGACATGGTCTTTAAATCCCCAACAATGGAGGTACGCGACATTTATCTGAATCTTTATTGCATTACAGCGAGATGATGAATATATGACAGAGGTACCTTCACCGTTGCTCGTGAATCGGAAAAGAGAAAGTATCGAGCGAATTAGGGCAAAAAAACAACTGAAATCCGATTATCCAAACCAAATTGAATGAAGAAACATAGCAGATCAAGTATCGAGCAAATTAAGGCAAAAAAATAAAAAAAACGAACCATTTCTGAGATGAACAACAGTCGTTTGGATCTCTTCCAGTAATTCAAGATGGATATTACAGTCTCTTCGGGTTAAGTTCATGGATTAATTGAGGTGATTGCTCTGATTTTACAGAATACGAGCCATGATACACTACTATGCGGAAAAGTATGAGTGTAGAGAGAGAAAGTAGAGAGAAGGGGAAAAAGCTATCTTCAGTTATTAGTTTCGATTGATCTTTAAATCCGGTCAACCAAGCAAACATAATATTCTTGTTCATAATGTGCGTAAAAGGGGTTTTAATGGGCCAGCTGCCATCTTGGCAAGTTTGGTCACCAAGCTTGCGACTATTCTCCGCCATGTCAACAACATGTGTCCGTTTTTGTCCACGTAAGCAACAATCAACCGGTTGAAAATGTTGGAATGACCTTAAAGACCGGTCAAATAAAACTTTATGCCCTTAAAAAGCAAAAAATAATAATAATAAATTCAGAGACCTTTTAAAACAAATTCTGAAACATCATAGGGCTACAGTGTCATTTTGCCTAGTTTATTCGAGTAAATTGTACTTTTGGTTTTGTGATCTCTATAAATATGCGGTTTTAATCCTTGTGTTTTAAAAACTTAACTATTAAGATTTTCGTTAAATGTTTGTAAATAACCATTTTACCTATATTTTATTAATTTTAACTTATTAACCATTTTTAAAAATTAAGGGTCCTACCACCCTTTACCAACCACAACCCACCAAGTGCCAGTTTTCGGCCAACACTATCACCCACCACCTGATACGAGTTTCCAGCCAACACTATCACCCACCATCTGATACCGGTTTCCATCCAACCTCATCATTGTTCAAACTACCTTCACTGTACACCACCACACACCACCATAGGTAAAACCAAAGTTGTAATAACCAGATTAAAAAAAACATACATCCAAATAAGAATCCTAAAATCCATATTCAAAATCTAAAATCTAAAAACTCAAAAGAAATCACAGGTTTTTCTTGATAGCGTGGAGGAGTCTGCGGGGGTGTTGGTGGCATCATGGTGTGAGGGAGGATGTGAGGTGGCAGTGGTGACGTCATGGTTTATAGTCTGTTGGGAACCGAGAAGAGGGTATGCAACAGAGGTCCGAGGCGAATAGGTGGCAGAAGTGTGGTAGTGGAAGAGAAATAGAGAAAGGCAAAAAAAAGGCAGATGTGGTGGTCGATGATGGAGGCAAAGGTGGCTGCCAGTAACGAGGCGGCGATTAGGGAGACAAAGGAGTTGTTGGCGACGCAAGAAGCGAATGAGTGTTGGTGGAAAACAGAGGAGGGCAGTCTCTAAAGGGTTAGAGAGAAAAAAAGTCAATCAAATAATGAATGTTATTTCTTCACGGTTTTATTTCATCTTTAGATGGATTTTTCAGAAAATTCCCTGAAGTATATAGATTTTGAGGTAAATTGCAGATTTGGTCCTTATGGTTGAGATAATATAGCAGTATAGGTCCATGTATTGGAAAATTTATATGTGTGGTCCTTGTAGTTTTCAAATCTTACACCAAAGATCCTTGAGGCCAACTCTCATTATTTTCCACTGATATTGAAGGTTATGTGGTCCTATATTAAGGGTAAATATACTTTTTCCTTGGTATCTGTTATATCTAATAATAAGCCATTAATTGAGACTTTGATGTCGACCATCACTTCTCATAAACATTGTGGATCATCAATTGAAGAAAAATGCATTCATTTTCGATAATCTTTGTCCTCCGATCTGAAAGGTTTTATGCAAATCTATGAACTAAAAACCCTAAGTTCACATGCAACCTATGAGGATCTATGTTTTCTACTATTGAACATATAAATATTTCCTAAAAGGCCACAAGAAAAATTACTGAAGAATAAAATCAGAAAACTAACCTTTTAGTTGTTTCTTGCAAGCTAAGCAACGCAAATGCCTTGCCTCAAATGAAGTCACACCCAAGGGCTAAGGGTAAGCCACGAAATTTCAAGAGAGAATATGTGAGAATTGGCGCAGAAAAGAGTTCCCCCAGAGTCCCTAATTATAGCTTCCAGTTGGCCAGTAGATAAGCCTTAGAGATAAACCTTTTTGAATTCAAATCAAGATAAACCTTTTATCATTTGATTCAAACCTATTTATCTTAACTTATTGATTTCGAAATTATATATATTCCATATATAATTTCGTGGTCAACTGGCCTACTAAAATTGTCATTTACTCAACTATTGAATAATTACAATTTTAGTCCCTACACCTTTAATTAATTAAATTAATCACTAAATTAATTCCAGATTAATTTCTAATTAACTAATATAGTTTCTAATTAATATATTATCACTTTAATATATTAATAAACTATTTATTTTATTTCTATTAATCATATAATAAATCAATCTTTCTCTCTCCTGTAATTTCTACCAAATCTCTAGCTATGAGGGCAACCCAAATGGACTTTGCTTCTATTAATTAGGTAAATACAAATTATTGGTCATGGCTTAGACACCTAATCCAACAGTCTCCCACTTGGATAAGTCTATGACAATAATTACCAATTTAACCTCTAATTAATCAGCAAACTGTAGCTTCCTAGAAACTGCTGCCGAACTCTAACCCAGTCAGTTCTGTCCATAGATAAGTGATCCATCGTCCAACAAGATATTTTCAGACACGAGACATGGATTGAGATCAATCTCTGTCCGATACTCTGTTTCCCGATTTCTGATTCTGCTTATGACTTTAGGACTTCTAATTGAACACATCAATTTAGTCCAGGCTGGCCAGCACTTTAGTCAACTTCAAAATCATCGAGAGGCCTACAGATATCTGTTTTCCATCAGGGTCAAGGAACGAATAAGCTTCGACTCATATGCTTATATATTTTACCAGTCAAATCATTCACAACAACACGTTTTATAACATCGAGTTACCGATGCGTTTTCGTATTATCAATGAACAACTGCCTTGTAAATTATAACTCATATCTCTCCACTTCAAGATCATAAGATATTATCGTCTCAACATTGCTTGTGATGTAATCCATGAAGCAATCTATTGAGTGTGGGTTTATCCAATACTCAAATCTCTATTTCTAAGTACTCATGAATGTTGTGGCAATCTTATTGCTATGTCTAACTCCTTAGACAGTCTACAAACCAATTCATGACAGTCTTGATTTAATACTTACTTCCCAAAATATGAACGACTGTGGACCTTTCTGAATAATTAAATTATTCAGGAAGTAAAACATACGAAAGCGAAACATAAAGATCTGACTGGCAGCTACTCCTGCTTATTACCAAGTCTCCACGAGGTAATCACCAAGTCGGATCTTGTCATAAACTATTATCGGTTTCAAGATTTCTATTAAACTTTCAATTCAAGTTTTATACCTATTTCTTCATGAACATTTCACTCTTTCTATGTATTCAAAAGTGTCTTACACTTATACACTTTATTGCAGATGATCCAATCGGATGCTCTTCTGATGACATCTCAATTTGTCATTCTGTCATTCTTACTTACAACTCCATTCTGGTGATGTGTACTGTGACTACCCATGGTTCTCGGGGTCTGTAGTCTACTTGACTACACCCTAAGACTATTTCGAGGTGTTATGATGTGCCAGTGAACCACACGCGCTCCATCAGAATACCAACGAAACTCTTTATCCATGAAGTCCTTTAGCACCACGTCCTGACGTTAATAATTACCACTTTGAAACTCTTTCAAATTATAACTATCACTTTCACCCCAATCATTTTCCAATAATTTCTCATGTTAGTTCAAATAATCCATCCAGTATTCCTAGCCAGACAATATCCTGAATCCAACTTGCTATGTCCTAAGCATCAAGTCATCAAGACATGTTCATGACACTTTTGATCGATCCAAGAAGCTTGTGGAACCCGATCTAATCTTATTCCAAACCCTTTCAGAATCCAAAGATTATTTATAATCCTTGTGTCATGATTTTCGAAAACTATTTCTTTTCGGAGACTCTTCTCATGCATCTTGAATCTTATCAAGATCATGCTTACAATGGCTTGACTATCTCATCTATCTGATAGATGTCTGTGAACTACGTGAGTATATTGCACCTTCTTTATTTCTTTCATGCCAAGTCATCACACTTTGCAATGATAGGAAAACCTTTCCTTGGGCTATGCATCTTGAATCTCATCAAGATCATCTTGGCAGAGTTTCGATCTATCTCATAGACGTTTACAACCACCTGAGTATGCCGTATCTCTATTAACTCTTTCATAGCGATCCGTCTCTTAACACCAATTCATTACACTTTGTAATGAAAAGAGACGTTTCCTAGAAACAGTATGTAACCCACATATGGAGATAGTAGATAACAGCGACACTCCCACTGGCTTTGACTCTTTCGGACTCTTCACAAAATCCAAACCTTTTTGGCACATTTTGAGAATCTGAAACCTTTCTGACATATTTATGGGAATCTTTTAGGCTGTTCATAAAATCCAAAACTTTTGGCACATTTTGAGAATCCGAATTTCCTTTCTTGCGAGTCCTTATTAGTGTGTCGGTAATCCACACGCGCTCCACTAATGTCTCATAATGTGCCACGCAGTATCCTTTCGGATTTTATCTTCTATTGAGAGTGCTTCTCTCGGAATCAATTGCTTGACTCTAAGTATCGTCTCACTCAACCAGATGTTCTGTAAGTACATTTCTATCCATGTCGCTTTCTTTTGATGATTCAATTACTCCCACTGGTTTTTAGACCAGGTGTAAAATCAATCAAATTATTACATAGACTGTGTCTCGCCCTAAGGTTCTTTTATTTGGCAACAACCGGGCTCACCAATGCTTCCAAGTAGTCGGACTGCTAATCTGTACCAACTTTAGTGTTTTACCACCAATTGGTATGTCACCCAGATCACAAGACTTTATGACGGTGACCAATACTACTGGTTAAGAGAAGAGTATGTCAGGTTTAAAAGGAATCTGATTCCTGCTCAAAGCCTAGTGATGACTAACGGTTCTTTCAATTGGCTAATCCTGAACTCATTCAGGATTATCCTTACTCCCACTGTTTCCTTAGAATATGAGTCCTTTCCAAAAGAACTCTTCTTTCACAGTTACAGTCGGGATATCCAATGAAGCGACACTGCTGATCAGGTACAGGCTAGTCATGAGGTTCGGACGAACACAACATGACCCTGGACTTTCTATGTACAAGTGGGATGATCCCAGCTTTACATTTCAGACAGTGTCTGTATAATCTACTTAGTCTAAGATGTGGTCGGAATATGGTTTCTATGGTCTGACTGGTTGAATATTCAATTCATCGAAAAACTAATTGGAAAATGTATCTTATACATCGGGGATCGAACTATTTCAACCAATGCGCCATCATCTTCCCTAAGACACATTATAACCATTAATGTTCTTGGAAGAGGATAAACTTGAAAGGTTTTATGCAAATCTATGAACTAAAACCCTAAGTTCACATGCAACCTATGAGGATCTATGTTTTCTACTATTGAACATATAAATATTTCCTAAAACGCCAGAAGAAAATTGCTAAAGAAATAAATTCAGAAAACTAACCTTTTAGTTGTTTCTTGCAAGCTAAGCAACGCAAATGCCTTGCCTCAAATGAAGTCACACCCAAAACTAGGGTTTTCGAATGTTCCAGAGAGAGGGAAGAGAGGAAAAAGTCGTGGCTTTTATGGTGCCTAGGGGTCTCTATTTATAGTTTCCAAGTGGCCACCAGATAAGCCTTTAGAGATAAACCATTTTTGAATTCAAATAAGATAAACCTTTATCTATCAATTCAAATCTATTTATCCTAACATATAATAATCGAAATTATGGATAATCCCTCCATAATTTCGTTGCCCACTTAACCTACCATAATTGTCACTTGCTCAACTATTGAATAATTAAATTCAGCCCCTACACCTTTAATTAATCAAATTAATCACCAAATTAATTCTAATTAATTCCAGATTAATTTCTAATTAATTAATATAGTTTCTAATTAATATATTATCACTTTAATATATTAATAAACTATTTATTTTATTTATATTGATTTATTAATCATATAATAAATCAATCTTTCTCTCTTCTGGAATTTCTGCCAAACCTCTAGTTATGAGGGCAACCCAAATGGACTTTGCTTCTATTAATTAGGTAACTACAAATTATTAGTCATGGCTTAGACACCTAATCCACTAGTCTCCCACTTGGATAAATCTATGACTATAATTACCAATTTAACCTCTAATTAATCAGCAAACTGTAGCTTCCTAGAAACTGTTGGATTAGGTGTCTAAGCCATGACTTGTAATTGAACTTTTATCTTATGGTTAAAAGCAAAGTCCATTTGGGTTGCCCTCATGGGTGGAGGAAAGATAGTTCAGTAGAGAGAATAGTTGATTTATTAATCGTATAATAAATCAATAGAAAATATATATATGGTTTATTAATATATTTAAGTGCTAATATATTAATTAGAAACTATAATAATTAATTAAGATTTAATCTAGAATTAATTGGATTTAATTTGGAGATTAAATTAATTAATTAAAAGGTGCAGGGACTGGTTTGGCATTTATTCAATAGTTGAATAACTGGCCAGGAAAAACCAGGGACCAAAAGTGGCGCCAACTTGGAGGCTCCTCCAAGGGATTGGCGAAACCCTAATTAGGGTTTGGTAAGCCTGGTCCAAGTGGTCAAAAGCCTTGTCCAGTTGGAGGCTCCTTAGGGTTTCAGGTGTAACCCTTGGAGGCTATAAAAGGAACCCCCTGGCACCTCATATTCACGCCATTTTCTCTCTGGATTTACTCTGCTGGACTGATTCTTCCATCCCCTGGGTGTGACTTTCATCTGAGGCAGGATAATTTTGCTGCTGCTTAAAAGGATCATAAGATCAAAGGTTGGTTTTTCTTAATTCTTCTTTAGAATTGAATTGTATCTTTTAGGTTCTTAGTTCTAATCTTCATAGAAGAAAACATAGATCAATATTAGGGTTGCATGTGAACCTTAGGTTATTTTGTGTTCATTGATTGCATAGAAACCCTTCAGTGGTATCAGAGCTAGCTTGTTTTCTTGTGATTTGATTATGAACTGCTTGCATGATCTTGGCCTTGGTGTTTTTTGCGAAAATCCACCCTTGGTGGCCTTGAATGTTGACGGCTTGGCTAGGGTTTCCTAACCCTAGCCGCCATGCCCTAATGGTCCCCCTTGATTGCTTGATTTACTTGCCATAATAGTATGTTGTTATTTTTGGTAATAAGATCTTATAAAATAACCTGAACTTTGCTTGCCTGGCTTGTTGATTTCGAGAATCACTAGGACCTTTGTAGATAAATTAATTTGATTAATTTGGTAATATCTACATTAGATTTAATTAATTTAATTAATTGATTAATTAAAGGCAAATTAAATCTGCTTTAAGAATTAATTAAAATTTTCAAGAAAATTAGAATAATTTGAGAAAATTAGAATTTAATTAATTCTAAGATATTTTAATGAGATTAAAATATATCTTATATATATTTAAAATTAAAAGTTAATTTAATATGTATAAGAAAATTGGTTAGTCTACCGCTAGTAAGCCTCATTCACAAAACTGTCCTATAAAGAGGGTATAAGGCGACTGACTATAAAATGTTAGTCCAATGGGTATCTACTCTTACCCACCGCTCTCCTGGTCAGTCGAGTGTCGTTAGCCGAACGGGTATGATAGAACCGCTAAGCCTCTTAAAAGTATAATGCTATAATTGAAAGTACTAGAACCCTAAAACAAATCCCAATCTAGTTACTTTAGGAAAATGTGAATTTGATGCTACCCCATGAAATTGCACATTGCACTTTATGAAACGTTGGTGGAGCGTGTGTGGTTTACCGGCACACCAATAGGGGTTCATAAAGAGTGGCAATGGGTGTCTCGGGTGTTATCATTGTTGATGGAGCGTGTGTGGTTTACCGGCACATCAATTTGAGATGATAATGGATCCCGAGAGCACCAAGCTAATTTGCATGGTTATTCACACCCGGTTTGTGATCCTCGGCATCCCAGTCACAAACGGTGGGGCATATCCGAGATTAAACATGCTATTGAACAGTTCAATAAATCTCATAAGAAACTAGGAATTCCATTTATAATAAGATTATTTTTCCGCGGTGGAATCGGCTGAATCGTCATTCGCCTACCTTTATAAAATTTGCTTATAGATTACGGCATCCCTCTTCTATGTTGCAAATTGTTATAGTTGGATCCTAGCCTTATTTTATATTGGGTTAATATAAGGACCGACAAGTATCTAATTAAACTTACCTTCTTTTATAGATGTCTTCTGCTGATCAATCCGCTCCCCAATCAAACTCCAGTGTTCCCTCAATCCTCTCACTATGTTCCAGGGTTCAATTGAACGGGACAAACTATAATGACTGGATTAGAAACATCAAGATGGCTCTGAGGTATGAGAACAAAGAGTATGTTCTCGAGACCGAGCTTGTCGATGTCGACCCCGAAACTGCTACTCCCGAGGAAATTGCCTCGTACCAAAAACATACTGATGATGCAACCAAAGTGGCCTGCATCATGATCGCCACAATGAACCCGGAATTGCAGAGAATATACAAAGACTACTGGCCCTATGAGATGCACAAGGAGCTTGCAGAAAAGTTCCGCAAGCAAGAGCGCATCGAGAGGTGCGAAGTGGTCAAGGACTTCACGAACAGCAAACCCAAAGATGGAGAGTCCATCTGCGCTCATGTGCAAAGAATGCAAGGT
Source organism: Cichorium intybus (assembly GCA_023525715.1). Lineage (NCBI taxonomy): Eukaryota > Viridiplantae > Streptophyta > Magnoliopsida > Asterales > Asteraceae > Cichorium > Cichorium intybus. Next base: position 117,313,205 of record CM042009.1, on the reverse strand, counting down.
TACGTGGAGCGGCTTAGAAAGCTTGCGATGCCTGTACCGGAACAGTTGGCCGTTGACATAGTGCTTAACTCGTTGCCGAGTTCTTATGACCAGTTCAGGCTGGCTTATCATTTGAACAACAATCAGGCTAATATGACTGAGTTGCATCGCATGCTTCGAGTAGCTGAAGACGGGATGAAGGGTAAAAGTGTACCCTCGGTTAATCAGCCCGTTCTAGCCATTGGAAGTGGCAAAGGAAAGAAAAGGAAGGGCCCTCCTAAGCAAAATTGGAGGGAAAAGGTTCAGGCCGGGTCATCCAGTAATGGCTCGAGAACCAAGACTTCCCAAATTCCTTGTGTGGCCAACCCCGATGAAGCAAACTGTTTCTACTGCAAAGAAAAGGGCCATTGGAAGAGAAGCTGCCCCAAATACTTGCAGGATGTCAAGGATGGGAAAGTAAAGCCATCGACAGCAGGTATATACACTATCTCTAAAAACTCACCATCTTCTAATTCTTGGGTCCTTGATACAGGATGTGGTTTTCACATTTGTTCTGATATGCAGGGCCTAAAGGAAAGCAGGGAGGTGGAGCACGGTAGACTGAACTTGATCATGGGCAATAGGAGATCGTCCCCTGTTACCAAGATTGGAGTTTATAGTTTAGTGCTTAGTAGTGAAGTTTGTTTAGATTTATTAGATTGTTGCTATTCGCCAGAAATGGCAAGAAATATTATTTCATTTCACGCATTATTCAGACAAGGATTTCGTTTTTCTTTTGATAATAATATTGGATCTATTTCTGTTTTCAAAAATGGTATTTTGAATTTTACTGCTTATCCTTGTAATGGTGTGTATGAAACTGTGAAATGTGTTGACAATCTAGGACAAAGTGTAAATTATATTGATTCTACTAGTGACGTGGAAAAGGCATGTCTGTGGCATAGTCGGCTCGGGCACATCAGCAAGAAACGCATCGCCCAACTCCAAAAGGATGGAGTGTTGGAATCATTCGACCTCAAGTCGGATGATGTATGCGAATCTTGTCTGTTGGGCAAGATGACTAAATCACCTTTCAAAGGGTCTTTTGAAAGAGGTGAGGGTCTATTGGACATTATTCACACGGATGTGTGTGGTCCATTCAGATCAACCACAAAGGATGGCACGCGGTTCTACGTGACTTTTACCGACGATTTTAGTAGATACGGTTACATCTACTTGATCAAGCACAAGTCGGACACCTTTGAAAAGTTCAAAGAGTTTAAGAACGAAGTAGAGAATCAATTAGGCAGGAAGATAAAGATGCTCAGATCCGACAGAGGCGGAGAGTATCTAAGTATCGAGTTCCTAGACTATCTAAAGGAATGCGGAATAGTTTCGCAGTTGACACCTCCCAGGACACCACAGTTGAACGGTGTTGCAGAGAGGCGCAACCGAACCCTGTTGGACATGGTTCGTTCCATGATGAGTCGAGCTTCACTTCCCATTCACTTCTGGGGGTATGCCTTAGAGACTGCCGCCCATATCCTCAATCTTGTCCCAACTAAGAAGGTTGCGAAAACACCTCATGAGATGTGGACGGGGAAAGCTCCCTCGTTGGCACATATCAAGGTCTGGGGTTGTGAGGCTTTCGTTAGACGAGAGACTCAAGACAAACTCGCAGACAGAAGCGAAAGGTGTTTCTTCATTGGTTATCCCAAACAGTCCTTTGGATATCTATTCTACAGACCGAGCGAGGACGTGGTCTTTGTAGCTAGACGAGCAGTCTTTCGAGAGAGAGAGCTCGTATTTAAAGAGGACAGTGGGAGTACCATTGATCTGGAAGAAATTCAAGAGTCATCAGATGACGCAACCTTAGGAGAAACTAGCAACCAACATGAGGAAGAAGTTCCTGTTGGCCCGACAGATGTATCCTTACCTCTTAGGCGTTCTGGTAGGGTTAGCATGCCACCCGAGTTTTATGGGTTCCATATAACTTCGGATGGGGACACGTTTGTCAGTGATAGGACACTGATAAATTTGGATGAACCAGCTAACTACCAGGAAGCAGTGGCAGGCCCTGAGTCTGCCAAGTGGAAAGAGGCCATGGATAGCGAGATCAAGTCCATGTATGACAATCAAGTTTGGAACTTGGTTGACAATGTACCGGGTCGAAAGACAGTCGGATGCAAATGGATCTTCAAGAAGAAGACCGACATGGACGGAAAGGTACACACTTTCAAGGCAAGACTGGTTGCGAAGGGCTTTACTCAAACCCCAGGGGTTGACTATGACGAGACCTTCTCACCAGTAGCTAAGATAAAGTCTATTAGGATTATGCTGGCCATAGCTGCATTTCATGACTATGAAATTTGGCAGATGGACGTCAAAACCGCTTTCCTTAATGGGAAGCTGACTGAGGATGTTTACATGAATCAGCCAGAGGGTTTTGTCGATGCAAAGTATCCTAATAAGGTGTGTAAGCTTGAGAGATCAATCTACGGATTGAAGCAAGCTTCTCGCAGCTGGAATCTTTGTTTCCATGAGAAAGTCAAAGAGTTTGGCTTCTCTAGGAGCGAGGATGAGTCCTGCGTATATGTCAAGGCTAGTGGGAGTATAGTCACCTTTCTGGTGCTGTATGTCGATGACATACTGCTCATGGGAAACGATATTCCAACCCTGCAAGATGTTAAGGCTTGGCTTGGGAAATGTTTCGCCATGAAGGACCTAGGAGAGGCTGCCTATATTCTTGGGATTAGAATATTGAGAGATAGGAAGAAGAGACTGATTGGACTCAGTCAGGGTACATACTTGGATAAGGTACTAAAGAGGTTTAGTATGGAAAATTCCAAGAAGGGAGAGCTGCCTATTCAAAGTAATGCGAAGCTGAGTAAGACTCAAAGTCCGAGTACAGACGAGGAAATAGCTGAGATGAGTCGAGTACCATACGCTTCAGCTGTGGGATCGATCATGTACGCTATGACGTGTACTCGCCCTGACGTGGCTTTTGCTTTAAGCATGGTCAGTCGGTACCAGGGTAACCCTGGAAGGGCGCATTGGATAGCTGTGAAAAATATACTCAAGTATCTGCGAAGGACAAAGAACATGGTGTTAGTCCTCGGTGGCAGTGATACCTTGAGAGTTGAAGGATATACAGATGCCAGTTTTCAGACGGATAGAGACAGTGGTCGGTCTCAGTCGGGCTGGGTATTCCTTTTGAACGGTGGAGCAGTTACTTGGAAAAGTTCCAAGCAAGAAACAGTGGCTGATTCTACGTGCGAATCAGAGTACATAGCAGCAAGTGAAGCGTCAAAGGAAGCGGCTTGGCTGAAGAACTTTATCGGTGACCTTGGAGTAGTCCCGAGTATTCAGGAGCCCTTGGAACTGTTCTGCGATAATGAAGGTGCGGTCGCCTTGACAAAGGAACCGCGAGATCATGGAAAGTCCAGACATATCGACAGAAAGTACCACTACATCAGGCATAGGGTAGAAGAAGGTCACCTCCTTGTAAAGAGGGTATCATCGGAAGATAATCCTGCAGATCCCTTGACAAAGGCTCTGAGTAGGATTAAGCATAATCAGCATGCTAGGAGCATTGGATTAAGAGATGATATAAGTTTTAGTAATTAGATAGGTTCGAAACTTGTAACAATGTATTGTATTTGACTCTTGTGATTTAATAATAGAGATTTATTATGGTTTACTACTCTTGTCAGTACTTTATCATTGTGTTTCATTTTGCATGTTTTACTTCCTGAATAATTGGATTATTCAAATATCCACAGTCGATTACACTTTAAGGGAGTAAGTGTGAAGTAAGACTGTCATGAATTGGTAATAGATTGTCTAAGGAGTTAGACATTGCAATTGGATTGCTGAACCATTCGTGAGTACTTGGAAATGGAGATTTGAGTATTGGATAAACCCGCGCTCAATGGATTGCTTCATGGATTACATCACGAGCAATATTGAGACGATAATATCTCTTGATCTTTAAGCTAAGACATATGAGTTATGATTTACTAGACGGTCATTCATTGATAATATGAAAACGCATCAGTAACTCGGTGTTATAAAACATATTGTTGTGAGTGATTTGTCTGGTAAAAGACATAAGTATATGAGTCGAAGTTTATTCGTCCCTTGACCCTAACGGGAAACAGATATCTGTAGGCCTCTCGATGATTTTGAAGTTGACTAAAATGGTTGGCCAACCGGGACTAAATTGGTAGTCTAAGAGTCATATGCAAATCGGAAATCGAGGAACAGTGAATCAGACCAGATTGATTTTATCCATGTCTTGAGTCTGAAAATATCTTGTTGGACGGAGGATCATCAGATCACTTATCTTTGGACAGAACTGACTGGGTCAGAGTTCAGACAATTAAAGTCATAGACTTATCCAAGTGGGAGACTGTTGGATTAGGTGTCTAAGCCATGACTTGTAATTGAACTTTTATCTTATGGTTAAAAGCAAAGTCCATTTGGGTTGCCCTCATGGGTGGAGGAAAGATAGTTCAGTAGAGAGAATAGTTGATTTATTAATCGTATAATAAATCAATAGAAAATATATATATGGTTTATTAATATATTTAAGTGCTAATATATTAATTAGAAACTATAATAATTAATTAAGATTTAATCTAGAATTAATTGGATTTAATTTGGAGATTAAATTAATTAATTAAAAGGTGCAGGGACTGGTTTGGCATTTATTCAATAGTTGAATAACTGGCCAGGAAAAACCAGGGACCAAAAGTGGCGCCAACTTGGAGGCTCCTCCAAGGGATTGGCGAAACCCTAATTAGGGTTTGGTAAGCCTGGTCCAAGTGGTCAAAAGCCTTGTCCAGTTGGAGGCTCCTTAGGGTTTCAGGTGTAACCCTTGGAGGCTATAAAAGGAACCCCCTGGCACCTCATATTCACGCCATTTTCTCTCTGGATTTACTCTGCTGGACTGATTCTTCCATCCCCTGGGTGTGACTTTCATCTGAGGCAGGATAATTTTGCTGCTGCTTAAAAGGATCATAAGATCAAAGGTTGGTTTTTCTTAATTCTTCTTTAGAATTGAATTGTATCTTTTAGGTTCTTAGTTCTAATCTTCATAGAAGAAAACATAGATCAATATTAGGGTTGCATGTGAACCTTAGGTTATTTTGTGTTCATTGATTGCATAGAAACCCTTCAGAAACTGCTGCCGAACTCTAACCCAGTCAGTTCTGTCCATAAATATTTTCAGACACGAGACATGGATTGAGATCAATCTCTGTCCGATACTCTGTTTCCCGATTTCCGATTATGCTTATGACTTTAGGACTTCTAATTGAACACATCAATTTAGTCCAGGCTGGCTAGCACTTTAGTCAACTTCAAAATCATCGAGAGGCCTACAGATATCTGTTTCCCATCAGGGTCAAGGAACGAATAAGCTTCGACTCATATGCTTATATATTTTACCAGTCAAATCATTCACAACAACACGTTTTATAACATCGAGTTACCGATGCGTTTTCGTATTATTAATGAACAACTGCCTTGTAAATTATAACTCATATCTCTCCACTTCAAGATCATAAGATATTATCGTCTCAACATTACTTGTGATGTAATCCATGAAGCAATCTATTGAGTGTGGGTTTATCCAATACTCAAATCTCTATTTCTAAGTACTCATGAATGTTGTAGCAATCATATTGCTATGTCTAACTCCTTAGACAGTCTACAAACCAATTCATGACAGTCTTGATTCAATACTTACTTCTCAAAGTATGAGCGACTGTGGACCTTTCTGAATAATTAAATTATTCGGGAAGTAAAACATGCGAAAGCGAAACATAAAGATCTGACTGGCAGCTACTCCTGCTTATTACCAAGTCTCTACGAGGTAATCACCAAGTTGGATCTTGTCATAAACTATTATCGGTTTCAAGATTTCTTTTAAACTTTCAATTCTAATTTTATAGCTATGTCTTTATGAACCTTTCACTCTTTCTATGTATCCAAAGTATCTTATACTGATGCACTTTATTGCAGATGATCCAATCGGAGGTTCTTCCGATGACATCTCAATACGTTATCCTGTCTTTTTCTCTCCTAACTCCATTCTGGTAATGTGTACTGTGACTTCCTATGTTTCTAGGGGTATTTAGTCTACTTGACTGAACCCTAAGACTGATTCGAGGTGCTATGATGTGCCGGTGAACCACACACGTTCCATCAGAATACCAACGAGATTCTTTAACCATGAAGTCCTTTAACGTCAAATTACCACTTTGAAAAAATCTTTCAAATTATTATTATTACTTTCACCCTAATCATTTCCCAATGAAAACAAACCATCCAGTATTCCCAGCCAGACAATGTCCTGAATCCAACTAACTATGCCCTAAGCATCAAGTCATCAGGACATGTTCATGACATTTTGATCGATCCAAGAAACTTGTGGAACCCGATCTAATCTTATTCCAAACCCTTTCGGAATCCAAAGATTATTTATAATCCTTGTGTCATGATTTTCGAAAAACTATTTCATTTCGGAGACTCTTTTCATGCATCTTGAATCTTATCAAGATTATGCTTACAATGGCTAGGTCTATGCTGACGATTTCATCTATCCAATAGATGTTTGTGAATTACGTGAGTATGTTGCACCTTCTTTATTTCTTTCATGTCAAGTCATCACACTTTTCAATGATAGGAAAAACCATTTCCTGGGGCTATGCATCTTGAATCTCATCAAGATCATCTTAGCAGAGTTTCGATCTATCTTATAGACGTTTACAACCACCTGAGTATGCCGTATCTCTATTAAGTCTTTCATAGAAATCCGTCTCTTAATACCAAGTCATTACACTTTGTAATGAAAAAGACGTTTCCTAGAAACAATATGTAACCCACATATCGAGATAGTAGATAACAGCGACACTCCCACTGGCTTTGACTCTTTCGGACTCTTCACAAAATCCAAACCTTTTTGGAACATTTTGAGAATCCGAAACCTTTCTGACATAGTTATGGGAATCTTTTAGGCTATTCACAAAATCCAAAACTTTTGGCACATTTTGAGAATCCGAATTTCCTTTCTTGCGAGGTGCCCGTGGGATGAATCCCGGGGCCATGTACCTACTGTATTTGCATGCTTTTTATGAGTCCTTATTAGTGTGTCAGTAATCCACACGCGCTCCACTAACGTCTCACAATGTGCCACGCAGTATCCTTTCGGATTTTATCTTCTATTGAGAGTGCTTCTCTCAGAATCAATTGCTTAACTCTGAGTATCGTCTCACTCAACCAGATGTTCAGTAAGTACATTTCTATCCACGTCGCTTTCTTTTGATGATTCAATTACTCCCATTGGTTTTTTGACCAGGTGTAAAATCAATCAAATTGTTACATAGACGTGTCTCGCCCTAAGGTTCTCTTATTTGGCAACAACCGGGCTCACCAATGCTTCCAAGTAGTCGGACTACTAATCCGTACCAACTTTAGTGTTTTACCACTAATTGGTATGTCACCTAGATCACAACACTATGACGGTGACTAATACTACTGGTTAAGAGAAGAGTATGTCAGGTTTAACAGGAATCTGATTCCTGCCCAAAGCCTAGTGATGACTAAAGGTTCTTTCATTTGGCTAATCCTGATCTCATCCAGGACTGTCTTAACTCCCACTGTTTCCTTAGAATATGAGTCCTTTCTAAAAGAGCTATTCTTTCACAGGTACAGCGGGATAGCCAATGAAACGACATTGCTGATCAGGTTCAGGCTAGTCATGAGGTTCGGACGAATGCTACATGACACTGGACTTTCTATGTACAAGTGGGACGATCCTAGCTTTACATTTCAGACAGTGTCTGCATAACCTACTTAGTCTAAGATGTGGTCGGAATATGGTTTCTATGGTCTGACTGGTTGAATATTCAATTCATCGAAAAACCAATTGGAAATGTATCTTATACATCGAGGATCGAACTATTTTGACCAATGCTCCATCATCTTCCCTAAGATACATTATAACCATTAATGTTCTTGGAAGAGGATAAACTGTGAAACATTTTCTCAATCTATGTTGTCACTCAGGTTCTCTTGATCTTATACTTCCTTTGAAATCCTTGAACACTTCAAGGTTTCAATCAATCGCTTATTCTGATTAGCGAAGCCATATTTGTCATACTAATTGGCAAATATCATGAAGTATAACTAATTGTGTTGTGTTCGAAGATTCGAGCAATACACAGAAACTTATGTGTATGTTGCTCAAAATCTTAATATCTTTTACATCTCTATGTAAATTAATGACTTTGTTAATTTGTTCAAGATATGCAATCATCACCTGACTCTAAGTCAACTAATTCCAAAATCCTATCCTCTGGATCTTTGGGTAATTCATTTCTTGCCACATATGCTTTATAAAGAACTTAATCATCATGTGACTCTAAGTCAAATGATTCCAAAGTCCTGTCCAACTGGATCTTTGGGTGATTCATTTCTTGCCACACATGGTTTTATTAAGAACTCAATTCATCATGTGACTCTAAGTCAAATGATTCCAAAGTCCTGTCCAACTGGACCTTTGGTTGAATTGATTTTATAAAATATCTTTTAACAATCATAGAAAACACAATTCATGAATCCAAACACTTTGGATGCATCATCATTCAAGTCATTACCATTCATGCAATTAACACACTCATACAACATTTCAAGGATAAACATGTATTAAAAGAAAAATTAACATTTTATAAAACCAAAATATCCTCGAACAGGTAATGTCGCACGCATCTAACAAGCTAATAACAAGGTCATAGTATCTAACTAAACTCCAAAACTGCATGAGCTTCAGATCCAATCCAAATGTGCTCCTTTGAAACAAAATCACGCGTCCTACCTAGTCTATGCATACAGAGCAAATGTGATAAACACATCATGTATCAAGGAATTAAGGATCAGGAGTTCTGAATTTTAAGATATTCCTGAGTTGCCAAACCGTGCGGCTTTGGAACATTTTTCCAATCTTTCTGTGACTGTGTCCCACCTTGTGGATTCCCATTTTGATACATCAAACAATCGGTCCAGACGATCTAGATCATTTCTTGATGCGCCTTAATACTGGGCTCAATCATGAAGCAGCTGAATCAATGGAACTATGCTTCTCCATGAACGACTCATACAGAGTCGACATTGAATGCATCTCCATGATTGTCTTAATCTGGTTACCCTTTCTGTTCATCTGGATGAACAGATCAGCGAGTCGAGCTAATGCTTAACTCCCGATCAGAAGGGGTGACCTAATTTTATACAGTTTGCCCATGTATCCCTCAACCATGAGAACATGCAAACTGGTGCTACTTCCTTCTAGCTTGCAACTTCAAGCTCTTTGAATATCCTAGTTCGTTCCTTTTTCAACCAGTTCTCGAAACCTTTCCTCAACCAGCTGTGCTAACTTATCTGACCCAGGAACTCTAAATCCCTGCGGAACTCGGGGTCAATGATAAATAGCATGAGGCAACGAACTTCCTTTGACTTAATAGTCAAGGGGTCATGCTCATCACAAGCTACTGTACGATGCCATGCTTTGGTAGAACAAGGAGCGGACACTCAGTCAGATATGGTTTGCCAGCAAAACTAAGAATCATTCTCTAATTGCAAATCCATATCACATAGCCAAGGCCAGTCAGCCTTACCATATTGAACAAGTGCTTTCTGAGACTCTCAGAAATGGGTGAAGGAGGAGAAGGAGGAGAATTGACACTATCTTTAGACATCTATAAAATTTGAATTAGTTTAATTTTAATCCTTTTTAAACAATTACCCAATATATTATTTAATGAGGCTAGGATCCAAAATACCCCAACTATGGTGTGAAGAAGGATGCCGTAATCACAACATAATGGTCATTAAGGTAGATAAACGTTTATCAATTTCAGTCTTATGAAATTCCTAGATCTGTTGAGATTCATTGAACTGTTCAATGGCTTGTTTAATCTCAGATATGCTCCACCGTTTGTGACTGGGATGCCGAGGATCACAAACTAGATGTGAATAACCATGCAAATATGCTCGGTAACATCAATGTCATTTATCATCTCTAATTGATGTGCCGGTTAACCACACACGCTCCATCAACAATGATAAATCATGAGAAACCCATTACCACTCTTTATGAGCCCCTATTAGTGTGCCGGTTAACCACACACGCTCCACTAATGTCTCATAAAGTGTAATGTGCAATTTCATGGGTTAACATCTTTTTACATTTTTTCTAAAGTAACTAGATTTGGGATTTTATAAAGTTGTTCTAGTACTTTCATTAATAACATTATACTTTTAATGAGATTAAGTTGTCCTATCAAACCCGTTCGGCTAACCCTTCACTGATCAAGAGAGCGGTGGGTAAGAGTGGACACCCATTCAACTGCCATTTTATAGGCAGTTTCCTTATACCCTCCTTATAGACCAGCTTCATGAATGAGGTCTACTATTGATTTAACTGACCAATTATCTTATACATATAATATTAACTTTTAATTATAATATATATAAGATGTATTTTAAACCTTTTAAAATATTCCTGGTTTATCTTTTAATTTATTGGAAATTTAAACTATTAAATTTAAAATTAAATTAAACCTTTAAAAGATTTAATTCATCTTTTAATTAAACAATTAATTAAATTAATTAAATCCAAATATTTTAGACTTTTAAAATATTCCTAGTTTTATCTTTTAATTTTTCGAAATTTAAAACTATTAAATTTAAAATTAAATTAAACCATTAATTATCTTTTAATTAAACAATTAATTAAAACTAGATAGGTATCACAAATTAATCAAATTAATTTAAACCTATCTTAAACCCCTTAATTTTCGAAATAAACAAATACTGGGTTTAAAGTTATCCATTTAAATAATTAAAGTTACCAAAAATAGAAAGCCTTCTAAAACCCTAATGAGAAAATCAAAAATCATAGAGGGGAGGGGCTAGGCTTTCCAAAACCCTAACCCTAAAATCGATATGGCCAATTAGGGTTTATAAGCATTAAACCCTAATTTTTAGGAAGACAATTATAGCAATTCAACAAGAAAACAACCAAAATGCTCTGATACCACTGAAAGGTTTTATGCAAATCTATGAACTAAAACCCTAAGTTCACATGCAACCTATGAGGATCTATGTTTTCTACTGTTAAAGATATAAATATTTCCTAAAAGGCCAGAAGAAAATTGCTAAAGAAATAAATTCAGAAAACTAACCTTTTAGTTGTTTCTTGCAAGCTAAGCAATGCAAATGCCTTGCCTCAAATGATGTCACACCCAAAACTAGGGTTTTCGAAAGTTACAGAGAAAGGGAAGAGAGGAAAAAGTCGTGGCTTTTATGGTGCCTAGGGGTCTCTATTTATAGTTTCCAAGTGGCCACCAGATAAGCCTTTAGAGATAAACCTTTTTGAATTCAAATAAGATAAACCTTTATCTATCAATTCAAATATATTTATCCTAACATATAATAATCGAAATTATGGATAATCCCTCCATAATTTCGTTGCCCACTTAACCTACCATAATTGTCACTTGCTCAACTATTGATTAATTACAATTCAGCCCCTGCACCGTTAATTAATCAAATTAATCACCAAATTAATTCCAATTAATTCCAGATTAATTTATAATTAATTAATATAGTTTCTAATTAATATATTATCACTTTAATATATTAATAAACTATTTATTTTATTTATATTGATTTATTAATCATATAATAAATCAATCTTTCTCTCTTCTGGAATTTCTGCCAAACCTCTAGTTATGAGGGCAATACAAATGGACTTTGCTTCTATTAATTAGGTAAATACAAATTATTAGTCATGGCTTAGACACCTAATCCAACAAAACTGTGAAACATTTGATGAGTCTATGTTGTCACTCGGGTTCTGTTGATTTTATACTTCCTTTGATATCCTTGAACTGTTCAAGGTTTCAATTCAATCGCTTATTCTGATAAGTGAAGCCATATTCGTAATATTGATTGACAAATACCGTGAAGTATAAGCAATTGTGTTCTATTTGAAGATTCGAGCAATACACATCAACTGATGTGTCCGTTGCTCATGATCTTGACGTCTTTTACATCTCTATGTAAATTTATGACTTTGTTAATTCTGTTCAAGACTTGCAATCATCACTTGACTCTAAATCAACTGATTCCAAAATCCTATCCTCTGGATCTTTGGGTGATTCATTTCTTGCCACCTGTGCTTTATTAAGAACTTAATCATCATCTGACTCTAAGTCAAATGATTCCAAAGTCCTGTCCAACTGGATCTTTGGGTGATTCATTTCTTGCCACATTAAGAACTCAATTCATCATGAGACTCTAAGTCAAATGATTCCAAAGTCCTGTCCAATTGGATCTTTGGTTGAATTGATTCCTATGACATTTACATTAACAATCATAAAGGACACAATTCTTGAATCCAAACGCTTTGGATGCATCAACAATCAAGGTATTACTATTCATGCATTTAACACATTCATACAATATTTCAAGGATAATTCAAACAACCAGGTGTTAAAAGAAAATCAACATTTTATAAAACCAAAATATCCTCAAACAATGTACTATATGACAGATAATGTCGCACACATCTAATAAGCAAATAACAAGGTCATAGTATCTAACTAAACTCCAAAACTACATGAGCTTCAGATCCAATCCGAATGTGCTTCTTTGCAACAAAATCCCGCATCCTACCTAGTCCATGCATACAGAGCAAATGTGATAAACACATCATGTATCAAGGAATTAAGGATCATGAGTTCTGAGTTTTAAGAAATTCCTGAGTTGCCAAACCGTTCGGCTTTGGAGCATTTTTCCAATCTTTCTGTGAGTGTGTCCCACCTTGTGGATTCCCAGTTTGATACATCGAAGAACTAGTCCAGACGATCTGGATCATTTCTTGATGTGCCTTATTACTAGACTCAATCCCGAAGTAGCTGAATCAATGGAACTATGCTTCTCCATGAACGACTCATACAGAGTCGACATTGAATGCATTTACATGATTGTCTTATCTGGTTACCCTTTCTGTTCATCTGGATGAACAGATCAGCTAGTCGAGCTAATGCTTAACTCCCGATCACAAGGGGTGACCCAATTTTATACAGTTTGCCCATGTAGCATGAGAACATGCAAACTGGTGCTACTTCCTTCTAGCTTGCAACTTTAAGCTCTTTGAAGATCCTAGTTCGTTCCTTTTTCAACCAGTTCTCGGAATCTTTCCTCAACCAGCTGTGCAAACTTATCTGACCCCAGGAATTCTAAATCCCTGCGGAACTCGGGGTCAATGATTAATAGCATGAGGCAACGAACTTCCTTTGACTTAATAGTCAAGGGATCATGCTCATCACAAGCTATTGTGTGATGCTATGCTTGAAGGGTTTTGTGCAAATCAATGAACTAAAAATCCTAAGTTCACATGCAACCTATAAGGATCTATGTTTTCTTCTAATTGAACATATAATATTTCCTAAAGGCCAAAAGAAATAAACTAAAAGAATAAAATCAGAAAAACTAACCTTTTAGGATTTCTTGGAAGCAAAGCAGCACAAATGTCGTGCCTCAAATGAGATCACACCCAGGGAGCAGGAGGAGGGTTCGAAAATTCCAGAGAGATCAGGTAAAAGTGGCACAAAAAATAGGTACCCCAGGGTCCCTATTTATAGTCCCAAGCAGATGACCAGATAAATCGTTACGGATAAACTCTTTTTGAATTCAAATTAAGATAAACCTTTATCTTAATTATTCAAACTAATTATATCTTATATATATATATATATATATATATATATATATATATATATATATATATATATATATATATATATATATATATATATATATATATATATATATATATATATAGATTTCGAAATCTATATATTACCATATATAAATTTCGATGGCCATATCACTCACTCAGACTGTCACTTACTCAACTATTGAATAATTACAGTTTTAGTCCCTACACCTTTAATTAATTAATTTAACCACCAAATTAATTCCAAAAAAATTTCTAATTAATTATTATAGTATCTAATTAATATATTATCACTTTAATATATTAATAAACCATATATTTAATTTCTATTGATTTATTAATCACATAATAAATCAATCTTTCTCTCTACTGAACTTTCTACCAAACCTCCTACTATGAGGGCAACCCAAATGGATTATGCTACTATTAATTAGATAAATACTAATTATTAGTCATGGCTTAGACACCTAATCCAACAGTCTCCCACTTGGATAAGTCTATGACTATAATTACTAATTTATCCTCTAACTAATCAGCAAAATGTAGCTTCCTAGAAACTGCTGCCGAACTCTGACCTAGTCAGTTCTGTCCATAGATAAGTGATCATATGATCCTTCGTCCAACAAGATATTTTCAGACATGAGACATGGATTGAGATCAATCTCTGTCCGATACTCTGTTTCCGATTTTCGATTCTGCTTATGACTTTAGAACTTCTAATTGAACACATCAATTTAGTCCAGGCTGGCCAGCACTTTAGTCAACTTCAAAATCATCGAGAGGCCTACATATATCTGTTTCCCATCAGGGTCAAGGAACGAATAAGCTTCGACTCATATGCTTATATATTTTACCAGTCAAATCATTCACAACAACACGTTTTATAACATCGAGTTACCGATGCGTTTTCGTATTATCAATGAACAACTGCCTTGTAAATTATAACTCATATCTCTCCACTTCAAGATCATAAGATATTATCGTCTCAACATTGCTTGTGATATAATTCATGAAGCAATCTATTGAGCGTGGGTTTATCCAATACTCAAATCTCTATTTCTAAGTACTCATGAATGTTGTAGCAATCCTATTGCTATGTCTAACTCCTTAGACAGTCTACAAACCAATTCATGACAGTCTTGATTTAATACTTACTTCCCAAAGTATGAGCGACTGTGGACCTCTTTGAATAATTAAATTATTCGGGAAGTAAAAACATGTGAAAGTGAAACATAAAGATCTGACTGGCAGCTACTCCTGCTTATTACCAAGTCTCCACAAGGTAATCACCAAGTCGGACCTTGTCATAAACTATTATCGGTTTCAAGATTTCTTTTAAACTTTCAATTCTAAATTTACAGCTATGTCTTTATGAATCTTACACTCTTTCTATGTTCCCAAAGTATCTTACACTTAAACACTTTATTGCAGATGATTCAATCGGATGCACATTCGATAACATCTCAATATGTTATCCTGTCAATTTCTCTTCTAACTCCATTTTCTGTACTGTGACTTCCTATGGTTCTGGGGTCTTTAGTCTACTTGACTGCACCCTAAGACTATTTCGAGGTGTTATGATGTGCCGGTGAACCACACGCGCTCCATCAGAATACCAACAAGATTCTTTAACCATGAAGTCCTTTAACATCATGTCCTGACGTTAATGATTACTACTTTGGAAAATCTTTCAAATTAACCCTATCACTTTCACCCTAATCATTTCCCAATGAATTCTCACTTGAGTTCAAATAATCCATCCAGCATTCCCAGCCAGACAATGTCCTGAACCCAACTTACTATGCCTTAAGCATCAAGTCATCAGGACATGTTCATGACATTATGATCGATCCAAGAAACTTGTGGAACCCGATCCAAACTTATTCCAAACCCTTTCGGAATCCAAAGATTAGTTATAATCCTTTTGTCATGATTTTCGAAAAAAAAAAACTATTTCCTTTCGGAGACTCTTCTCATGCATCTTGAATCTTATCAAGATCATGTTGGCTAGGTCTATGCTGGTGATTTCATCTATCCAATAGATGACTGTGAATTACGTGAGTATGTTACACCTTCTTAATTTCTTTCATGCCAAGTCATCACACTTTGCAATGATAAGAAAAACTTTCCTAAGTCTATGCATCTTGAATCTCATCAAGAGCATATTGACAGAATCTGGATCTATCTCATAGACGATTACAACCACCTGAGTATGTCGTATTTCTATTAAGGATTTCATAGTGATCCGTCTCTTAACACCAAGTCATTACACTTTGTAATGAAAAGAGACGTTTCCTAGAAACAATATGTATGGAGATAACGGCGACTCCCACTGGCTTTGACATGGTTATAGACTATTCAAAAAATCCAGGACTTATGGCACATTTTGATAATCCAAACCTCTCTGACATTTTAATGGAAATCATTCAGCCCTTTCTCAAAATCCAATCCTTTGGCATATTTTTGAGAATCTGAATATCCTTTCTTGCGAGATGCCCGTGGGGAAATCCCGGGGCTATTTACCTTTGTACTAGGACACTCTTTGTGAGTCCCTATTAGTGTGCCGGTGATCCACACGCGCTCCACTAACGATTCACAATGTAAGGTACAGTATCCTTTCGGATTCCATTCTCTATTGAGATTACTTCTCCCGGAATCTATTACTTGACTCTTAGTATCGTTTCACTCAACCAGATGTTCTGAAGGTATGTATCTGTCCATGTTGCTTTCTTTTGATGATTCAGTTACTCCCACTGGTTTTTAGACCAGGTGTAAAATTAATCAAAAATTTCACATAGAATGTGTCTCGCCCTTAGGTTCTCTTGTTTGGCAGCAACCGGGCTCACCAATGCTTCCAAGTAGTCGGATTGTAAATCCGCACCGACTATAGTGTTTTGCCACCAATCGATATGTCACCCCAATCATAACTACTTATGATGTTGATCAATACTACTGGTCAAGAGAAGATTATGTCAGTTGTAAAACGGAAATCGGATTTCTGCTCCAAGCCTAGTGATGAATAAAGGTTCTTTCATTTGGCTAATCCTAAACTCATTTAGGACTGTCCCTACTCCCACTGTTTCCTTAGACCATGAGTTCTTTCTAAAAGAGCTCTTCTTTTACAGTTACAGTGGGATAGCAAATGAAACGACAATGTTGATCATGTTCAGGCTAGTCATGAGGTTCGGATGAACACTACAAGACCCTGGACTTTTCTATGTACAGGTGGGATAATCCCAGCTTTACATTTCAGACAGTGTCTGCAGGACCTACTTAGTCTAGGATGTGGTCGGAATATGGTTTATATATAGACTGACTGGTATAGATATATCTTATTGAAACTAATTGGCAATGTATCTCATACATCGATGATCAAACTGTTTCGACCAATGCTCCATTATCTTCCCTAAGACACATTATAACTATTAATGTTCTTGGAAGATAATGAACTGTGAAACCTTTTTCTCAGTTTATGTTATCGCTCAGGTTCTGTGGAACTTGTACTTCCTTTGAAGTCCTTGAACTGTTCAAGATTTCAATTCAACTGCTTATCCCGATAAGCAATGTCATATTCGTCATACCGAATGATGAATATTGTGAAGTACAAACAATTGTGTTCTATATCAAGATTCGAGCAATACACAGCAACAGGTGTGTTCGTTGCTCTTAATCTCAATGTCCTTTACATATTTATGACTTTGTTAACTTTGCTCAAGACTTGCAATCTTCAGCTGACTCTAAGTCAACTGATTCCAAAATCCTATCCTCTGGATATTTTGGTGATTCATTTCTTGCCACATGTGCTTTATGAAGAACTTAATCATCATCTGACTCTAAGTCAGATGATTCCAAAGTCCTGTCCAACTGGACCTTTGGTTGATTCATTTCTTGACACATTAAGAACTCAATTCATTAAGTGACTTTAAGTCAAATGATTCCAAAGTCCTGTCCAACTGGACTTTTGGTTGAATTGATTCTTATAACATTTGTATTAACAATCATGAATGACACAATTCTTGAATCCAAACACTTTGGATGTATCAATATTCAAGTTATTACTAATTATACATTCAACACATTCATATAACATTTCAAGGACAATTTCAGACAACAGGTGTTAAAAGAAAATTGACAATTTTATTAAAACAAAATCATTGAACAATGTAACAGACAATGTCAAAATGCATCTAAAGACTAATAACAATATTTTAATATCTATCTAAACTTCAAAACTGCATGGGCTGGAGATCCAATCCAAATGTGCTCCTATGCGCCAGAGTCCCGTGCCTTCTTGATTCCCTGCATGCCAACCAAAATGTGACTATCACATTATGTATCAAGAAATCTTGGAACAGGAGTTTTGAGGTTTTTAGATATACCTGAGGTTTCAAAGGATTTGGAGCGTCTTCCAATCTTTCCGTGACTGTATCCGATTTAGTGGATTCCCGGCTTGAGACATGTCCAGTCGATCTCGACCGTTTCTTGTCACGTCTCTTCACTGGACTTAATTCAGAAGTAGTTGAGCCATTGGAGCTATGCCTGTCCAAGAGTGACTCGTATAAAGTCAACAGTGGACGCATTTCCATGAGGTTCTTTTTCTGGTCTTCCTTTCTATACGTCTGAATGAACAAGTCGTACTCATTAGTCAGCGAAGCGAGTAGAATGTTAACACTCTTTTCCTGACTCATGGAATAACCAAGTTTGTACAATTCGCCTATGTACGCTTCAATCTGAAGAACATGCGAATTGACGTTACTTCCTGCTTTCAGCTTGCACTCTGCAAGTCTCTTGAAGATCCTAGCACGTTCCTCTTCAACGGGCTTTTGGAACCTTTCCTCAACCAGTTGCATTAACTCATATGGCCCCAAGGATTCAAAATCCTTGCGGAATACGGGGTCAATGGTTAATAACAGGAGATCACGAATCTCTTCGGATTCCTCAACTAAGAGGTTATAGGAATCTTTTAGGATGACCTGTTCAGGTGGGACCGGGATCGGATACTCGGTGAGATGTAGCTTGCCAGCAATGCTGAGAACCAGTCTCCAATTGCGAAGCCATTCCTTACAGTTGAGGCCAGTCAGCCTTCCCATATTTGGCAGGTGCATTCTGATGCTTTCAGAAATGGGTGAAGGAGGAGAATTGACACTTGACATCTATAAAATAAACATAATTTATTATTTTAATTTATCTTTTTTTTAAATAATTATCCAATATGTTATTTAATAAGGCTAGGATCCAAAATACCCCAACTATAGTGTGAAGAGGGATGCCGTAATCACAACATAGTGGTCATTAAGGTAGATAAACACTTATCAATTTCATCTTATGAAATTCCTAGGTCTGATGAGATTCATTAAACTTTTTGAATGGCATGTTTAATCTCGGATGCGTCCCACTGTTTGTGACTGGGATGCCGAGGATCACAAATTGGATGTGAATAACCATGCACATTAGCTTGGTACTCTCGGGTTAATTATCATCTCTAATTGATGTGTCAGTAAACCATACACGCTCCATCAACAATGATAATACCCGAGAAACCCATTGCAACTCCTTATGAACCCCTATTGACGTGCCGGTAAACCACACACGCTCCACCAATGTTTCATAAAGTGCAATGTGCAATTTCATGGATTAGCACCAATTCATATTTTTTCCTAAAGTAACTAGATTTGGGTTTTATTAAGCTGTTCCAGTACTTTGAATAATATCATTATACTTTTAATGAGATTAGGCGGTTCTATCAAACCCGTTCGGCTAACGACCCTCCACTGATCAGGCGAGCGGTGGGCGATAGTGTTCACCCATTAGACCGCCATTTTATAGGCAGTCTCCATATACCCACTTTATAGCTCAGCTTCGTGAATGAGGCCTACTAATGATTTGACTAACCATTTTAATCTTATACATATAATAATAGTTTCCTAATTATAATATATATAAGATGTAATTTTTTTAAAACTTTAAAAAATTGTTTCTGGTTTATCTTTTAATTTATTGTCGATTTAAACTATTAAATTTAAAATTAAATTAAACCTTCAATTTATCTTTTAATTAAACAATTAATTAAATTTAGATATTTTAAACTTTTAAAATATTTCTGGATTTATCTCTTAATTTTCGAAATTTAAAACTATTAAATCGAATTAATTAAAATCCTTTTAATTATCTTTTAATTAAACAATTAATTAAATTAATTAATTCCAAGATAGGTATCACAAAATAATCAAATTAATTTAAACCTATCCTCATCCCCTAATTTTTGATTTTTAAGATAATTGGTTTAAGGTTTTATTTATTTAAACAATTAAAGTTACCAAAAATAGAAAGCCTTCTAAACCCTAATTATAATTTTCGAAAAAACATAAGGGGAGGGGCTAGGGTTTTGAAAACCCTAACCCTAATAGTAAACGGCCTCAATTAGGATTTAGAAACAATAAACCCTAAATATAGGAAAAACTATTATAGCAATTCAATAAGAAAACAGACAAAAGCTCTGATACCACTGAAGGGTTTTGTGCAAATCAATGAACTAAAAATCCTAAGTTCACATGCAACCTATAAGGATCTATGTTTTCTTCTAATTGAACATATAATATTTCCTAAAGGCCAAAAGAAATAAACTAAAAGAATAAAATCAGAAAGCCTAACCTTTTAGGATTTCTTGGAAGCAAAGCAACACAAATGTCCTGCCTCAAATGAGATCACACTCAGGGAGCAGGAGGAGGGTTTGAAAATTCCAGAGAGATCAGGTAAAAGTGGCGCAAAAAATAGGTACCCCAGGGTCCCTATTTATAGTCCCAAGCAGATGACCAGATAAATCGTTACGGATAAACTCTTTCTGAATTCAAATTAAGATAAACCTTTATCTTAATTATTCAAACTAATTATCTCTTATATATATATATATATATATACATATATATATATATATATATATATATATATATATATATATATATATATATATATATATATATATATATATATATATATATATATATATAGATTTCGAAATCTATATATTACCATATATAAATTTTGCTGGCCATATCACTCACTCAGACTGTCACTTACTCAACTATTGAATAATTACAGTTTTAGTCCTTGCACCTTTAATTAATTAATTTAACCGCCAAATTAATTCCAATTAGTTCCAGAAAAATTTCTAATTAATTATTATAGTTTCTAATTAATATATTATCACTTTAATATATTAATAAACCATATATTTAATTTCTATTGATTTATTAATCACATAATAAATCAATCTTTCTCTCTACTGAACTTTCTACCAAACCTCCTACTATGAGGGCAACCCAAATGGATTATGCTACTATTAATTAGATAAATACTAATTATTAGTCATGGCTTAGACACCTAATCCAACAATGCTTTGGTAGAACAAGGAGCGGACACTTAGTCAGATATCGTTTGCCAGCAAAACTAAGAATCATTCTCTATTTGCAAAGCCATATCACATAGCCAAGGCCAGTCAGCCTTACCATATTGAACAGGTGCTTTCTGAAGCTCTCAAAAATGGGTGAAGGAGGAGTAGGAGGAGAATGACACTTTCTTTAGACATTTAAAATTTGAATTAGTTAGTTTAATTTTAATCCTTTTAAATAATTACCCAATTTATTATTTAACAAGGCTAGGATCCAAAATACCCCAACTATGAAGTGAAGAGGGATGCCGTAATCACAACATAATGGTCATTAAGGTAGATAAACACTTATCAATTTCATCTTATGAAATTTCTAGATCTGTTGAGATTCATTGAACTGTTCAATGACATGTTTAATCTCAGATATGCTCCACTGTTTGTGACTGGGATGCCGAGGATCACAAACTGGATGTGAATAATCATGCAAATTAGCTTGGTAACCTTAATGTCATTTATCATCTCTAATTGATGTACTGGTTAACCACACACGCTCTATCAACAATGATAAATCATGAGAAACCCATTACCACTCTTTATGAGCCCCTATTAGTGTGCCGGTTAATCACACACGCTCCACTAATGTCTCATAAAGTGTAATGTGCAATTTCATGGATTAGCCTTTTTTCACATTTTTCCTAAAGTAACTAGATTTGGGATTTTATAAAACTGTTCTAGTACTTTCATTAATAACATTATACTTTTAATGAGATTAAGTTGTCCTATCAAACCCGTTCGGCTAACGACCCTCCACTGATCAAGAGAGCGGTGGGTGAGAGTCGACACCCATTCAACCGCCATTTTATAGCATCTTTAGATGGATTTTTCAGAAAATTCCCTGAAGTATATAGATTTTAAGGTAAATTACAGATTTGGTCCTTATGGTTGCGATAATATAGCAATATAGGTCCATGTATTGGAAAATTGATATGTGTGGTCCTTGTAGTCTTCAAATCTTACACCAAAGATCCTTGAGGCTAACTCTCATTATTTTCCACTGATATTGAAGGTTATGTGGTCCTATATTAAGGGTAAAATAGACTTTTTCCTTGGTATCTGTTATATCTAATAATAATCCATTAATTGAGACTTTGATGTCGACCATCACTTCTCGTAAACATTGTGGATCATCAATTGAAGAAAAATGCATTCATTTTCGATAACCTTTGTCCTCCGATCTGAAAGGTTTTATGCAAATCTATGAACTAAAAACCCTAAGTTCACATGCAACCTATGAGGATCTATGTTTTCTACTATTGAACATATAAATATTTCCTAAAGGCCACAAGAAAAATTACTGAAGAATAAAATCAGAAAACTAACCTTTTAGTTGTTTCTTGCAAGCTAAGCAACGCAAATGCCTTGCCTCAAATGAAGTCACACCCAAGGGATAGGGGTAAGCCACGAAATTTCAAGAGAGAATATGTGAGAATTGGCGCAGAAAAGGGTTCCCCCAGAGTCCCTATTTATAGCTTCAAGTTGGCCAGTAGATAAGCCTTAGAGATAAACCTTTTTGAATTTAAATCAAGATAAACCTTTTATCATTTGATTCAAACCTATTTATCTTAACTTATTAATTTTGAAATTATATATATTCCATATATAATTTCGTGGTCATCTGGCCTACTAAAACTGTCACTTACTCAACTATTGAATAATTACAATTTTAGTCCCTGCACCTATAATTAATTAAATTAATCACTAAATTAATTCCAATTAAATCTAGATTAATTTCTAATTAACTAATATACTTTCTAATTAATATATTATCACTTTAATATATTAATAAACTATTTATTTTATTTCTATTAATCATATAATAAATCAATATTTCTCTCTCCTGGAATTTCTGCCAAACCACTAGCTGTGAGGGCAACCCAAATGGACTTTGCTTCTATTAATTAGGTAAATACAAATTATTAGTCATGGCTTAGACACCTAATCCAACACGATCATCTACCCTTGCTAAAAGCTTGAGACTATAATCATATGGGAAGAAAAAACAAGTTAATCAATATCTTCTAACCCATGATGTGGAGCATTTACACCTCTGAAAATGGTGTGAATATGAAGGATGTTTAAAGAAAGTTCATCAATGTCTTCTCTTTACCCTAAATAGTTCATTAGAATAGTTATTTGAAATATGTTTTTCCTTAACATAGGTTTTTCTAATGTGTTCATAATGAGAAATCAACT
The DNA here is from genome assembly GCA_023525715.1 of Cichorium intybus. Lineage (NCBI taxonomy): Eukaryota > Viridiplantae > Streptophyta > Magnoliopsida > Asterales > Asteraceae > Cichorium > Cichorium intybus. The sequence continues at coordinate 117,289,800 of CM042009.1, read as the reverse complement.
ATGGTATATTTTTCTCCAAAGTACCTAGAAGAAAATATGAAGATAGAAAGGTAACCTATGTGGACTATGCTGACATGGACAATTTTCTATACACAAACTAAACCTACATCTCGAAAGAAATAGAATATGGCAAGCCAAAATCCATTTGCTATAACTTTTTCATGCAAGAGGTCTTGTTACACTTAGGTTTTTTGCCACTTGGGATCGACCAAGTATGATTACTTTTTTCGGTATGTTGTAAGCATAGACACACACGTTTACGCTCATATTGTATTCCCTTTAATAAAGTTACCATTGAGGAGATAGAAGATGACTCATCCTCAGAGTATGTTACTAACAGGAAAAAAATAAATATATAGGATCTTGTAGTAAGAAAATAGATTTTGACATGAACCGACCTATTGGGTTTCCATGATAATTGATGATACTTCTTCCATCTTACATGTTATAGTTTATTTTGAAAAAGGTAATATATTCCAAAAGGACACACAAGTAAATGTTGAAGTTATCCAAGTATTACTAAATGATGCAACATTGTGTGATGGTAGATATGTCTCAATAGTGGATGTTGAAGATGACCCAAAGCAAACATAGGATAACTAAATTCCTTTTGAAAATGTCCTTATGTTTATGAAAATAAAGTTGACTTCTTTGATTCTTTCTTTAATCTTAAGTATCAAAGCGTGTCATATGATGGAAACTTTAAGGAGGACTACCATATGAACCTAAGAGCTCAATATCAGACTCAATGGGAAGAAGATGTAGCTACAAACTTAGAGGACTTAAACATAGAAGGAGAAAATGAAACTAGCACAATGGTGATGGTGGGGGGAGTTTTTCTAATAGTGAGTTTGATGTAGATGAGTTAGACTTTATAGATGATGTGGAGGTTGATATGGCAGAATTCCATAATGTAGTAGATCCTGTTATGGAAAGTGTTGGTAGGGAAATGCAATTTATGAATATTATTAAGGTGCAAGAAAATGACATAGAGATCATTAATACTGAGAAATTTGACTCTTTTAGGGTTGAGGTTGATAAATGGTAGGAAATTTTGAGGAATTTAAGGAAACTAAAGTCTTGTGGCTTAAGGGAAGTACATGAAGTTGATTTTGAAATTGGTGAAACTTTCATGAATATAAAGCATGTCACTCAACGAGACATCACATGAGAGTAATGACAAAGGGAAGGTCATACTTGACACTTCAAAATAAATAAAATGCCCCTGGACACTTCATGTATGTGGGTCTAAAGTAGATGATGATTTGGATGGTAAAAATGTATATTAACCATCACACATGCTTTCCTAACAGGGTTATTAAAAGTTGCATACATGATTTTCTTGCAAATCAAATCATATACCAAGTTTGTACATATCCAAATATATAATGTTGTGTAACTAGTAAATGTTTCCAAAACCTATATTGACTAGTAGTTAAGAAATCATAGATGTGTGGTGGGTAATAGGTGGCTAAATGTTAACAGAAATGGTATTTTGGTCAAATATATAAATATTATTATGTAGTGAAGTTGTAATTATTAAATGTTAATGTCTCAGTTCAATGTGAATTACTAAGGTGAGTTAAATTAAATGGTTTGATGAATCAATTAACCGAGAAAAACAGGAAAGTTAGGGTTAATAAGTGCAATAGAGCACTTCGTGTCGCGATTACACAGATGGTCGCGATGCGACCTAATTAGGTTGCTATTCTGTTGAGCTTTTATCTAAGTATGATGCCCCTGGGAATAGTTAAGATAGTGTCATGATCTATGCAGTTATCTCGGCCATAAACCTTATAGCGGTCACCAAGCGAGATTCGATTTAGCGTTTATCGCGGTGGTATAGCGGTGGTATAGCCGGGTTTTTTTGTGTGTGTTACTTTTAGACTATTAATACTACGTAGAATTAATATCACAAAAAGTTGCATAAAATGTCACATAAAACATAGATAGTATTCTAATATGAAAAGTGTCAACATGTCTCGGCAAATCTCTATAACGATCCCGCGCAATATCGCTATATCGGGCTCCTAAATCTCCTAAATCTCGGACATTACCGCTATCTCGGGCAAATCTCGGACAATATCGCTATCTCGGGCTCCTAAATCTCGGCAAATCTCGGACATTATCGGCGAGATTCTCGCTGGCGAGATTACTGACCGAGATTTTGATTTCTATATCGGCCTAACCCCGCGAAACGCTATCTCGGCGAGATCTCGCGCGATTGACTGCATAGGTCATGATGAGACTAGATAGCATCGCAATGATATTATATAGCTACATGAAAGGATACTTAGCGACACGATAGGATAGTTAGTGGCGCGACGACTGTCCTAGTCATGATGTATTTGACGACCTAAGTCGGTCATTACTCGCTCTTTATTACAGTTAAACACTCGGGAAAGCAGAAGCACGAGGGCGATTTCTTGACCATATTAAGAAGGAGACTAAGATGTTTGAAGTAATTAGTTCTTTATATTCAAGAAATTTAGGTAAAATCACTTTCATGTTGAGATTTAGATTTGAAAATATGATTTATAAGGTAGGTGTAATGAGATTATAGTGAATTGGTGGGTGATTGGGGGTTTGTATATGTAACGTCCCAAATCCAATAATAAAAATTTTCATTTTAAAACGGTTCAAATACATAAAACAGGTTATCAAATAAAACCATCCAAATTAAAAACTTAATATTTAAAAAATATAAATCGTTTTTAACAAAAACATTTATAAACATTATCCAACGGAAGACTCAAATACCAAATCTTCATATGCAGTACAGTCGCGTCGTGCTCCAAGCTCAAGCCAACAAATACCTGAAAAACAGTTAGGGTGAAAGAGTAAGCACAAAGCTTAGTAAGTTCCCTAAAATACCACACGATTCATCACATAAACACAATCATCACCCTCGGGTGCCCATGTATGACCTGTCATGCATCGTCCTTGATCATGCAGCAACCCCCGGGTTTAAACAACCTTGAGTGCCCAGGTACGACCGGTCATGCATTGTCCTTGATCATGCAGCATCTCTCGAAGTTATCAACTCATTATTTGATCTTCGGGTGCCCAGGTACGACCGGTCATGCATCGTCCTTGATCATGCAGCAATCCTCAGATCGATCAACTCATTCTTCAGTCGCCAGAACGAATCTGAAGACTAACACATACAAGCACAGAAGCCTAAGCATACAACCTAACCCAACGGGTTTCTATTATCATCTCGATAGTTAAATAATGTAAGGCTCTCCTAGCTACAATACATTACTACACACAATAATTAAGTTACCTACGCATGTAACTTCACCCATAGTATAGTGAGAAGACTCTCCTAATCCGCAAACCCAAACAGTGTTCCACACGCGCGTCTTCAGATCGCAACATCACGAACCTCCTAATAAGGATAAACTCCACTTAGAACTTCCTAAATCACAAACATGATAAATCTCTAAAACCGGTACCCCGAACCCTCAAGTTTGACAAAAAGTCAAATTTGTCAAAAAGTCAACGGTCAAAGTCAACAAAAGTTTAACATCCAAACAGGACTTCAAGGCATAAAGTTCCAAACTTTATCCTTCCAAACCATGGACAAGCACCAAAAGGGACCATTACATTAATTTAACCCATAAAACTCACTTAAATCATAAAGAAAACCATAAAAACACATAAAGCTTTAGTTGATTCCCACAAGATGAAAGCCTCCTAGCAACACCAAGCATCATCTAGCATAATAATCTCTTCAATAAAACCTTCCAAGGTGACCAAATGAACCAAAACCATTCAAGAGAGCTAGAAGAGGATAAAAACGAGTTTAGAGGCTGAAAGGGTGCAAATGGCGGCTGTCCTAGGGTTCCCCACCCCTAAATACGGCCCAAGCATGAAAATCTATGGTTTTGGCCCAAAATCAGCTGTTAGTGTTGCTAACTCTTAGGTTAACGCCGCTAATTGCACAACGTGCAAACACACTGAGAAACAATGAATAGTGTCACTAAAGAGAACATTAGCATCGCTAATAGTGAAATTAGCGTCGCTAATCATCACCAATAGCGGCGCTAATGTCTGCTTCCACCAATTCTTCGATCTTGCTTCCTTTTTCGCGTTGAACTCGAACCTTTCGGGATTAGGGTCTTACGATATATGTGGTTAAGTCAGACCCTATTGTCGTAATGTCTGGAAAAATGATGTGAATTAGGGATTTTGAGGCCAAGAACAGACCCAATCAGGGCTGATCACCTATAAGGATCGGGCCGTGAAATCCTTGGGTCACGACGTTATGAGTCGTAAAAATACCTGAGAAATAATTGGTGAAAGAGATATGATGTTAGTCTTAATAACTAAGGCATGCACAATTGTGTTGTTAACAGAAGCGGGGATGAAACTTCAAAGCTTAGGAAATTCTATAAGTAAACTAAATCAAGGTGAGTGACTTAACTTTGCTTCTAGTATATAGGTTTGGAGATATGGCGTTGGCATATGTGTATATAATAGTAATGTATGTTCTGTTGTGAACAAAGGAGATTGGTGGAAAAATCTCCTATCAACCTTTTGCTGATTTCAAACATAAGCGATTGGTGGAAAAGTCTCTTAATAAGACTTTAGAGATATCAATTGGGATTTGTGGAGAAGTTCCAAATAATAACAGTGATTTGGTGATTAAGATTGGTGGAAATGTCTTAATCCTAATTGGTGTATTTACTTGATATTGGTGGAAACATATCATTAGTAGTAATATTTGTTAAGGTATTATGTATTAGAGTTGCAAATGACCAATGAAGGAACAACTGTGAAGATTCAAGTTGAAACCAAACAAAACATGAGCATGGTAACAATAAAGTTTAAAGGGGTATATGTTTGCTTAGGGGTTTTGAAGAAAGGTTTAAAACATGAAGAAGGGATTTGTTGGGCGTAAATGGAGCATTAATGAAGGGCCCATTTCTAGGAAAAATCTTGACAGTTGCTGCACTAGATGCAAACAATGACATTTATCTTATTGCTTATGCAGTTGTAGAGGCTGAGACAAGCCACTATTAGACATGGTTCTTAGGATGTTTGGGAGATGATCTAGATCTGACATCAAGATTTAGTTTAATATGCATCACGGATAAACAAAATGTATAATTGAAGTGTATTGATTTACACAAATATTTTAAAATTTGATTAATATTTTTATATAAGGTGTCATACCAGCTATTTCCAGAGTCTTCCGGTGTGCTGAGCATATGTTTTGCCTTAGAAATTTACATCAGAATATCCAATTGTACTAGAAGGGAAAGCAACTAAAAGAGCATTTATGAAGGTGCGTCATTGCCACTACTCTTCCCTTCCTTGTAAAGGTTATGGAGGACCTGAAGAGATTCAACAACCAAGATCATGACTAGTTGCAAAATCTACCACCTAAGCACTAGTCTATGACCCATTTCTCAAGTATATACCACTTCAATTTATTTTATCAAGTACGTTTATCATAACTGTTTGTAAGAACCACGCCTAATTACATGTTTGGACTTGTTTTTGAAACTCACATTAGTAAGATAGAATTTGACCATAGGGGTAATTTGGTCAATTTTGGTAAAAATTATGTAAGATTGACATTTTATGATTTGGATGCACTATAATATGTATTTTATGATTTGGATGCACTATAATATGATGTGGGACATGAGGTTTCTGTCGTTTAGTCGCAGCGCTACCAAACATGGGTCGCGATGCGACCGATAGTACATTACTTTTAAATATGAAACCTTGGAAAGTAAGTTTCCAAGCTTTAGGTGCATGGGATTTTGACGTTAAATTGGATCGTTACCCCTGCGACGCGATGGTTAAAAGATCGCAATGTGATCCCTCGAAAGGGGTTCAGAAACGCGATGCAAACTCGATTGATAGCGGCATGACCACGAGTACTGAGTGATGATATGTGACGTTGTATTTGACTTGGTGAATATATATCGAGCTGGTGTTGTGGTGGTTTTGTGAAAAATGACCAAATTGTAAGAATTTTGATGGGAAGGGCCATTTTTTTTTCAAATGACCAAATTATGGCTAAGATTCATAGGTCAATGGCCTAGGTAAATATTAAGTTTATTTTTTGGAGAAAACTCTAAAACTTGAAACCATTTAAATGTAGGGAGTTTTGTGCCTGTTGGTGAAATTGTTGATACTTGGGGGACCATTTTTGCCAAGTTCTAAAAGTTAAGATGTATTTGATGGGGGTTCTCCCCATTGCAAGCAGAAAACATGATTTTGCAGAGGAAGAAGAATGGAGACGGTGGTTATTGATGTTTTTGGATGGTTTTGCCAAGCTATTGAGGAATTCAAGCAATTGAAGGTAAGAATTCATTTATTTTAGTTTTAAACCCCATTTTTTGGGTTAAGTGTGGTGTAAGATCGAGAATTCACAACTTGGGGAAGTTTATACTCATGATACCAAGTTTCTAATTGTTGTTTCTAACCATCATAGGATCAATATCCAACTAATGGATAGTCTAAAACCATGATTCATGGAGTTCTAAGTAAAAAATAACACTAGAATTTGGGGGTTTTGTTGAACTTATGAATTTGGGGTAATTAATGGATCATAACTGGTGTTTTTGGGTGAAATGAACCATTCCTAGTTGTTCTTCAATGATTTCAATGAATTTCCTCAAGAATTTCGAAGATTTGATTGAATATTTTAAGGTGAAGCTTTTAATTTTCGAAGTTTTGCGATGTTCTGCTCTGTTTAGAAAAATCATACAAGATTGTAGAAATACCGTTTAAGGATGATTCCATTGGCCTTAGAAAGGTATGAATGCCTTATTGTTTTTTCTGCCTTTGTGGTTATACATAGTGAAATCTATTGTTGAAGCCTATGTGGCTAGCAGTGGTGATTCTTACCTTTAAGCCTTATGCCTAGTGGTTGTTGTATATGCCTTTGTGGCTTTTAGTGTATTATTTTATGATGGGGGTTGTGATGAGCCTTTGTAGCTCGAGACTGAAGGGATTTGATCATAATAACAAAACTTTTTCATGGCAGAAGACTTAACAAGATCAAATCATAAGTTCATGTGAAACACAATTCAGGATCATACAGTTTATAGGAATTATAACAACTAAAGGATAAACACATAATAGTACCTCTCTGTTTGCAATTGATATCCTTTTTTTAAAATCTAGTTCTTGCCACCTTGAATTGGATGAACGGGATCCAAAGTAGAATCCCTCTATTGATTCACACCCTAGAATTCCAAAAAACCAGACATGCAGAGGTTCCACTTGGGAGGATGCAAAATATCTCAATCCCTAGATAGGGGTGAGATTTTCGAAGAAAGGGAGAGAGGGGAGGGAGTTGGCGGCTCAAATAAGAGGCAACGGATGCTTAGGGTTTAATCCCTAAGCATTTATTTCTAGTGGAGGCTCTATAGGTTTCAAACTTAAGAAACCTCCTTACACTTCACCCCGTGGACTGTTCTAATTAATTAAACTCTTTAATTGATCACCATCCAGTCCTTGTAATTAATTTCTTTCAAATTAATTACTTAATTAATTACCAATTACTTTCTAATTAATTTATCATAACATGGTAAATTAATAAACTAATTTCTCCCAATTCATTTCTGTCACTATTTGTTTTTCTAGTCATGAGGGCAACCTAAAAGTACCCTTCTAGTATTAGAAATATCACCAATAGTTAATGACCTTGGACACTATTTCCAACAGAGACTACCAGGATTGAGGAGGGGACAGAGTCCTGACAACGCCTAGTAATATCAAGTATTTTAGTCGTTGTTGAGCCCTATTCTTGGTGAATTTATATCATATATGTTGTGGTATTCTCACTTTTGTGTCAGTGCTTGTTTGGAAAGAAATGATGTAAACAGGGATTAAAAGCGTACAAAATGGAAGAAGTTTGAAGATAAAGACAAAACAGTCGAATTCGCACGCTCGGCGCGGTGGAGAAGATTCAAATGCCGAAGAAACGGGGATAAACCAGCACGCGCGCCGCGGAATCTAAGTGCGCGCGACGCGGTCTTTTATTTTTCAAAACTATAAATAGATGGTTCTAGGTCGAATAATGCAGCAACACCCTGGCATAGGAACGACCCCCAATGCTTCTTTGACTCCTAGTTTTAGTTTTCAGCAACCATAGTTTGGTATTTATGTTTTTCTCTTTTAATTTCCAATTAGTTTAGTAGTTTTGGTAGCTTTGGCTAGTGTTATTGGGTGTGACAACCATTGGCATTAGTTCTTAGTTTCTGAATTTTATGTTTTCTGTTTTAGAACAAGTTGGATCTGAGTTTTTAATAATTAATCATTCAGTTAGTGTTAAATGCTCTTTTATGGTTTTTATGCTTTTGGATGCATTTGGATGTTTGAATGTGTGATTGTGTTGATCTTGATTACTTCTGAATTATACTTCTGATTTCAGTAAGTGATTAGGACTAGTTATTGGTTTTGGTTTTAGTTTAGTTGATGTTTGAATTGGAATTGTTGGATGTTTATGATTTTGGGATTGTTTTTGGTAAAAGTCAGAAACTAGATCCTCTGGCTGTAGAGTGACACTACAGTTGGTAATCTGTTGCCTACCTTGACCACGTAACTCCTGTGGATCGACCCTGACTACCGCTATACTAGTGTGTGTTAGGTTTATTTTACTATTTTTTACCGCACGACGACCTAGGCGTGTCAAATTTTGGCGCCGTTGACGGGGAGTTGTGAGCTTAAGAGTAAGCGATTTGTAGGAGTTTTAGTTTCTGATTTTTTAGTTTTAATATTGAGATTTTAGTTGGTTAGTATTTTCTTCTTTGGTTTTGACGGGCGTGTTGCACTAGTGCATGTGTACCGGTCGGGGTGGGCAGTTATCACCCTTGCGTTTTGACTCAGAGATCGAACAAACCGCGTGCAAGAACCGTGCACGTAGGCGTTTAGGTACAATGAGTTTTAGTCATGTTAGTAGTAGTATCGAGGATGTTACCCATGAGCCTTCGGGCGAGGTAACGGGGGCAGTTCCATTTATACCCCCGCTTTTAGAATTTCAGTTTGGGAGCACGAGTGCTATTGGTGGTGCGGGTTCAGCCCCCGCATCAATACCATCATGCACTCCGCCTTCTGTTCCATCATTTCAACCACAATCTACAAACCCTTTCACATCTGCTATGTCTTGGGGAGCGCCGACCCGTGATGGCACCCCAGTGACCATGCAACACACTACCATTTCTCAACCACAATTACAACCCTTACAACCACCATTAATCTTTAAACCACAAGCCACTTCTCAAACCAAACCACAACAGCAATATCAACCGTAACCTCCACAGCAGCAGTACCAATACCAGGAGGTTAAGCAAAGCTATGAGGACAAGAAATAAGGATGGGTTCCGCAGCAGCAGCAACCACAGCAACAATGGAACCGAGGTCGGGGACCTCCACGAAGAGCACCACAGCAACAACCACCGCAAGGTCATCAAGGGTACAACAATGATCATCAATATAACGGTAATTTAGTTAGACCTTTGTACTTTACACAACCGAGAGGGCAGTCGGTTGTATCGCACTTCCAATCACGGGAGTACGATGATTCATCGCCCATTTATATTCCAGATGATGTAGACACTCAGGTAGAAATTAGACCACAACTCTTAGGAATATTTCCTGAATTTAGGGGATATAAACAGAATGATCCATACAATCACTTGTATGAGTTCATGGCGATAGCAAATACCAATACCCCTAGGAACACGAATAAGAATAATTTTAAGTTAAGGTTGTTCCCGTTCACTTTGAAAGACAAGGCCAAGTATTGGTTCATGTCTCTTCAATCCAATAGTATCACTACTTGGGACCAGCATAAAGCTAAATTCTTGCAAGAGTTCTATCCGGCGAGTAAGACGACGGAGATTAGGAGAGCCATCCAGAATTTTCAACAAAAGTATGGAGAAACTTTTCACGAAGCTTTGGATCGTCTGAAGGAGTTGATGAGGTCGTGCCCTCATAACAATATTCTGAAGTGGCAGTTGGTCAGGCATTTCTTTGAAGGGGCAAGTGAGACGAATCAGGCAATGATCAACGCATCGTCCAGTGGCACTATCATGATGATGGATCCTGATGAGGCTTGGCAATTTTTGGAGCAATTGAGCAATGGATCCAAGGCGAATTTCTCTACTAGAAAGACGGTAGATACAGCCGCACCAGTGGGAGCTGATGCAGACCGGAGGAAAGAGGTCAAGAAGGAAATAAGCGAGTTAAACAAGAAGTTTGATAGACTGATGTCTACTCTATAGAATGGACCTCAGACTCAACAACAAGGAGGCCAAGGAGGACAAAGAATGCAAGAGGCAAATCAAGTTTATGGTCAGGGTCAAGGTCAATACAATAATGGACGACCTTATAGACCATACAACCAGGGTCAACAAAATTTCAACTATCAAAGACAGAACAATTATCAGGGCCAGTCATCTAATCAGCCCAGGCAGTATCAACCAGCAAATAACAATGGCAATTCAAGTAGGAGCGGTAATAACAACAACAACAGGGAGCCGACTAATGCCAGCAATAACAATGCCCCAAGAACTCAGGAAGATTTGACCGCAAAGATGTACGAGATGTTTAACACCACGCAGCAGCAGTCTCAGGCCAATGCCAAGTCCATCGCCAACATGGAAAGGCAGATCGCTCAGATGGCTGAGGATCAAAGAAAGAGAGATAGTGATAAGCTGCCTAGCACCACGGAAATCAACCCGAACCATACTCAGCGAGCAGGAAAGGAGCATGTCAATGTTGTTGAGTCAGAATGGAGGAAGGTGACCATGGAAGATTTGCTGGGTTATGAAAGTGAAATTGATTGTCAGAATTAAGAAAAGAAAATTGAGGGTTAAAGTGAAAGTAAGGAAGATGTTGATGTTGAAGTCGAAAAAGTTGAAGTTGAAAAGGAGGAAAAGGAAATTCAGGTTGAGAAGGAACCTCAACTAAAGAAGGACAAGGATGTCCAAGAAGAGGAACAGCCAATGGTAGCTGGAATTAAACAAAGGAAGAAGGGAAAGAAGGAAAAGAAAAAGCAGGAAGTGCCAAACAAATCAACAGGACCATCAATGAACCAACCCTTGTGGGATGAGCTTAAGAATGCTCCTGAGGATACTCCAGGAGATGTGCGAGAAAAATAGAAAAAGCAAGACTCCCACACCTGACACTATGAGGTTGACAATCAAGGCCAGTGAGGCATTGTTGGGAACGCTACCCAAGAAGGAGAGGGATCCTGGATCGCCATTGATTACTGCCACGGTAGGAGATGTGGTCATTAGGAACACCTTGCTGGATTTGGGGGCAAACGTGAATGTACTACCGGGTTACTTGTACGATAAATACAAAAATGAGGAGTTGGAGCCGGCAAAGACAGTATTACAGTTGGCTGATCAGTCAACCAAGGTATCCCGAGGTAAGTTAACCAATGTCATAGTGAAAGTTGGGGATTTCTTCTACCTTGTGGACTTCTTAGTTATGGAATACGAGAGTCAGGAGGATGCACCTGCACTGAAACTAGGACGTCCATTTTTTGCTACAGCCGGCGCCATTATTGATTGCAAAACGGGAGACTTAGATATCTTCTTTGGGTCAAGGAAACGAAGGTTAAATATGTTTGGGAGTCCCATATCTCTACCTCAAGGGTATGATGATAAGTATTGGAGCAGCAGCCCGCTGATGGAACCAGGGATCAAGGACAAAGGAAAAATATGGACCCGAACAGGAGAAGGCGGAAAAAAGAAATTTTGAAGGAAACAAAAGAGCATCCGTTGTCAACCATTGACAAGGCGCAACTGCTGGAGATGATGGAAATGATGGAGACAAGGCATCAGCAAGATGAGAAAGATGCAAGGGATAGGGAAGCGAAGGTCTTTCAACTTCTGGAAGCGCAGCAGCAATGGATTAGCCAGGTTAGTGATAGGATGACACAATTGACGTCACTGCTGGCAACGATGGTCCAAAATTTCACACCAGACTATAAGATGATGCCACAAGAAGACCGAGAAGAGTAGGAACAAGAATAAGTTGTCTTGCTGAAGACGTTAAACTTAGCGCTTGTTGGGAGGCAACCCATCTTCTATAGGTTAGGTACTGGATTTCTTAGGAGTAACTAGGAAGATATTATCATCGTCATTACAGGTGTTATTGGTCCAAGGCAAGTGTGGGGTCGTTATGGAAGAAATTTGAATTTTTGAAAACCGAGCCGCGGTCATGTATTTTACGCGTCGCGGGATCGTAAATCAACCCGATGTGCAGGGGTTGATTTGGGAGCACGCGTGCCGCGGTCACGCCTTTCCCACGATGCGGGAATCGATCAGTCGGTTTTCTCTTTATAAGGTACGTCGCATTCACTATTCACACACACATCACCCACGCCGCGCCTCAGAGTTCCGATCATCCGACGTTTTTCTCGCATTTTTCTCGTTCATTTCATTCCTACTATCGAGGTATGTCATCCTAACTAGTTTTTACTTGTTAGAACTAGCGATTAGGCTGTGAAATTGGTTGATTTCTCCAAAAATGAAAAAACTTAGAAATCGGCAATGCTGGCTCGTAGGGTGTTTTGTTTGCCAAATGATCACCCTAGAGGGGCTAGTCGGTGCTTAGGCTACCTTGTAGTGTGTTGGGATCGAGTTAATAGGTGAAATCAGTGAGATTGGGGATGGAATCCGAAACAGCCGCTCGCCGCGCCGCGCCCTGGTTCTTGGGCCTCGCCGCGGTTCGGTGGGAAGATAAGGACTTATTTTGCAAAATATTTTTGTTTGGCTGTTTTTGTGCAGATGTATTTCAGGCTCGACCATCCTTTTCTCCAGTTCCCCGCTGAGCTGGAGAGTTCGATCGAGTATGTTTCGAGGAGGGATGCACTTACTGGTCGCCGGGTTCTCGAGGCGACGATCATAGATCGGGATATTCTTAGGACGGCCGGATTCTGGGACGAGATCGAGCCTTTTCTTCATCGTGCGTGGTCCCATGGGGAGGCTACATTCACATGTCGTGGTTGGGACAGGCTCATGGCCAACCAGGACGATACTGTTTACACCGAGCTTCTCTTGGAGTTTCTCTCCACGGTCCGCTACGCACCGGCTTCGACAGAGGCCCGATCCAGGCTTGTCCGATTCAGATTGGGGGGAGTCCCCATGGAGTGCAGTCTCAGGGAGTTCGGGAGACGCACGGGTATATACACGGACGCGAATCTCTAGAGCCAACACTTCACGCCTTTCCTTAACGCGTGTATTCAGGGGCAGCCCGCGAGGGAGGCCAACGCAGCTATTTGGGCCACGTTGTCCAATGTCTTCTTTGAGGCGGGGTCGGCCAGGGAGAGCCAGCTCCGCAACCCGCTTCACCGGCTCATGCACCGCATCATCTCCACTTCTCTCATGCAGAAGGAGGGGGTGAGAAGGTGTCCGGTGAGGACATGACATATTTGTGGGTGCTTCTTGACCCCACCACGTTCCTCCACCTCCCATATACGTTGGCAGTTTCCCTATCCACCCGGGCAGTGGGTGCGTTAGCCAGCAGTCCTTTGACCGGCAGGAACTACATTACCCGCCTGGCCCGATCTTACAGATTACTCACTGCTGCCACCATGGCCTCCCTGACGGCGATTCCTCCAGTTCGCACATCGGTGCGAGCCCTGGAGAACATGCATCTGATCCAACAGATACAGCCTGGGCGATATATGAGAGTGGCGACGGAGGCCACTAGGGCACCACGACCAGCCCACGAGGAGGGACCTTCGAGGCGTCACTAGAGGGTTGCACCACCAGTTCCACCACCACAGCCACAGCCGGAGGAGACGCAGGACGCCCGCCGATTGGAGGAGCGAGTGGCTCGGATTGAGGATCAGTTGGAGTGGATCGGGGAGGTACTTTTATAGATGGCCACTCAGCAGGGACAGCATCCCCGACCATTCCTAGCTCGAGCCCATGATCACGAGGCAGGTCCTTCCAGGCCATCCGGTGGCGATTGATGTATTTTTCTTTTCTTTTGGGATATATGTACCATACTTATGATATTACTTTATCTTTTGCTTGTTTATATTTTATTTGTTTTTTTGTGTGCATTTAATGTTTTTTGTGAGTCATGCATGTAATACCAAATGAAGGAGTTGTTTCAAGTAGAAGTGGCAAACGGGTCGGGACGTGTCGGGATCGTGTTGGGTCAAGACATTAAACGGGTTGAAGATGGTAAACCCGGAATCGACACGTTTACATAAACGGGTTGAAAGCTACAACTCGAACATGACCTGATTAACCCGTGTCAACCCGACACAACCCGTGAACCCGTTTAAAATAAGGTTTTAAAACTCAGTAAAATCGGCCAAATACTCAGCTTAAAAATCACTTGAACTCAGTGAAACACAGTCCAAGTAGGACCAATTGTTCATGTTAAGAACCAAACAAATCAACCCAGTCTAACTCAGACCATGTGGCCCAAATCAAACCAGTCGGTTTGTTTACTTGGTGGAATGATGGGTGCCTTTTATAATCTACATATGCCAAGCCTGTTGTTCTCACCCGGCGATGTGGGACAAGAACATTTACACTGTAAGTCTATAACATCATAAATCCCACCCACATTTAGATTTCTCCACATACTTTGCTAATTGCTTCCCATTTTTTGTTAGGCATTTTTAGAATATTGTTTTCAATACACCGATTTTTTTACTTCTACATTTCTATATCACAAAATTGTTAGATGTCCTTAAAATAAGTTATAATAATTTAAGTGTCCGATACACTTAACTTCTTACTACTCCATAAAATCATATTTGTCTACAACGATATAGACGAATAATACAATACTTAAATTAAACGTTAAGTTCTTTAATTATTATAAAATCATATATATATATATATATATATATATATATATATATATATATATATATATATATATATATATATATATATATATATATATATATATATATATATATATAAACGGGTCATTCGGGTCATTTTCGAGTTGAAAGTACTAACCCTAACCCAACCCATTTAAATTTCGTGTCGTTTCGTGTCGACCCGTTTACTTAAACGGGTCGAAACCTCTGACCCAAACCCGCTAATTTCGTGTCGGGTTCGTGTCTGATTTTGCCAGGTCTAGTTTCAAGCAAGTGTGGGGTCACCATCAGGGCCGTTCCAAACATATTTTGGGCCCGGGGCGAGAAGAAACAATGGGCCCCTCAAAGTCACAAATACAATAAAAATTTTGGTTTTTCTTGGGCTAAATGCATTGTTATTGGGCTTATTGGCTACTTATCCTATTAAAATTAAAACCAATTCAATTATATATATATATATATATATATATATATATATATATATATATATATATATATATATATATATATATATATATATATATATATATATATATATATATATATATATATATATTTGCAAGTAGGGATGAATCCTATTACACGGGTACGTAATATACTACAGCCTAGCTAGGTACATATGGGACTGCTCGGTCGTTATACCGTTGAACCTTCCCTTTCTCCAAGTAGATGCTGCACAGAGACTAGACCCGCACACGCAATCGGCAAACCCTGGCGCAAACCACGTCCACCCCGGAAAGACGCCCTGCAAGCAACGACTGGGGGGAAACCAGCCCCGGGTACACACTGTCTTGGCTAGCACAGAGGCCACAAGTAAAGGTGTAATATCTTTACCTTACTTGTGTGGAGTGTGGTTTGAACCCACAACCTCCCATAAGGGAGGCATGTGCTCTTGCCAACTCAACCACCAAGATGTGTGTATATATATATATATATATATATATATATATATATATATATATATATATATATATATATATATATATATATATATATAACATAAAAATTTTGGGCCCCCTAGAGGCATGGGCCCTGGGCGGTCGCCCGGGTTGACCTTCCTCAGGACCGGCCCTGGTCACCATGCCCCTGCCACTTGCCTTGACCACCGGCGTGTTTCACTGTTGCGCTACAACTCCTGAATTCTGAGTCGATGATTTTCGTTCGTGTTTTTGTACATGTGACAGTCGAGCAATCTACCGTCTAAAGGGTAACTCTTTCTCCCTTATTCTGAAATATTTTTTATGTACAATGGGGACATTGTACGGTTTTAAGTGTGGGGTGTGGACGGTCGAAAGATAGCGTTTTTTAAATTTTTGTGGGAAATGACCAATTTTTAAAATTTCTAGCAATTTTTCAAAAATTTTACCAGATTGTAATTTTGAAACGAATGGTTTGTGAATGTTATAGCATTGGTATTTTTCAAGAAATACTATTCAGTCATTATCATGCTATTAGTTTAGTCAAATAAGTTGAGTTTTAAGAGTTAGAAGATTTGAGTGTTTTATGGTTGGAATTTAGGAAGAAATTTTCAATCAGTGGCATTTGTTGTTCGAGCCGGTAGGTCCGAAAAGGGTGGCCTCGAAGAGGCACTTATGTACCTTACCACCTAAGATCGTCTGGTCTGGGATGGTATTTCTGAAAGCTCGTTACACGGACAACATCGAAAGTCATGGATAATTCTTTAATGGTCTTTAGAATCTGAATGAGTACGTACACTTCATTGTGGACAGAAAATTTGTAATCAATGGTTCTTTAGAAAGTCATGAATTCCAAAGAATATTCTGATTATGTTTTCACAAACTATTTCACTCTAACTCCTAGGGCAATAAGCTTTGAAATTAAACATATTCAAAAATTGTTTGAGTCTTAGTTAAAATCTGTTAAAAACTCTCTTTCTTGGGGACAAGCAAGGCACAAGTGTGGTATGTTTGACAACACCTAGTAATATTAAGTATTTTAGTCGTTGTTGAGCCCTATTCTTGGTGAATTTATATCATATATGTTGTGGTATTCTCACTTTTTGTGTCAGTGCTTGTTTGGAAAGAAATGATGTAAACAGGGACCAAAAGCGTACAAAATGGAAGAAGTTTGAAGATAAAGACAAAATAGTCGAATTCGCACGCGCGCCGCAGGTATGTACAAGGGCGCGACGCGCTGACTCAGCAATGAGGCGGTGGAGAAGATTCAAATGTCGAAGAAACAGGGATAAACCAGCACGCGCGCCGCGGAATCTAAGTGCGCGCGACGCGGTCTTTTATTTTTCAAAATTATAAATAGATGGTTCTAGGTCGAATAATGCAGCAAAGCCCTGGCATAGGAACAACCCCCAAAGCTTCTTTGACTCCGAGTTTCAGTTTTCAGCAACCATAGTTTGGTATTTATGTTTTTCTCTTTTAATTTCCAATTAGTTTAGTAGTTTTGGTAGCTTTGGCTAGTGTTATTGGGTGTGACAACCAACGACCTAGGCGTGTCAAGTCCTTAAGTGTGGTGGACTGATGGGTGTGGTGTGGTGCTTACCTAATGGGTGTGTGTTGTGATATTTTGGTGGATGTGGTGTGGTGTAACATTGGTGGAGGTGGTGTAGTGTTATTTTGGTGGATTTGGTGTGATGATACCTTGGTTAGGGGTCTATAGGTGTGTAATTAACGTTGTTAATATACTGTGGTGTTAAATAATGTTGTTGCTAGCATGTGTTGTATTTCCCATTCTTGTTTGTTGTTCTACATTATTGGTTACTCGCTAAGCTCTCCTTGCTTACTGTTGTTTGTTTCCAACCTTGCAGGTTCTATAGGGGAAGTTGTAGCGGCTAAATAGTAGATGCTATGTAGGTTGTTGTAAAATGTGACCCGGCTATTGTAACCGCTATTATTGGTTTGGTGATACTACTTTGCATATTGTGCTTGTAACCAGTGGCGGAACCAGAAATTTGGACCAGTAGTGGCACCAAAATTAAGCAACTAATTAAGATATATTACTAAATAATATAATAAGAAAAAAAATATGTTATATTTTGTTCATATATACAAACCATCGTGCAATAAATCAGTTCTCGTTTTACAAAAAGCATCAATTTAATTAGCTTGAAACCAATTCAATTCGTTTTTGTTGGGAAACCCTACAGTAGTACGATTCAAACTCAACATTTAATAAACATAAGCTCAAACCACTTATGAGCATGTAGTTTTTCCAATTAATTGTTCCCTTGTTTAGCCGATTAACTTATTTTACGTGTATAATCATATTTGTATATGCTTGATTAATAATTTTGACCGTAAGAAAAAGCTATTTTAATATTCAACAGTTGATTAAGTTTAAATATTTTGAATAAATAAAAAAGCTTAAAGAGGCAATTACAACATTTATTGTCATGATACTATGGCCCAAATCTGTAGACAAATTTCCAAAAAAAAAAAGTGATATTGTCTTGTAAACATCTGAAAGAGTATTTATATTTTAGATAAGGGAATGACTAAAAATAAAGAACTTTCTAAAATTTAATATTACTCTACATTTATCATCTATTTTGATACAAAAGAAATGGAAAAATAACTTACCTAAACTGAACATAGCCATTCCAAGACCTGTCTTGGAGATCAAAGAGATCGAATTTCCTATTATTGTTAGCATTCACACATGCCACCTGAGTTCAAAAACTAATGGAATAAACTTATTTTGATTGAATTAAGTGGTTAATCAACCAAATTTAAACATAATTTAATCAATTAATAAATGGAGGGTTTACTTGAAAGACACAAGAGAAGACCAAATTAGACAGATGATGCTAGCGTACGTGTTAGGGTTTCTAATCAGTTTCCGCCAAACCATCATCAATATCAAACGGATCATCACACCCGCCAAACCATCATCAATATCAAACGTACCTTTCAACCCCCAAAACTTTTCTTTCTTTTCCTCATCCCATGATCCTTTCCCATGTCGTGGAATGCTTGGCAGCAGATTTGCTTCAAATTTTAAGATCTAACCCAGAAAGGAGTGGAGTGGCAAGGAGTGGAGTGGCATGTGTGTACACAGAGAGATAGAGAAAATGGTTGAATGGCGGTGGTGGGTTTTAGAGAAATTAAGAAAGACGGAGAGGGAATAAACATTATAATTTCAATTTCCCGCTCAAAGCAATCAGATTATCAGACCTAGCGTATTATTTTTTTCTCTTTTTTTGGGCTTCCAATACATGTGAGCTGGAAAAATAGACTTTTGGCCTAGTTCTAGGACAAAATTGAGGGGTGGCTCGTGCCACTATGGGCACTAGCCCAGTTTTGCCACTGCTTGTAACAATGTACACTATAGTCTCTTTGGATTGTAAATTAATGTGTGTATGTATTTGAAAAATGAAAAAAATTGGGTGTACGTTGTTAATAAAGTCAATAAAGTCAGGTGTTACATGCTATCACGACACAATAGACATGTATTGACCTGATGGTTCCCGTTTGACTCGATAAGAACACAAATTTAATGAGGGTTTTCATCCCCATAATTTACTAGAACCTTCCCTCAAAATCTCCTAAAAATATAGTGTGTGTATGTGTGATCTTGGGGTGTTAGCGTGTGTTTATGTATTCTTCAAAGATCAAGAGTGCCATCAAGGAGGTTTAGCTTCAAGTTGATCACACAATGGTAAGAATTAAAACCCTTTGTTTTATTTGTGTTGATATACATCATTTGTGTAGAATTTCTCCAAAACCTCAAAGTCTAGGGTTTGGATAAAATGATAAAATTGTGGTCAAATGATAGCTCTTTGATGATATTAAAAGCTATATCTAGTCAAGTTGATGTTTATGGATGTGAAATTATACCATGAAAATGATTTTAGTTTGGAAACCCAATATGGAAAGAAGATTGTGCTGATAGTTGGAAAGATGATACAAGAAACGGGATGTGGTTTAGGACATGTTAACTTTGACCTTGATTAAGTAAAGTAACATTATAAGTTATGCTAGATTCGATATTTACATTCCCCCCCCCCCCCCTCCAAGTAGTGTGAATATGGAGAACAATTGTTTGTTGGAAGTCAGGGTCATGATGCTCAATGAGTAGTCAAACACCCATCAATATAGGTATAATGAGGTAATTGTCAAAATGAACACATAAAACCATGTATTAATGATAATTGTATGGGATTATGAATATAGGATTCAAAGAGCAAGAAGTTGGGAGACCGAAAGCGACCAAGGAAAGGGACTCGTCTTGACAAGCTAACCAAATCAAGGTGAGTACATGCTACCCCAACCATTTGGATACATGTCAAAGACGTTATATTGGAATTGTTAAATGTGTTGCTATATTAGAGCTTTGTGGTTCGTATGTATGTATTGATAGGTTTTCTATACCCTAGATTCTCTAATCATGGCAACGAAACATATTAAAATTTAATCTAAGGCTAGAGCATTTTTATCTTACAGGGTACATGCTTGATAATATTAACAACTACAAGAAAGACAGAGAAAACTAACCCTTCATCAAATGTTTTTGAGAAATAAGCAAACATGAAAAA
The DNA here is from genome assembly GCA_023525715.1 of Cichorium intybus. NCBI lineage: Eukaryota > Viridiplantae > Streptophyta > Magnoliopsida > Asterales > Asteraceae > Cichorium > Cichorium intybus. The sequence goes on along the minus strand of CM042009.1, from coordinate 117,269,458 downwards.
AAAAAAAAAAAAAACCCCAAAAACTAAAGAAAAAAAATTTGTATTTCTTAGCATATATAAGTGATTTTTGCAGCTCATTCATAGACATAAGTAACCCGAGAATAACATCTACTTCCCTTAAACACATTGGGGGTTAAACCACCCCATAAACCCACAACTTCTTCCACTTTGAGAAAAACACTAGAATCGGTGCCTTGGATTCATATTGGTCCATGAGGTCACTATTACTACAACATGCACACATCACCATTTTTGTGTGTTGCCAACACCTTCGACTAATTGTTGCAGATAGGAGATTTTAAAAAGAAAGATAGGAAGATGGTAGAAAAGTATTCCTTTGAGGCTTTTAGTTAAATCCTTATGTATAGCAGACACCGAAGGAAAAGTCTCATGTGAGGACTACATGCCCTTCAGTAACAGTGGAAAATAATTGGAGTTAGCCTCAAGAACCTCCATTGCAAGATTTGAAAATCATTGAGATCTACCGCGCATATTAATTTCCCAATACTTTGACCTAAAGTGCTATATTTTGTCAACCACATGGACCAAATACGTAATTACCCTAGATTTTATCAAATTTTATACGTGGAAACAAATATAGTTTAACTGAAAAGTCTAACATGTTCAGCAAAAATATCAACCGTAATAAATTTTGCAACAATAATGACTAACCTTGTTAATATTTCAAAACTTAGACCAAAATTATTGATGAGTATCAACCACCGGACCAATACCATAATGTAGTCTTTATTTATATTTAAGTTTAGATAAATATTGTATATGTCTAGAAAAGAAATAGGAAATAATCATTGCCATGTCTTTCTGATTCATCTTGTATGAAAATCGTGGTTTAAACTTAATGTTTGATGGATTTGGATCCGTTCAAATATGTCAACTTAATATCTCGCTAAATAATAATATTTTATTTATTTTTAAACAATCATTAAACTGGTATATCACTATAAATTTGTAAATAATAGTTTAAGAAAATATAAGGTTGAGATTTGGTAAGATATAAAGTGAATTATTTAGGTCGATGATGACAGAGCTATATATTCCTTTCGTACGGATCTCCAAGTCCTGCGTTTACTTCCTCATACGTTGACGAGTTGACCATGAAGTTTAGCAAACATCGAAAGAAACAGATCTTTTTGGTTTATTGATTTAAAACAATGCAAGGAAATTTCTTTCAATTTTATTTCACTTAAGAAACAAGGCGATGGCATGTTGCACAAAAATAAAATATAAAAAAGTATTATTGTTAAATTTATTAGATTATTGTTATTAATTATAAATGAAAAAGTTGATATTAAATTAGAAGTTATAAATAATGTAAATATTGTGATTATTTAATAAAAACGGTATTTTTAAAAGATTGAAACTTGAAAATTATAACACTTATAATTGTTGATAATACATAAAATAATATCATACAAAATAAATATGTGTTTCGAGACATATGATCTAAGTAATTTTTTTTCTTATAGGTTGCACATGAATAGAATTGTGTAAAATTTTCTATTTAACTATATTTTTAATTATTAAATAAATTGAAAAACTATTTTTTTCATCATCTAACTGGTTTGCTTTTGAATAAAATTATATATGATTATTTAGTTAATTTTTATAACTATTGTTACACTAAATAACTTATAAAAAATTTCTTTGGTCATTTTTCAATTTTGATTATAATGTCCTTTACAAATATCAACAAGTATTTTGAAGTTAATATAATTTTTTAATTTAATGTTATTTATTTGATTGGAATGACAATACGGTTGTAAAATTCATAAATGTATATTTTTTGGAATATATAAATTGTTTAAAATATAATTTTTATAGTTATTTATTTGATTAGAGTAAATAAATTATGATTAGTATTTTTCGTATTTAGGAAAATGTCGGTTTAAAAGGACCGACATGAGGGCAATTTTCACGATTAACGTCTATCTATGGTTAAGAAACGGTGACTAAACCCTAGTTCTTGTTCAATTTGAGGCTCAATCCCCTACACGTTTAATTGAAATGGACAGTTAATTATATTTATAGGTGGGAATTTCGTATATACCATCGTTAAACAGTAAAATATCGTATTTGCCCCGTCTAAAGCCTAAATATCGTATTTTTCCAAAAAAACAAATTTAACATTTTTTTTAATTTTATAGTCAATTTTTAGATATTAAAGTAATTTTAACTTAAAATAAATAAGTTGATTTACCATTCTATCCTAAATAATATTACCCTTTTAAGATTAACCGGATTGCCTATATCGCCCCTCCTTTTTTCGTAACCCTTTCTAAACACGTATGTAATCAGTTGTCGCATGTAACCACTTGACGTATTGCAGCAACCGGTCTTCATCACGCACATATCCCTGTTGACTACAGCCTTAGTTCAATTGCAAGGTATCTTGACTCTAACCTGTGTGTCGACTACAACCTCTGTTGATTGGAAGGAGTCTTGACTGTAACCTGCACTCAGTTGGAAGAATCGTTTCAGCCTTATTGATGGACTATGATCTACACTTCATTTATCAATACAAATATCTTGTAATTTACTAGTTATCTTTATATAATGATTGTAAATTCCGGTTCTGGCTTTTGATTACAAAGTTAGTAATTATGTTAATCAATGATTTTCAACTTGAATGACAATATTTTTGTACTCTCATGTGACTAACGTTTCTTGAATGGCAACAAACTAATAAATGTTTTGAATGTCAACAAATTAACAGGTGAAATATTGCATGGTAACAAATCAACAAGGGACAACATCAAGAATTGCCCTAAACAAGTGAAACATCTAAATATAAAAGAAAAAACAAGTGTCCGTGATAAGTTCTCTTTTTTAGGTTTTATTTGGTTGAAGTGTTTTTATCGATCTAAAATAAGGATCACGTGTCCGGTATTTAACTTCATTCGTTTGTTAGAACATTACATAATATTTTGATATAAGGTTTTCTTTTATAGATTTGAATTTGTTGTTAGATTAGTGCATTGTCTAATACTCACTAACAACAGCAGGAAATATTTTTGTAAAAAAAATTTGCAACGATATAATTTCTATGACAAGTTTTTGGCAAAGGGACCATTTTCATAACAATTTTTCTTCATAGAGATCATTTCTGTAAAACATTTTTCTGCATAAGGAAATTTTCCAAAAACATTTTCAATAAAGGGACTATTTATGTTACAATTTCTCTGCAGAATGACCATTTCTGGAAAACATGTTTCTGCATAGGGACAATTTTTGTAATAAGATTTCGATAAAGGGACCGTTTCTGTAACAATTTTTGTGCATAGGGACAATTTTTGTAAAAATATTTCAATAAAGGGACCGTTTCTGTAACAATTTTTGTGTATAGGGACAATTTCTATAAAAAGATTTCGGTAAAAGGACCGTTTCTGTAACAATTTTTGTGCATAGGGACAATTTATGTAAAAAGATTTCGGTAAAGGGACCATTTCTGTAAAGCAATTTTCTGTAGAGGGACTAGTTCTGTAAAACAGTTTTCTGCAGAGGGATTTAAACCACTAGCCAATTGAGGCAATGTACTTTAGCATATTTGCATTTGTTGTCAAATTGGGTATATAACGGATTTGCATTTGAGAAATGATTGCATTTGTTGTCCGATTGGGATTTATATAGAATTAGCACTGTACTTTAAACCACCAGCCAGATGAGGCAATGTATTTTAACTTGTTGATATGTTGGGAAAGGAGTTGGCGGCTTTTTAAGTAACCTGACACTTGCTTTGATAAAATAAATTTGATTGTAAACAATAATAACAGGGTGGGAGAACTTTGAATCAGAAAGTATCAGGTCCTATAAATTTAGTATTATATCATGTGCGGTCTGATTCGTTCATTGGAAACTTTTCATCAAAGAATAACAGAGGATGTAAGACAAAACATATTTTCTATATTTGGTTTTGTCAACAAATTATAATGCATATATCGACAAAATTTGGAAGTCCCATCGGTGTTTCCTGGAAAGTACGTTGTTATTATCTAAGTATCATTAAATGAACAAGATTTTCCCAGGTGTGAATGATCATTTAGCGTGGTCTGGAACTATTCATTTGAAGTTGCTTGCCCTTGGTGATGGCGATGAAGTATGTTGTCTTAAACTGGAACAATCGGGTCATACCATTTACATGAACTTTTGGAGGCAGGTTCCGCCGTCACCGTCTACACTATGCTTTTGTTCACCCCTACTTGTACTATCAATTATTGTGGTCGTACTATCCAAGGGGTAAGTTTTGCGCTAAAAGCATGCTGGGCTGGTTTTGGTGTAGCTGTCATAACGACTCCCAAGCCCTGAGGGTGCACTCATGAAGTCTACAACACTTAAGCCAACAACAAAGAAAATACAAACTAGATATGAGCATTACATCCACAAAGACATTTATAGCCCTTTTGACCATCCACCATTCAAAAATCAAAAATGAAACTCAGCATCTCCTGTCAAGCTTCTCAAGTGCTACGTAAACAAGACTATCAACATACTCCATAATTTTACTTATTCCCATTCTACCCATGATCTTGAAGGTTTTAGTCTTGGCTGTAACTAGATCATAGAAACCAAAATTATCATTTTTTAACTTGAAAAAGAAACTCTTGCAATTTTATAAGAGGTTGGATCCAAGAAAAAACAATGTACATAAGGTTTCATTTCTTTCAGACATTTCATCGAACACTTCACGAACACCATCCAAGAGTTGACATTGAACACTCATGTCAATCAAGAGTATTACCCACATACAAATTAGAACTAAAACCACAAACACTTTCAACATGCCCATGTATATTCAGAATTAGAATAAAATTTTGACAATGAAAACTTACATCTGATGTTCGTGAGGTCGTGATCGATAGTCTACGTGTGTATTTCGAGTACGATGATTCAGCGTTTGAACAGAGGGGGAAGGCTGTTGAGTTAAGTTTGTGATGAAGTGCCACCCAATCTGAAGACCTAATGTTTTGATAAGAAGACTCCGAAGTCTGAAGACTCCGAAGGGTATATCCTGGAGGATTCGAAGACTGATCTTTGTAACAACTTTTTGGTGCACGCATGATTGCAGACTACGTGGTGCATGAATCTTCACTCCTATTGGCTAGTACACTGATAGGATATTCTCTGTAATAATTTGTACTATACGTATCACTGATCATGTATAAATATCAATGATACCATTCCGTGCCGAGTGTGAGATTGCATCTTCTCCATTGTAAAACCCTAATCGTTTAATTCAAGCATTCGGCACACGTTATCCAATTCTTACTGTGTTATTTATTCTTCTTACTTATATTTGCTTGTGTGAGTTGCTTAGAATAATTTATATTCGTAGATTACTAGTCATATATCACTATTTGATCGATTTCAACTCCTAACAAGTGGTATCAGAGCAGGACGGCTCGAAAACCTGTTCTTAGAGCTTCATTTCATTGTTACAGTTCTAGATCTGAATTGTTTCTCAGATCTAGCATTCTGTAACTGTTAACTGTAACGCCAAAAACATGTTCATTATGTAGTTATAATAAAAAGGGCAAAATGGTCATTTTACCTCAAAAGGGTAATTTGGTCTTTTGGACAGAAAATGATTTGTTTTGTAATAATATTTTGAGTCTTGGACTTAAAATGTTATAAAAATCTGATTTTGTCATTTAACTTGTAAATTGTGGCAAAAGCTCTAGAAATGCAACTTCAAGGACCAAAATGCAAATTTTAGAGGTATAAAAGGTTGGAAGCTTCTCCCATTTTATGCAGAAATTTGGTGAGCTACGGGAGGGTTTCTTGGTACGGGAGTTTCAGAATTTTGGAGCGATCTTGGAGGTTTAAAGCTAAAAATCGGATTATAGCATTTGAAGGGTAGAATTGGAAGTTTTGGAGGTAAGTCTTCAAGTTCTTGACTAGTTGTTCTTGATGAGTTTTGTAGAACTCAAAAACTGCAATTACAGTTATGATTGGGTTTTTAAATTGATGTAATACTTCCATTAAGTCATGCTAATAAGGGCTTAATTCAAGAAAATGGAAGTAGATTGTTATTTTTGATGAATTTGAAGTTTTGGGGTTGTTAGAACTAAGAACCCTAATTCTTCATATGATTGATTGAGTGTGTTTTGGGGGTTAAAAACCTTGTTAAAATGTAAGGTTTTAGTTTAGAAATAAACCCCAAACGGTTAAGAACAACATTAAGGACTTAATGGGTCAAAACTGCTTGCTACAGTGCTCAAATCGTGACTGCCCAGGAGGCAGCACTGGCGCAGGGCGCAGTGCGCCCTATTCTAGGCGCAGTGCGCCTCCAAGGCAGGGAGTCTGAAATGCTATCTTTTTTTTGGCTTGTTCGATTTAGCTCAAACTTGAACCGTAGGCTCGTTATGGTCTGAAAAGTTTGGGAAAATTTTTATATTGAGTTTTCGACCCCTCGGGGGCACTGTAGATCGATTCGAATGCCTCGGTGAATAGTAAAATTCATAAAAAGTTAGTAAACGGGAAGTTAATTGGAATGGTTATTAACCTATAATCATTTTGATAATAAATGGAATTATAGGCACGGGACAAAATCCTACGGATTTCATTTCAAGGTAAGGAACAACAAACGCTAGTTGTAGCAAACCTTCAGGTGAGTAATCTCACTATTATCCGGTGTGATATTTGTTAAAAGAGCAGCTGCAGATGGAAATGATTTTGGGGACAAATTTTGACAGATTATATGATTTGATATACGACAAGACCAGATAAGCCGTGAGTCTGTTATAGACAAGAACGGAGCTGTGAGTCAATATATCTATGTAAACTGTAATATGACAAGACCAGATAAGCCGTGAGTCTTTAATAGACAAGAACGGAGCTGTGAGTCAAACTTATATAGACAAGACCGGATAAGTCGTGAGTCTAGGCAACAGCGGGCTAACCTGTGAGCCAAGGCAACAGCGGGCTAACCCGTGAGCCATATCTGATTTTGTATTGCATGATAATACATATTTGATTTTGTATAGAGAATTTTATTCTTATACATGTTATTCTTGATTTGATTACTCATTGGGCTTTATAGCTCACCGTTTATTTGATATGTCCCTGCAGGTGAGCGTGATCCCGCCAAGGGAAAGGATAAAGTCCGTGACTGAGGACTTAGTATTTGAAGTAACGACCCGGCTTGAAGAATGTATAATATTTTATGTATTGTACTTCGTGATACTCTTGTACTCGTATTGTATTAACTAATACCCCCTACTTATGTTTTAATTGTAAAATATTTGGTTTGAAAAATGAAAATTTTTGGGGTGTTTTTGGTTAATAAGTCGGGTGTTACAAGTTGGTATCAGAGCCATGGTTTAAGTGAACTAGGTGTCTTAGACTAGATTCCTGGACTTAAACCTTGAGAGAAGAACAGATAAATGGACTGTTAGATATATATAAGTTTGTTATTATATATGTAATCTAACGGTTTGCTAAAATTTTGAAGTATGAGAAATACACGAAGTAATCCCACTGGTGCGAATTCGCGTGGAACTGCAAGAAGTGGACCAGCTCGGTCACGCGGCTCTGTTGGGCGAAGAGCACCAGCACAAGAACCGGTGGGAGAAAATCCACCTGATATACGAGCTATTGTGGAAGAAGTGGTTAGGCAGATGATGCCTACGTTAACAAATAATCCCAACCCGAGTGGCAATCCTAATCCGAGTGCCAATCCTAATCCTACTGAAGAGGCTGCAAAAAGCGTTCATGACAGGCAGCCGGAAGATGAAAGCCAGGGAGAAAGTCGTGCCCGGGCAGTCAAAGAAACTCAGGGTGGGGAAGCCTCGATAAAGAAAGTTGGGTGTACGTATAAAGCCTTCCTTGGTTGTAAACCAAAGGAATTCTCGGGGACAGATGATCCAGTTAAAGCTATGGAATGGATCATGCATATTGAGAAGGTGTTCCGAGTAAGCAAATGTGCGGATGATGATAAAGTAGAATTTGCCACGAACCAACTCACCAGCGGTGCACTACACTGGTGGCAGATTTACTACAAGTCTTTGAATCTTGATCCAACCGAATCAGTACCGTGGGAACAGTTCAAGAATAAGTTCAATGAAGAATATTGTTCTGAAGTAGCAATAAAGCAATTGGAGGATGAATTCCTGCATCTGGAACAGGGTTCCCGATCTGTTCAGGAATATACTCTTAGCTTTCTGGAGAAAGCTAGGTTTGCGGAACACCACATCTATACTGAAAAGAGAAAGATCGATAAGTATGTCTGGGGGTTAACGACCCGAATTAGGGAAATCGTACAACCGCTGAAACTACCTACTTTCCGGCAAGTGGTGGATCGAGCCACGGAAAGAGAAACAGAATTGAAGCGACAAGAAGACGAAAAGAAAGTCTTGGAAATGAAACGAAAGGTGGAAGACCAAGGTTGGACGCCTCAGAAAAAGTCACAACAATCCGGGTCTAGGGGAAAAGGCCAAAAAGATGAAGGCAAGTGGTGTGAAAAATGCAGAAAAAGGCACACGGGCAGTTGTCGAAGCGATACTGGGTCAGTTAGCTGCCGAAATTGTGGAAAAACGGGTCATCTTACACGGGACTGTCGGGCGGACCGTAGGTGTTTCCAATGCGGGGCTACGGATCATATTCGCCTGAACTGTCCCCAACTGAAATCTGGAGTATACAGTGAAAGACCTAGGGAAGATCAAGTGGGAAAGAAAGAAGAGTCGAAGAACAGGGGACGACCAGTGGCCTCGCGAGCTTTTCAGATGACCGTGGAAGAAGCCCGTGAGAAGACGGATGTGGTTACTGGTATCTTTACTCTCAATACCATACCTGTATATGTTATATTTGATCCAGGAGCAACACACTGTTTTGTATCGGAGTCTTTATTGCCTCGCCTGAATGTACCGTTAACCCCAATGGATGAAAGCTTGGAAGTGGCTATAGCGGACGGCCGATATGTTTGGGTTTCTGAACATCTGGAAGGTTGTCAGCTTAAAATCTACGGGACCGTTTTCCCTATAGATTTGAAGCCGATGACTACCAATGAATTTGGTGTGATTGTAGGGATGGATTGGTTAGCAACGAACTATGCTAATATGGATTGCAGAAATAAAAATATCACAGTATTATCGCCGGATGGAGAATGGATAAAGATTCAGGGTGAACGACCTCGGTTGAGAATGCCAGTTATCTCCTTTGCTCAAGCCCAAAGCTGTGTTAGTAAAGGAGGGATTTCTTATTTGGCTTATGTATCGGTGGCTCAACCAATTAAAGTGGGGGTAGCGAATGTGAATGTGGTGAACGAGTTCCCAGATGTGTTTCCAGGTGAACTTCCAGGGTTGCCACCAGATCGACAGGTTGAGTTCACGATTGAACTGATTCCGGGAGCTGCACCTGTTGCCCGAGCTCCATACCGTTTAGCACCTTCAGAGATGGTGGAACTGCGGAAGCAACTGGAAGAATTGTTAGACAGGGGTTTCATCAGACCGAGTACATCGCCTTGGGGAGCCCCTATCCTGTTTGTTAAGAAGAAAGATGGGTCGATGCGTATGTGTATTGACTATCGGGAATTAAACAAGATCACAGTAAAGAACAAGTACCCGCTACCCAGAATAGACGACCTGTTTGACCAGCTACAGGGAGCGTCATATTTTTCCAAGATTGACCTGAGGTCGGGTTACCATCAGCTGAAGATAAGAGAATCTGACATTCCGAAGACAGCTTTCCGAACGCGATACGGTCATTATGAGTTTTTGGTGATGCCTTTTGGATTAACCAATGCTCCAGCCGTATTCATGGATCTTATGAACCGGGTGTGTCGACCGTTCCTTGATACCTCGGTGATAGTGTTTATTGATGACATCTTGGTGTATTCGCGAAGCCAAGCCGAACATGAAGTGCACCTGCGACAAGTGTTGGAGTTGCTTCACCGGGAGAAGTTGTATGCAAAATTCTCCAAGTGTGAATTTTGGCTAAGAGAAGTCCAATTTCTTGGCCATGTAATTAATGTCGAAGGAGTGAAAGTTAATCCAGCAAAGATTGAGGCCGTGATGAAATGGGAACCGCCTCGAAGTCCAACTGAAGTAAGAAGTTTCCTTGGTTTGGCAGGCTATTACAGAAGATTTGTCGAGAATTTTTCCTCGATAGCTGTACCGTTGACCAAGTTGACCAAGAAAGGTGAAAAGTTCACATGGGCCGAAAAGCAACAAGAAGCATTCCAGAAGCTGAAACAAGCTTTATGTGAAGCACCGGTGTTAACACTACCGCAAAGCGGAGAAGAATATGTGATCTACAGCGATGCTTCAAGAATCGGCCTTGGATGTGTGCTAATGCAGAAGGGTCGAGTAATAGCTTATGCGTCCCGCCAATTAAAAGACACTGAGAAGAAGTATCCAGTTCATGACCTTGAATTAGCTGCGGTGGTTTTAGCTTTGAAGCTGTGGAGACACTATTTATATGGTGTGAAATTTGTTGTCTATACAGACCACAAAAGTTTGAAGTATTTATTTGATCAAAAAGAGCTTAATATGAGACAGCAAAGGTGGATGGATCTACTGAAAGACTTTGATTGTGAAATTCAGTACCACCCTGGCAAGGCGAACGTGGTGGCGGATGCTCTAAGCCGAAAAGAAGCTCCTCTGAAAATTACATCCGCGTGTATGGGTATAGCAAACCGGTTACCTGAATTGATTCGTTCGGCACAAGAAGAAGCATGTAAGCCAGAGAATGTAAAAAGTGAAAGAATGGTTGGATATTTGAAGCATCTGGAAGAAAATGCTCAGAAATTAAAGACCTTCAGAGGCCGTATATGGGTCCCGAAACAAGGAGAAGCGCGGAATTTGCTTCTAGAAGATGGCCATTTTAGTCGATATGCAGTTCATCCGGGCAGTACCAAGATGTATCGGACATTAAAACTGATGTATTGGTGGCCTGGAATGAAGAGGGACATTGGAAGATATGTGGAAAGATGCTTGACTTGTCTACAAGTTAAGTCGAACCATCAGAAACCGTACGGGGAAATACAACCATTGCCGGTCCCAGAGAAGAAGTGGGACCATATTACCATGGATTTTGTGACAAAGTTGCCGCGGACACCGCGAGGTTATGATTCTATATGGGTGATTGTTGATCGATTGACCAAATCGGCACAATTTATACCATATAAAGAAAAGTACAGAGTAGATCAACTGGCGAAAATCTACATAGATGAGGTGATTTGTCGGCATGGATTCCCATCATCGATTGTATCCGACCGAGACAGTAGGTTTACTTCTCATTTTTGGCAGAGTCTTCAAAAGCAACTGGGTACAAAAGTACTTATGAGTACCGCATATCACCCGCAGACCGATGGTCAGAGTGAAAGAACAATCCAGACCTTGGAAGACATGTTAAGAACTTGTATCATTGACTTCGGTGGAAGCTGGGAAGATCATTTGCCTTTAGTGGAATTCGCGTACAATAACAGCTATCATTCCAGCATTCAGATGGCCCCGTATGAAGCCTTGTATGGAGCACCGTGCCGTACTCCGACCTGCTGGACTGAAGTTGGGGAAAAGCCGTTGGCTGGACCCGAAATTGTAGCACAGACTGAAGAAAAGATCAAACTGATACGCGAAAATTTGAAGGTAGCTCAGAATAGACAGAAACAATATGCGGACAAACGGGTGAAACCGATAGAATTCCAAGTAGGAGATATGGTAATGCTCAAAGTATCCCCTTGGAAAGGCTTAATTCGTTTTGGGAAGAAAAGGAAGTTGAGTCCTCGCTTCATTGGACCTTTCCGTGTATCCGAAAGAGTTGGAGCCGTGGCGTATAGATTGGAGTTACCTGATGAACTTCAGGGTATACATGATGTATATCATGTGTCCCATTTGAGGAAAACTTTGTTTGATAAGTCTCAACATATACCTCTTGCTGAAATTGAGGTGGATGAAAAGTTAAGATATCCGGAACAACCCGAGCGGGTGTTAGACCGCAAGGTAAGACAGCTGCGAAATAAGAAGATCAGCATGGTGAAAGTACTTTGGCGTCATCACAAAGGTTCCGACATGACGTGGGAGACCGAAAGTGAAATGAGGGAGAAATACCCTCAACTTTTTGTATGATTTCGGGGACGAAATCTCTTAAAGGAGGGGAGAATTTGTAACGCCAAAAACATGTTCATTATGTAGTTATAATAAAAAGGGCAAAATGGTCATTTTACCTCAAAAGGGTAATTTGGTCTTTTGGACAGAAAATGATTTGTTTTGTAATAATATTTTGAGTCTTGGACTTAAAATGTTATAAAAATCTGATTTTGTCATTTAACTTGTAAATTGTGGCAAAAGCTCTAGAAATGCAACTTCAAGGACCAAAATGCAAATTTTTGAGGTATAAAAGGTTGGAAGCTTCTCCCATTTTGTGCAGAAATTTGGTGAGCTACGGGAGGGTTTCTTGGTACGGGAGTTTCAGAATTTTGGAGCGATCTTGAAGGTTTAAAGCTAAAAATCTGATTATAGCATTTGAAGGGTAGAATTGGAAGTTTTGGAGGTAAGTCTTCAAGTTCTTGACTAGTTGTTCTTGATGAGTTTTGTAGAACTCAAAAACTGCAATTACAGTTATGATTGGGTTTTTAAATTGATGTAATACTTCCATTAAGTCATGCTAATAAGGGCTTAATTCAAGAAAATGGAAGTAGATTGTTATTTTTGATGAATTTGAAGTTTTGGGGTTGTTAGAACTAAGAACCCTAATTCTTCATATGATTGATTGAGTGTGTTTTGGGGGTTAAAAACCTTGTTAAAATGTAAGGTTTTAGTCTATAAATAAACCCCAAACGGTTAAGAACAACATTAAGGACTTAATGGGTCAAAACTGCTTGCTACAGTGCTCAAATCGCGACTGCCCAGGAGGCAGCACTGGCGCAGGGCGCAGTGCGCCCTATTCTAGGCGCAGTGCGCCTCCAAGGCAGGGAGTCTGAAATGCTATCTTTTGTTTGGCTTGTTCGATTTAGCTCAAACTTGAACCGTAGGCTCGTTATGGTCTGAAAAGTTTGGGAAAATTTTTATATTGAGTTTTCGACCCCTCGGGGGCACTGTAGATCGATTCGAATGCCTCGGTGAATAGTAAAATTCATAAAAAGTTAGTAAACGGGAAGTTTATTAACTAGACATTGTTTATAATGATATTGTATTGGACTCTATTGCATTAGAGTTAATTGGAATGGTTATTAACCTATAATCATTTTGATAATAAATGGAATTATAGGCACGGGACAAAATCCTACGGATTTCATTTCAAGGCAAGGAACAACAAACGCTAGTTGTAGCAAACCTTCAGGTGAGTAATCTCACTATTATCCGGTGTGATATTTGTTAAAAGAGCAGCTGCAGATGGAAATGATTTTGGGGACAAATTTTGACAGATTATATGATTTGATATACGACAAGACCAAATAAGCCGTGAGTCTGTTATAGACAAGAACGGAGCTGTGAGTCAATATATCTATGTAAACTGTAATATGACAAGACCAGATAAGCCGTGAGTCTTTAATAGACAAGAACGGAGCTGTGAGTCAAACTTATATAGACAAGACCGGATAAGCCGTGAGTCTAGGCAACAGCGGGCTAACCCGTGAGCCAAGGCAACAGCGGGCTAACCCGTGAGCCATATCTGATTTTGTATTGCATGATAATACATATTTGATTTTGTATAGAGAATTTTATTCTTATACATGTTATTCTTGATTTGATTACTCATTGGGCTTTATAGCTCACCGTTTATTTGATATGTCCCTGCAGGTGAGCGTGATCCCGCCAAGGGAAAGGATAAAGTCCGTGACTGAGGACTTAGTATTTGAAGTAACGACCTGGCTTGAAGAATGTATAATATTTTATGTATTGTACTTCGTGATACTCTTGTACTCGTATTGTATTAACTAATACCCCCTACTTATGTTTTAATTGTAAAATATTTGGTTTGAAAAATGAAAATTTTTGGGGTGTTTTTGGTTAATAAGTCGGGTGTTACGTTAACTGTCTCTATTACTCATTTTTCTAAAAAGATCATGTTGAAATTCGTTCAAGATGACTGATTCTACTGCTACTTATGCTAATATGCTCAATTATGCCAATCTGATTGGTTCCTCCACCAAAGCTCCAGTTCTTGTTCCAACTTACTACGACTACTGGGCTGATCGTATGAAGGATTATCTTGAAGGTCTTGATGAAGCAAAGGACATCTGGAGATCTGTAAAAGATAGTCCTCATACTGACATTGAAGGACGTTTCATTGATATGGATGATGGTGAAGTTGCTGGTGTTCTAAATGCAGCAGACATAAGGAAGGTTAGAAATGATGAAAGGGCTATGCGAGAACTTCGAAGTGGACTTGGACCTGATGTTCGACATCACATCTCTGGAGCAAAAATCTACTAAAGATATTTGGGATCGATTGGCTGTTCGTTTTGCTGGTGATAATACTTTGCAATCAAGTGTTATTCAAGAAGTTCTAGCTAACTTCAGTAACTTCAAACAACAAGAGAATGAAACTTTGGAGCTAGCTTATGAAAGATATAGCAAAATGGTGTATAAACTGGAAAAGTATGGGGAAACTCGAAGTCAACAATAGGTCAACATCAAATTTCTCTACAGCTTAAGGCTTGAATGGAGACCCATTAGGGTGGGGGGAGTAGATCCCTCCCATCCCACTGAACCCACACGCCACGTCAGCTTTTCTCTCTCCTCTCACTTCCATTTTCCCCATCTTTCACCAATCTTTCACCAATCTTTCACCCATGGAACCAGTACCCACTGAACCCACTGAACCCACAATGCCACATCATATATTTGATATTTAAATGTTTTAATTAAATGAATAAATTAATTTTAACACTTAATTTAATATTAGAAATAATAATAAAATGCACAAAATTTAAAGAAAATTCAAATTACATTTAATTAAAAAACACACCGGTACAAGAAAAAAAAAGCCTAAATACGGAAATAAAAATCTTAAAAACGGAAATAAAAATCCTTAAAGTTCCCACCCATACATTTCTGCAATTTCCTGTTTCTTCCCAAGAACCAATGCCAATTTTGATCCGGTCAAATGATCATGTGATTTAAGGAAGAATTTTAAATCTTTTTGTTCACGAGACCTTTTGAGCGCTTCGATCTCTTGCTCAAGGAGGGCCGATTTCCTCGTCAATTCTTCCTCCTGTTTCTCCAAAACAGCCATTTTCTTTGCACGGAGGGTTTCCTTCTTCTGCGCTTCTGCCTCATTAATATTCGCCAGTGCGGATATCTTATCGACGATGGTCTGATAACCATCTGGCATTGATGAAGATCCAGCTACATTTTTCCCTTTTCTTTGCCGGGAATGTGATGATGGTTGTGGGGAAGCTTCATCAAGATCGATTGGTTGAGGCGAAAAGTGTGCATCAGAAGGAGAGTTGGTGAATTGGTTGGAGCCGGATGTCTTACTTCGTTTGGCGGAATGATGTGGGGAATGCATCCCCATTTCTTTGACCGTTTCCCATTTGGCATGCTCTTTGAGTATTTCCCATGCCCCTGTATGTGAGAAACTGGACCGGTACAATTTCCGGTACTCTGAATGGGTGGCCTGTAAAACATCCGCATCCCCCCTCCCACTGGCACGCATGTTCATTTTATTGTTGTAAATACAATTGAAGTTATTTACCTTATTTAGCATATCTTTGTACTTGGAGTTGACTTGATGCTTGGTCCGATCGGTACCTGGAATTTGCGCCTGGAAATGTTCCAAAACATTCTGCCAGAAAGAGTCGGACCGTTGGGTGTTTCCGCGTTCTTGGTCCTCAGAACAACTAATGTATGCCTTCGCCAAGGCGACCTCCTCCCTCTTCTCCCAAATTCTGCGTTTTACTCGGTGGGTGTAATTCCTTTTACGCGTAGAGGGTTGTGTCTCTGGGACAACCTCCTCTGCGTCCTCCTGGTCATCTGCATGCTGCTCCTCCACTTGCTCGTCCTCTTGCTCGTCCTCTTGCGCGTCCTCTTGCTCCTCCACTTGCTCGTCCTCTTGCTCCTCCTCGTTATCCGAGGGTGGAATGGTTTCATCACTGGACTCCACTTGGTTACGGAAATGAGAAGTGTCCGCGACGTAGCATTGTTGGAATTGGTTGGGGTATTGTGGAAACTGAGTTTGATATTGTTGGAATTGGTTGGGGTATTGTGAAAAGTTTTGTTGGAATTGGTTGGGGTATTGTATGTAACTGTAAATGTGTGGGGATGGGGTTGGGGGAACTTCACGGCTCCTGCTTTGTGAGGAACTGCGACGTTTGGATTTACCACGATTTGAATCCATTTTATAAAAAAAGAGTTTTTTATAAAATAGAGGGCAAAGGGTTTTTGAGAGAAAATGAGAGAAGAAAGAAGGGTGAAGGTGTGATTTGTGAAGGAGTGGAGGTGTGGTATTTATAGGGATGAGGGGAATGTAATTTTTTAATTATTAAAATTTTTTTTTTTATAAAAATGGCTGGGATCATCGGGTTCACCATCATCCCTCACCCGCCACATTGCCGAAACCGCCGAACCCGCAAGGAGGAGGGGCAGCGGTACCGGCGGTACCGGCGGTACCGCCCCCATCCCATTCCGTGCACCCTTATGATGATGATTAAATCTTATGAAAATATCAACACATATTCACTAGCTGCTCTCTATAATCTCATCAAATCTCATGAACCTGACATCTATGGAAGAAGAAGTGAGAAGGTTGGTTCTAGTTCATTAGCCCTTATGTCAAATGTTGAAGAAGAAGAAGACAAGGATGAGCCCGGTGGTTACTTAGAAGGAGAAAACGGTGAAACGATTGCTTTGTATGCTGCAAACAATCGTAGGTTCAGAAAATCCTTTGTAAACAAGTCCAATCCAGCAAAACCTTTTGTGAAAAAATTTAACAATAATCTTTCACTCTGAAGCCAAAACCTGAGATTTACACACCCAAAGAGGAAACAACAAATTCCTCAACTCCGAAGGTTGTTGAATCTAAGACTTCGGAGTCCCCAAAAGTTAAATCTAAAGATAAGAAGGTTGCAGGTGACTCAGGTTTTGATTGCAATTACTGTCATGGTAAGAATCACTTTGCAAAAGACTGCATGCTTCGTAAACGAAATGAGAAACAAAATCAGGTGAAGGATGAAGCTTACTATGCAAGAAAGATGGAGGAAGTAAGAGAAAAGACCAAGGACTTAGCCTTGATGGCTGCTGAGGATTACTCAGGAACATATCAAGTTTGGTCAACTGACTCCGACAACGACGAAGAAGTAAGAAAGCCAACTCATAGTGCTTTCGTGGCCTATGATGACGGTAAGTGCTTTCCGAAGGTCACTTCTGAGGAAACTGAAAATGAAAAGTAATGGGGATATGAAGGGTCTGCAGGTCTTGGTTATGAGAGTTCGGAGCAGAAAAAATAAACAGATGCAGTAATTCCGAAGTGTTGGTCTAATGACTCTTCGGATGATGATGAAGAAGTCTTTCTGATGGCTAGGGACACACGCATGACCATCCCCGAACAGGTATCCAAACTCCTCTTAACTTTTAAAATTCCTGTTTCTAAATCTACTCCTATTATTGATGAAATAACTCGTGACTGTTCTGTAATGCATAAACTACTTGTTTATGCGAAAAATAGGGAGAAACATGTGATTAATCATGATGTAATTTTGAGACAACATAATATTTTCTGTGAAACTGCAAAACGTTTGTATGCTCAAATTACTCGCATCTATCATTCAGCTGATGTGTGCAATGTTCAACATAGACAACTGCTGTCATTTATTGAGTTTAAGCTTAAAAATGTTGACAATATCTCTTATGAATGTGAATCCATAGTATCCGGCTCAGAAGTCACCAACCCTTCGTATAAGCATGGTTTAATCTCTGTAGAAAAACATTTAACTGCTGATAATATGTTGAAGTTATTGCCACAAGAAATTCCAATCTTGAAAAAGAATGTTCCTCAAATTGAAAATAAAGAAGTAGTTACAGTTGAAACTGAATCTGAAAATGATTCTGAATGTGATTCGGATACGGAGGAAGTTGATTGTTCATATTTGACTGTATTAAAATCATCCTCCGCATCCGCATCACCCTCCGAAGACACATCACAATTGTCTTCGGTTGACAAAGGAAAAGCAAAAACTGATTGTGAAAATGAAACTTCTGAAAACAAGGAAATTATAAAATCAAAAATACATATCTCTGATGAATGTGTCTCATACGATCAATATCTCAAAGTCAACTCGAAAAGACTAGTCCATGTTGCTTGTATCTATCCGAAGATTTCCTATTTCAAAAACGTCATTTTTGTGAAACTTGGTGGCATGCTTTTAATCGACAATGATTTGAAAAAGATTGTTGAGGAGGATAATTCCACAGTTGCTGAGGAATAATTCTTCTCATCATCAAAAATGGTTGAAAATAACATGAATGAAAAATTGGAAGTGAAAATAAATGTGAGAAAACAAGACTTATATGGTCACAACATTTACAATCGAGTCTGCTACGAAAAGGAAAAGATTCCCAAAAATATGACTCGTCTCTTAAATGTTAAAAATGATAATCACATTTACACTAGCAGAAATTACAAACAAATTCAAGTTATGGAGAAAACCATAGCTCCGAAGATGGATGTTTTTCAGTTAATGGAATCTTGTGAAAGTGTACCACTTTCACAATCTTTTGAAAATGCCATTACGAAACCTAAGATTGTTGTTTCCAAACCTTCGGTACAAAAACCTCAGATTTTGAAAAGACCTCAAATTCTAAAAAGGCCACAAGTTCAAAACCTTGCTTCAACCTCCAAAACAAAACCAGAATTGTAATTACAAAACCAATTCAAAAACCAATTGCTGCGAATTTGAAAACCAAACAAGGGTCGAACCATGCTAAAAGAAAAACACCCTTCGGAGTTTCAAAACCAACCATTACGAAGGCCTCAACTTATGGAACAAAAGCAACGTATACAAAGGATTCAAATGTTAAAAATCAACTCTCCAAATCATCCTTTGTACCATCAAAACCAAACTTTCCAAATCCCAAGTTTCAAAAACCAACAAAGAAAACATTTTCTAAGGGCAACAATTTGATAGATACATTCCATCAATGGCTGGACAAAAAATTGGATTTGTTTAAGGATAAGAATCTTTCAGTAAACAATTTCAAATTGGCATACGAAGAGTACCTTTGTACTTCTACGTTATGTAGTCCAATATCAAGGAAATCTACAGTTGAAAATTCAAAACAAAATTGGAAAAGAAATGATTTGAAAGAAAATCTCACTACAAAAACTAAATCTTCAAAGTCATCAGTTTGTTCAAAAATCTCAAGTATCAAGAAAATGTCAAAACCACTAAATCAAAATCATCCAAACAAATATGGGTTTCGAAGACTTCCATTATTTCAGTCACTTCGGACTCATCAATTTTAACAAAAAGCACTTCAGAATCATGTTCTGACTCATCCTGTTCATCACATGAGACTTCGGAGAATATGATCAATCTAAATGCTAATGAAATATCCGAAGAGGCCGTAGAAAAGTGGATTCAAGAATCCTTTGCTTACCTTGAGGACCCAAGATTGATTGGGTACCAATTTCTTCTTGATTGATTGCATGTCATGTCAAATGAGCGGTACGATGCAAAATGGTACGTGGATAATGGCTGCTCAAGACATATGACGGGAAAAAGGGAGTATCTCAGGGATTATAGAACATTGGATGATGCAGGAAACGTTCGCTTCGGTAACAACGAAACGTGTCTGATTCGGGGTTATGGCAAAATCACAAATGGCCAATTTACAAGCAACAGAGTAGCATTTGTAGAAGGGTTAAAGCACAATCTTGTGAGTATCTCACAGTTGGTAGTTGGAACTGGAAACGCTGTCACATTCAACAACCAAGGGAGTGTCATCACGAAAGAAGCAACAAACGAAGTCTTGTTGAAATCTGAAAGAAAGGGATCAATGTTTCCCTTGAATATGAAGCCAGTGACAGGTGGACAATCATTGTGTCTTCTATCCAAAGCCAATTCAGATGTCAGCTGGCTATGGCACCGAAGACTTGCTCACCAAAACTTCAAAGACTTAAACAAGTTAGTGGCTATGGATTTGGTTCGTGGAATGCCTGCTCTCAAATTTGATAACGACTCACTTTGTTCTTCTTGTGAACATGGCAAGCAAACAAAACAAATGCATCCAACTATGTCAACCCAAAAATCACTGAACCTCTTTCACTTCTTTACATGGATCTTTGTGGTCCATCCGCTAATCAATTGGGAAGAAGAAGAAGTACATTCTTGTGATAGTTGATGACTATTCAAGGTTCACTTGGGTCTTATTCTTAAGAAACAAGCCTGATGCAGGTGAAGAAATCATTAATTTCATAAAGAAAATGGAAGTAATGCACAACAAGAAAGTCTAAACTATACACAGTGATAACGGTTCGGAGTTCAAAAATCAAAAACTTGATGGATTTCTGAAGACAAAGGGGATTAGTCACAACTTCTCAGCACCATATACTCCTCAACAAAATGGTGTTGTAGAAAGACGAAATCGTTCTTTGTGTGAAGCGGCGAGAACCATGCTCAACTTTGCAAACTTGCCAATGTACTTTTGGGCTGAATTCATCTCTACAGCTTGCTTCACACAAAACAGATCATACATCCACAAGAGATTTCATATTACACCATACGAAGTACTCAACTGAAGAAAACCAAATGTCAAGTTTCTTCATATCTTCGGTTGCGGGTGTTTTATTTTGAACCTAAAAGATCATTTGACTAAATTCAATGATAAATCAGAAGAAGGGATCTTTCTTGGTTATTCACAAGATTCAAAGGCATATAGAGATATGAACAAGTGGACACGAAAAATTGAAGAAACCTTCAACCTCTCGTTTGATGACTATTATATCAAGAAATCCTTGCATCCATTCCCAATGTCATCTATCTTTCCGAAGCCAGCTGTTGATGCATTACAAATCACTACTTTTGACACTGACTTCACTCTTCTCTTTGATCCACCTGTGAGGGCTGTGGACTCCGAAGCTAGGGCACCAAATAATAATGTGTCCAAACTATCCAAGCTCACAGATTGCCCCGCAGACTCTACAACAAACAGTGTATAAAGACCATCTTCGGTTGAGGGGGAGCCATCCAACAGAAGTTAAGGGAATTCTGGTTTCAAGGGGGAGCAAAACAACACAAGTCTCAACTTGCCCTCACATGAAATCTCTCACATCATGTCCCTGTACCCATCAGTCTAGGGGGAGCCAGAGATTTCTACTCCAAACTCAACAACATCAGTCACTTCGGATAAAGGCACCACAACCTCTACACCAACTGCTGTCGAGGGGGATAATACTTTAAACTCTTCTTTTCAATCCTCAAATCTATACACACCTCAAGCAAATGTCACTAATTCAAACAATCATTTAATAACGGATGATTTTCCATCCACTTTGGGGTATCCTTCAGAAATTGAGGAAGTTGATTCTGAAGGACCACCTGAATTTGATCCAAATTTTCCTCCTTTGGATAAATGGACGAAAAATCATCCTCCATCACTTGTCATCGGTAATGTTCAAGATAAAGTCTTGACTCGTGCACAACTACACCAAAAACAACTTGATTTAAGCAAAACTTCGGAGTTGTGCATGTTCAATGTCTTTATCTCAAAGGTTGAACTTAAGAACGTTAAGGATGCATTTGATCACCCTGCCTAGATTGAAGCTATGCAATTGGAATTAGAAGAGTTTGAAAGAAACAAAGTTTGGTGGCTAATTCCAAAACCTGAAAATGCTTCGATTGTTGGTCTCAAATGGGTATATATATAAATAAACTTGACACTGAAGGCAATGTGTTTCGGAACAAAGCAAGGCTGGTTGTCAAAGGTTATTGTCAACAGGAGGGGATTGACTACGAAGAGACATTTGCTCCTATTGCCAGACTCGAATCAGTTTGGATCTTTTTAGCTTATGCTGCATACAAAAACTTTTATGTCTATCAGATGGATGTCAATTGTGCATTTCTGAATGGTGATCTCGAGGAAACCGTATTTGTTGAACAACCACCTGGCTTCGTAGACAAAGACCATCCCAACCATTGTTATGTGTTAGATAAAGTTATCTGTGGTTTAAAACAAGCTCCTAGGGCTTGGTATAAGACCTTGACAAAATTCTTAAAAGAGTCAAACTTCAAACAAGGTTCAGTGGATCCAACACTTTTTAGAAAGAAAGTTGGGTCTCACTTGATGTTAGTCCAAATTTATGTGGATGGCATTATCTTCGGATCCACTGATCCAAACCTTACAAAAGATTTTGAAAAGTTAATTAAAAGCAAATTTCAGATGAGTATGCTGGGAAAGATTAACTTCTTTCTTGAATTAAAAATCAAACAATCTAAGGAAGGGATTTCCATCAATCAACAAAAGTATACGAAGAGTTTACTTAAACGCTTCGGAATGACTAACTGTACCAAAGTGAAAGTTCCATTACCTGTAGGTACAAGGTTAAATCCATCATTGGAAAAACCGAAGACTGACATCCATACGTAACGAAGCATGATTGGATCATTGCTTTATCTCACAGCCAGTCGACCAGACATCATGTTCGCAGTTTGCAATTGTGCAAGATATCAAGCTGATCCACGCGAACCTCATATGGCTGCAGTTAAAATAATTTTTCGTTATCTTCACAACACTCGTGCTTATGGTTTATGGTATCCAGCAAACTCAGGCTTCTACATACAAGCTTACTCAGACTCTGACTTGGGTGGATGCTCCATTGATCGCAAAAACACTTCGGGGGGTTGTCAATTTCTTGATGGAAAGCTAAACAGCTGGCAATCCAAGAAGCAAGCTTTTGTTTCAATTTCCACAGCTGAAGCAGAGTATGTAGCAGCTGCAGCTTGCACTTCGCAAATCATATGGATTCAAAGCCAATTAAAAGACTATGCCATCAACATGACAAAGATACATTTGTTCTGTGATTCACAAAGTGCCATTCGCATATGTCACAATCATGTTCAACATTCCAAGACGAAGCACATAGCTCTTCGCTATCACTTCATCAAAAGTCATGTTGAGGAGGGGAATATAGAAGTGCACTTTGTACACACAACGAAACAGCTGGTAGATATCTTTACAAAAGCTTTGAATGAAGAACCATTTACATGAATCGTTCGAGGACTTGGAATGATTGATGGATCTACTCTACCATAAACCTCAGATTTGCTCTTTCTTTCCTTAGTCTTTTTAATTGCAAAATAAAATTTTATGCTGTTCCGTAGCACTCCGAAGCCATTCAACGCTTCGAAGCCCATCGGAACAAACTTTATGCTGTTCCGCAGCACTTTGAAACCCTTTGATGCTCCGGAGCCCCTCGGAACAAACTTTTTGGTCAATAAAATTTCATAAATGTCAAATTCCTTGAAACACCTTTTTGCCTTTGTATCACAAGGATAAGAATTCTCACTCAATGTGTTTGCTTCAATGGAAACACCAAAAACAAGAAAAGAACAAATTGCAAAACCTTTAACATCGCAATTTTCAAAAGGCAAGGATAAATGACTAAGTTTGACCTTCTTTCATGAATTACCTGATTAAAGGACAAAACTTTGATTTTAGATTCTGATAATCATACCTTACTGCACTAAAAGGTATTTGGGAATCGATTTGAAACATTGGTAAGAAAACAGACTTTGGAGTGAGCTTAAGGCTGTTTTACAGTACGAAGTCTTGTTTGATTCTAATATCCTTAACATAGTGTTTATCCCTAACCTCCCTATTGAACTTAACTCGCTTCATTATCAAACTAATCAAGTAGCCTAAAAACTACTCAGGATAATTCATATGTTCCGAAATTTTCTTCAAAAGAGATACATACATAAACTGATAAGCAAATTTAAAACTCTCTTCACTCTTTTTTCAAAATTGAACTACATGAAGTCTTTCAAACCCAAAGGATTGAACAAACAAAACAAAAGCACCATAAAAAAACAATCACATGGTGAAATTTTGACTCTTCGGATATGAAACTCCATAAGAAAAAATAAGTTTCAAAAATGAAAAATTGAAAAACCCAAAAGAAAAACAGAAATTTAAACTGTCAAAAGAATCAAAGACAACAAACAAGTGAAAAGATAATCAAGTGAGTGCAAAAACAAAGATAAATCAGCACTCAAAGGCTTATTCTTCTGTCTTAAATGACAATACAAGGAACTCCTATAACATAGTCGAGTACCATGTAGAAAATATGAACATCTCAAGTAATCTATCTTAAATGGTAATGTTAGGGTGGTGTACGAAGCTCAAAGGCTTGTCATCAAAGAATAGTATCCAAACACCTCAACTGATGAAAGGGGATAAATTTTTCAAAAGGTTCTTCAAAGTCAATCCAAATCTTCAAAATATCTTCTGATGCTCAATTCGAAAGTGAAACTTTTCTAAATTTCAATGCAGTAAATGTCATCATCATTTGGTAAGAAAATTTTGAAATATAAAAGAAAAATCAAACCTTCTTGCAAAATGCAAAATTAATTTCAGATTGGGGTGGTTAGACTTATGCATCTTATGACTGATGTTCAATCAAACAGGCTTCGGAATGAAAAACAGACTTCCGACATGATCTGAATGATTCTGAATGCAAAAATGTCAAAGCTTCTTTTCATAATGTTCAAGGAAGTTAAGGTTAAAAGTCATAATGCATCATCAAAAATTAAAACAAAAAGTAAAACAAAATTTTTAATAAAAGTGAAAGACTTCGGAGTATTGATAACATCTGCCACAAAAACTCTTTATCCGAAGTGTTATCAATACCCTTCGGAATGTTTCTTAACACTTGATAAATTTTCAAACTCCGAAGGATACCAATAAATGTCACACTTATCCTTGTTGGTCTGAAGTCAATTAAATGTTTAAATGAATTTCACATTTATGATAACTACAGAGACAAACAGTCATTTAAATTAAATGAACGTTAGTGAACAGCTGTTATACAGAAACTCATGGAGAATCTTAACAAAAAGATCGTGTGTGAAATGGCGGTTCCATTGCAAATAATGATTACTGACAAACAGACGTTTTCCGCTTTTGCAGAGAAAGTGGAGCGTATTGTTGATAAGGCGACTTATTCTAAGTGGACCTCTTCAAACGTGCATTTAATGGCCTTGGGACCACGAATCGTATATAAACCTCACACATCATCCATTTCAATCTTTATGCGAACAGACGATTCAAAACTTCTCTCTGCAGATACTCTCGCACAAAACCCTAATTTCTCTTCATTTCCTTCTCTCGATCATCAATGGCATCCACTGCACATGAAGAATCTTCTCAGACCACAGAAGCAATGTCGATTCCAGTTATTAAGAGCCAATCAGTAAACTTGTTTCTTCGCACTGATCTCAATCACTATCCCCAACCGATTGTCACTCTTCTTGAATGCTTGAAAGAATCAGTCCTTGGTCACGCCTTGACTTGTACACCCTCGATTCCAACAACTCTTGTTCACAGGGCTTACTATACTTCAAATGCCCTGTTTGACTCTGATAACAATGTCAAGTCTGTTCACTATGAAGCCATTGATGCAAGGGGGAAATAAAGAGGGTACAGCTAACCAAGGTTAAGTTTGTTGAAGCCTTACATCTTCCAATTTACGATCCTAAAGAAATTGTTGTGCCAAGTGCTGAATAAATGGTGGGTATGTTCAATGTCATGGGCTACGAATCACAACAGGCTAGCATCAGCCTGTTCAGGAAGAGGCATCTTCATGATATGTGGAGATTTTTCTTTGGCATCTTTTTGAGATGTCTCTCTGGTAGAACATCTGGCCTAGACTCAGCAAGTCAGACCTTCCTGACTATGCTGTATGGTATATATTATGACTTCAAGGTGGATTATGTCTCCATATTGTGGGTTGACTTCTGTTCCCACATCAATCACTCAATGAAGGGAACTGAGATTTCAAACACCAGATTTTGGGAAATGGTTGTTCACGAGCACTATCAGAAGACAAATTTTGTTTATGATCCTGCTCTTGTGACGTGCACACAGAGGTCGTCATGCGGTCAAAAATAAGAAAAACCTAACATTCACTAGTACAGTGGAGTCAGGGTCGATCCACAGGAGCTACGTGGTCAGCCTAGATGAGAGATTACCAACTAATAGTGTCACGGCTATAGTCGGAGGAATTAATTTCTATCTGTCTAACTCAAAGCAATATTCAACACCCAAGCCAAGCTTAGCTATGTCCAAATAACCTAGTTACTTTCTGAACTCAGAAGTGCATCTCTGAATCAGGAGCAATTGAAGGCATCCAAACTACCAAACCGAGCATAACATAAACTAGCTAATAACTAACAGTTCTAAGAGATAGTTAATAGCCAAAGTTTAATGCCTAACCTAACCAAGTTAGCCACTGTTTTCAACAAGGAAAAACAGTCCCAACCAAGTCACAAACAAGTTCAATCACAATCAAACAACCAAATAACAAACTAACATTCAAAACACCGAAAAACCAATATCAACATTAACCGAATGATTGCATTTATCAAAACCAATATCCAAACATCAAAATCAGTAGCTAAGCGCGACTAAAACAGAACCCTAAGCCTGAGATCAATGGTTGTCACACCCAAAGATTCAACTCAAGATTACAAATGTTTACTAAAATGAAATAAAATCTAAAAACATGAAAATACCAAATATGAGCTTGCTGAAATGAATCCTCGAGTCAAAGAGCTTCTAGGTCGATGTTTACACCAAGTCTTTGCTAGGGTTTTCGGCCGGAAATGCCTCTATTTATAGTTGCAAATTTCCCGTGACCGCGCCGCGCAAATGTGAAATCCGCGGCGCGCGTACTTATCCGTTCCCCGTTTCTTCGGCATTTAAATATGTTCCACCGCCTTACATCCGCGTCGCGCAAGTCCAAAACCCGCGGCGCGCGTGCGTCTTCTCTTGATTTTTCATTCTTTCCATACTTTTTCCTTTTTGTACACTTTTAGTCCCTGTTTCTGTTCTTTTTCTCCAGACAAGTCCTGACACGAAAAGTGAGAATACCCATGCATATATGATGTAATTTTACCAAAAACAGGGCTCAATAACGCCTAAAATACTTGATATCACTAGGCGTTGTCAAACACCCCACACTTGTGCCTTGCTTGTCCCCAAGCAAGAGAGTTTTTAACAAATTGTAATAGAGACTCGAACAGTTTTTGAATGTGTTTAGTTTCAAAGCTTATTGCTCTTCGAGTTAGAATGGAATAGTTTGTGAAAACATAATTGAGTTGTTCTTTGGAATTCATGGCTTTCTAGAGAACCCTTGACTACAAACTTTCTGTCCACAATGGAGTGTACTTACTCGTTCAGATTCTAAAGGCCATTAAGGAATTGTCCATAACTTTCGATGTTGTCCGTGTAGCGAGCTTTCAGAAATACCATCCCAGACCAGACGATCTTAGGTGGTAAGGTGCATAAGGCCCACCCATTTTAGACCTACCGGCTCGAACAACAAAGGCCACAGATTGACATTTCCTTCCTAAATTCCAATTCTAAAACGGCTCAATCTTCTAAACTCGTAAAACTCAACCTATTTGACTAACTAATAGCATAATCACTACTAAACAGTATTTCTTGAAAAATACTGATGCTATCACAGTCACAAACCCTTCATTTCAAAATTGCAGTTCATTAAAAAAATTTTGAAAAATATTGCTAAAAATTGAAAAATTGATCAGTTCTGCAAAAATTTTCAAAAATATCTCTTTCGACCGTCCACACCCCACACTTAAAACCGTACAACGTCCCCGTTGTACAAAATTAGTTTCAAAACAAGGGAGAAAGAGTTACCCTTTTTTGGACGATGGTCTGCTTGGTGCTCAATATCACAGGTATAATGCATACAAAAAGATCATCGATTCATCTGTTGGAGTTGTAGCGCTACAGTAGGATACGCCGGTGGTCAAGACAAGTGAAGGGGGCACGGTGACCCCACACTTATCTGAGACAACTCCCTCTCAATTTGATATATCATGCGCAACTTAACAAAAATTAAAAAATGAATGTATGTGTTGCGGAAAACCGCGGCGCGCAATTAAGATATACGCGTCGCGGTAATTACGAGAGTTAAACTGTTGTGGAAGTGGAATTGACCGCGTCGCGCATATATGAGATCCGCGGCGCGGTAATTGCAGAAAAGTCAGCCACATTCAAACACTCATAAACAAGCACTCAACACAAAAACCTACTATTTTATTCAACGTACTAATGCCCAATGGCTTATTTTTCATCAACTATAAACAATTAATTCCTAATTACTTAAGAGAAAAATCTATGCGAAATGTTCTAAAAGACAAAAACTAACGAAAACAAAAGACACCCATAAGTATACCCTCAGTTATGTGCAGTGTCATCCTCTTCTCCTTCTTCTGGGTCTTCTTCTGGATCCTCTTCCATAGGCTCCTCGTCTTCATCTCGGACTGTTGGTTGCGGTCTTGGTGGGGCACATCGACATTTAGCCATAAAGGTGATCATGCAGTCGGCCAACCATAAGAGCTGATCCTGCATGTTCTCGGTCCGTCTGTTCATCTCCTTAGTGATAACCGCCTGTGCCTGCTGGTCTCTGTGGTGGGTCTGCAGGGTTTGCTGGATTGCTTGCATTTTGTCAACCAGGTACCGAGTCTCCATGGTAGCAGGAGAGAGGCTGCGAGGTAAACTGTCGGTCACTCGCTGACGCTTCCTGGATGCTGAGGAAGATGGCTCGGTCCGGAAGGCCGGAAACGGGGATCGCTCAGATGTCGTGACCCCCTCGTCAATATAGATCACATCCCTCGATAAGGTAGTGGGTGGGCTGAAAGGAACTGGTGGGATAACTGTCAGCCCCTGAGTGGCGTGCTCAGTCAGCAACCCATAAGACTGGGCCAATCTCATAACATAGTGCCCTCCACCGAGAGCAGTCTGGTGTAGCGGAGCGTCGGTGATCTGCCTGAAGTAGTCTGCAATAAAATATGGCATGTTGCATGTCTGCAACATCCGGGTCAGGCACCACATGAGGTACAGCTCACGCGGTGTAACTCGCTCCTCATCAGCATGCGGCCAAATCATGGTCGTGATCAACCGGTGTAGCATCCGGTGAGAAGGCAGATGTATCAATCCCTCCCGCACGGTATTCTCATGATACCGTGAGGATGAAATGGTGCTCCAGTAGTCACCAGGGGAAAATGAGTCGTCGACGGCGTAGTTAGCCCGCCGGTGGAATAAGTCAAACCCTGGTGCCTCAGACTCCTCCTCAGTGTAAAGCCCGATCCGATACCCGAACTCCCGTAAGCTGCAGCTGCGGTTGTGGTTCCCCAACCGGAACTGCACCATCTCCTCTGTATCCATTCCCACCGGTTGGTGGTCAAAGTGGTAACTCGCGAGAAACTGCAAGTATACCTCGCGGTAGATCGGTTCAGACATGTTGACCGCGCTTTCGATAGCCCGGCACGTATAAATAAGCTCATCCTTGTCATAACCCGTCTGTACCAGCCAGTACTGCAAATGTCCCATAATTCCTGACTCGGTGGTCAACTCCCAGTTGACCGATCGCGCGGGAAGAATCCGCTTCTGTTGTTGAATAGTTCGACGGTTGTAAAAGTTATAAGCTCTTGTTCTACCCACTCTCGTAGCCAGGGAGTTCCAATCGATTGATTCCGAACTAGCTGAAGAAGACATTGTTTCTGCAAAAATCAAAAATTTAAAAGTTACTGTTCTGTCCAGACGCTCGACGCGTCGCGCGTATATAGTCCCGCGGCGCGCGATAAGAGTATTCATGTTACGCGTCGCGGACTGTAACAGGCGCGACGCGGCGAACGAGTTCAGGGTGAAAATTCACAGATTACGTCCTTGTTAAGCCGTTTTTCCTAGTTCTAAATATTGGGTTTTGCAGAACATAGTAGTCTAATCTTAATTTAACTTCCAATTTCACCAGATTACCGCAACATTGCGGATTACAGAAGTATGTACTCTAAGTCAAGAAAGAGAGAACAGAGATGAAAAGAGGATGCTTACTTGATTTGCTGTGAAGAGAAAGACAGTGCAGATGGATTACTTGCACGAAGAGATTTTACCACGATGAAAAGAAGCAAAATTTATCAAGTTCCGATTATATACAAGTATGGGGTTTTGGAATGGCATTCAAACTCTGTTTTTAGGATTATCTCTAATTTCAAATTAAGATAAGGCCGCGGCGCGGGAAGCTTCTATCCGCGTCGCGTAAAAATCCGATTTCAAGCGTAATCGTAAAAATTGAACACGCGCGCCGCGGACTCAAAGATCCCGCGTCGCGGTGATGCAAAGTTACCAAAATAACCCCACACTTGCCTTTTTCATACCGTGATAACATGGATGTGAAGAATTAAGAATGATATGCAAAATTATACAAGTGATAATTGGGTTGCCTCCCAACAAGCGCTAAGTTTAACGTCTTCAGCCAGACGAGCACTTACCTGCTTATGTAGTATACGTTGGAATTTCTGTTATGAATTCAACTGTCTCAACTTCTAAGTTCTGGAATGTTCCTGTGGTAATGTATGGTTTGAGTCTATGACCATTGACTTTAAAAGGTTGCCCTCCTTTCAAGTCTTGGATTTCGACCGCACCATAATCTGTAATGCCGATTACTTTATAAGGACCGTTCCACTTACTTCTCAATTTTCCTGGAAACATCTTCAGTCTTGAGTTGTACAACCAAACTTTTTGCCCCACTTCAAAGATTTTCAGTCGCAGCTTTGCGTCGTGATATCGCTTCATCTTTGATTTGTAAATGGCTGCGTTCTCATAGGCTTCATCCCGTAAGTCCTCTAGCTCGGACAACTGAAATTTTCTTTCTTTTCCGGCAGCCGTGTATTCCATGTTGACTTTCTTGACAGCCCATAAGGCGCGATTGGCGATTTCCACTGGCAGATGACATCCCTTCCCATAAACTAACCGATATGGAGTGGTTCCAATCGGTGTCTTGTATGCTGTCCGGTATGCCCACAATGCGTCATCCCACCTTAACGACCAATCTTTTCTATCCGTCTTGACAGTCTTCTGAAGTATCTCTTTGATTTGCCTATTGGATACTTCGACTTGGCCACTAGTCTGTGGGTGATAAGGCGTTGCAATGCGATGATTTACCCCATAATGTTTCAGCAATCTTCCAAACTTGAAATTCTTGAAATGCGATCCTCCGTCACTAATGATTACCCTTGGGACTCCATGCCTGGTGAAGATATTTTTCTTCACAAATTTGCACACCACGTGATGGTCATTTGTACGAGTTGCTTCGGCCTCAATCCATTTTGAAACATAATCTACTGCCACCAAAATGTAGACGTATCCATGTGATGTGGGGAATGGACCCATAAAATCGATTCCCCAGACATCAAAGATGTCTACCACCAAAATTGGATTCAACGGCATTTGATCCCTTTTTGATATATTTCCTAATTGCTGACAATTGAGGCACTCTTTGGCAGTCCTATGCGCGTCCCGAAAGATAGTCGGCCAATACAATCCGGATTCGAGAACTTTGTATCCGGTTTTCCTTCCACTGAAGTGTCCTCCACATGCTGATGCATGGCAGAGATCCAACACTTTACCAATTTCATTGTCCGGCACACATCGGCGAATTATCTGATCTTCACCTACTTTGAAAAGGTCTGGATCGTCCCAAATGAATCTCTTTGCGTACGTGCGAAATTGCTTCTGCCGTTGTTTCGTCCAATGTTTTGGTATTGCTCCTGTAGCCAGGAAATTGACATAGTTTGCATACCATGGAGCTCCATTGACTTCTAACAGCTGTTCGTCGGGAAATGAATCTTGAATTCCTGTTTCCAGTCCTTCAACTGGTAGTCTTGAAAGATGATCTGCTACCACGTTCTCAGCGCCCTTCTTGTCTTTGATGTCTATATCGAATTCTTGCAGCAGAAGAATCCACCTGATTAATCGTGGTTTGGATTCCTTTTTTGTGAGCAATTGTCGAACTGCACTGTGGTCAGTGTAAACCACCACCTTGGATCCCCAGATATAAGATCTGAATTTATCTAAGGCAAAAACTACAGCTAATAATTCTTTTTCAGTGGTTGTGTAATTCAATTGAGCTTCGGAAAAAGTTTTACTAGCATAGCAAATGACAATAGGCTTCCTATCAATTTTCTGTCCTAACACTGCACCGGCGGCGTAATCGCTAGCGTCACACATTATCTCGAAAGGTTGTGTCCAGTCAGGTGGCTTCAGGATGGGGGCCTCGACCAATTTATTTTTAAGGATATTGAATGCCTTTGTACATTCATCGTCAAAAATAAATGGTGCGTCCTTTAACAGAAGACCACAGAGGGGCTTAGAGATAGCACTAAAATCTTTAATGAATCTGCGATAAAATCCTGCATGCCCCAAGAATGATCTAACTCCTTTCACCGATGTTGGAGGTGGCAATGTGGATATGACCTTAACTTTAGCGCGATCGACTTCGAATCCTCTTTCAGAAACCACATGTCCCAATACTATTCCTTCTCGTACCATAAAATGGCTTTTCTCCCATGAAAGAACCAAGTTTGTTTCCACACATCTTTTCAACACCTTTTCCAATTGATCTAAACAAGTCTCAAATGTAGGTCCAAAAATTGAGAAGTCATCCATGAAGATTTCTAGAGCCTCCCCAATCATGTCAGAAAAAATTGCCATCATACATCGTTGAAATGTTGCAGGTGCGTTACATAACCCAAATGGCATTCTGCGAAAAGCAAAAGTACCATAAGGACATGTAAACGTTGTCTTCGCCTGATCTTCCGGATGAATTGCAATCTGGTTATACCCTGAGTATCCATCTAAAAAACAGTAGTACTTTTTCCCAGCTAATTTTTCCACAATTTGGTCGATAAAAGGTAATGGAAAATGATCTTTAGACGTGGCAGCATTAAGTTTCCGATAGTCAATACAAACTCGCCATCCAGTCACAGGTCTCGTTGATATCTTGTCGCCATCCTTAGTATCTACTACAGTGATTCCTGACTTTTTCGGCACAGTCTGCGTTGGGCTAACCCATTCACTGTCGGAAATAGGATAAATGATTCCTGCGTCCAACCATTTAAGAACCTCCTTTTTGACAACTTCTTTTAAGTTGGGGTTCAACCTTCTTTGCGTATCTCTGGCAGGCTTAGCTCCTTCTTCTGTGATAATGCGATGCATGCATGTAGTCGGACTAATCCCTTTTAGGTCCGCAATTGTCCAACCAATGGCCTCCTTATGTGTGGACAATACTTTTAGCAATTCAAGTTCTTGCTTCTCCGTCAAGTTGGCTGCTACAATCACTGGTAAAGTATCTTTCTCCCCTAGAAAGGCATACTTTAGATGTTCTGGTAAGGGTTTCAGCTCCAACTTCGGTGGTTCTTGTAAGGAGGGCCTTAGTGTCTTTGGAATCTCTGTTGGTAACTTCTCTATATGCGCGCATTCCTCGGACTTGAATCCTTTTTTCTCTTCCATATTTTGTGTTTCTGTTCTGCCAACAATTGCTTCCTCCTGAATTTCTATTTCTTCTTCTTGAAGTACCTCTGGGGCATATTGCTGCACCAGTTCATCTATGATGTCCACTTGATAGCATTCCTCTTCTTCCATGTTATGGCCTTTGAGATCTGCATTGAAAATGTTGATCTTGGCCTGTCGGTGTCCAAAAGATATCCCCATTTCTCCAGTACGACAAGCAATATTTGCATTGGCTGTGGCCAAAAACGGCCGCCCTAGAATAATTGTCGGTTGCTCACCATTTGTTGCTTGACGAGTGTCCAAAACAAGAAAGTCTGCTGGGTAGTAAAATTCTCCTACCCTGATGATTACATCAACTAACATACCCCTAGGAACCTTGGTGGATTTATCGGCCAATTGCAAAATTACATCAGTAGATTTCATAGTACCAAACTCATGCTTGTCGAACAACTGCCCCGGCAGTATATTCACGCTTGCACCTAAATCTAAGAGAGCCCTTTTGATGTGCACATTGCCTAAATCTACGGAAATGAGAGGGACTCCTGGATCCTTCATCTTTGGCGGGAGTGCATCCATGAGGATAGAGCTTACATTCTCGGGTAAGCTAATCATCTTAGGCAGGTGAGACAGAATATGCTTCTTGTGTATACACATGTCTTTGAGAAATTTAGCATATGCAGGAACCTCCTTGATGAGTTTAACCAAAGGAATGTTTACTTTGATTTGACTAAACAATTCCCACATATCTTCAGCTTGTGGTCCCTTCTTCCCAAATGGTCCTTTTTCCGGCTTTTCCAAGGCTGTAGGAAAAGGAACTGTTCCACTTGATTCTCCTTTTTCCCAGGTGCTCGTCTTCTTCTTCTGCACCTGCTCCTCTTTATTCTTTCTCTTTTCTAATTCTTCTTTTTCATCAAAAACTATTTCCACATCACTGTCATCATCATTAACCGGGACTGCAACCTTGTTATCTACCTTCTTCCCGCTCCTAAGTGTGATGACTTCATTGACTTGCATTTTGTGTGATTGCTCCTGCTCCTTTGCTTTTTGTTTTTCTATTTTGCCAAGAGACTCTCCTAGTCTTAGGATTGCTTCTGAATTAGATTTCTCTACCTCCTGAAGTTGCACTAGTAACCCGAAGATTTCTTGCAAACCAATGTTCGTACTTCCTGATGAAGGTGGAGTTTGCACCTGTTGTTGCCTTATAGGTGGCTGTCTTGATTCTCGTTGTTGATTGCTTCGGAATGGTCTTGGTGCGTTGTGAAATCGACCATATCCATGCACTTGACTTATTTCCTCATGAGTCATTGAGCACTCATTATGATTGTGTCCCACTTTTCCACATGTATTGCAGATGCTTTGCCCATGCAACACGTATGCTCCTTTTTCTTGTTGAAATCTCTCGAGCATCTGATTGAACCTTTTTGTAACAGCAGTGAGCTCCTTTTGAATCTCAGCTTTCCATTTGTTCTCTGCTTCGACATTTGCTACATATACAGTCTTATCCTTCATTGACCCACTGACTTTTGATCCTAAACTCAGCTGCTCCAAAAATCTCCAGGCATCATCTGGCTCTTGCCACATAAATGTCCCGCTTGACGAGGCATTTATCATGACCTGGTGCGTTTCATTAACTCCTTCGAAAAATAGTTTGACCAGCTGCCACTTAGGAACTTCATGATGTGGACAAGATCTCAGCAGCTCTTTTAATCTATCAAATGCTTCATGAAAAGCCTCTCCAGGTTTTTGCTGAAAATCTTGTATCGCTCGTCTAATCTCCGTGGTTTTACTGACTGGATAAAATTCTTGCAAAAACTTCGCCTTGAGTTGTTCCCAACTAGTAATACTATTTGATGGTAAGGATGTAAACCAATACTTGGCTTTATCCTTAAGGGTGAATGGAAACAATCTAAGCCTAAAAATATCTCTGTCAGTATTCCTAGGAGTGTTGGCGTTAGCGATTGCTAAGAATTCATACAAATGATTATAAGGGTCGTCAGTCTTGTATCCCCTAAACTGAGTTAATATTCCTAATAATTGAGGTTTAATCTCTACCTGCGAATCTATGTTATCAGGAATATAGATCGGCGACGAGTCATCATATTCCCGCGGTTGGAAATGTGATGCAACCGATTGCCGTCTCGGTTGTGCAAAATGTAAGGAGTGAGCGGGGTTACCGTAAAGATGATCATTGTACTCCCGCTGACCTGGTTGATATGGTGGTGCTCGCCTGGGAGGTCCTCGACCTCGGTTCCATTGTGGTTGCGGTGCCGGTGGCACCCATCCTTCATCTTCTTTGTCGTACACTTCCTCCGTCTCCGGGTATTGGTATTGCGGTTGATGCGGTGGTTGGAAATGTATAGGTTGTGTTGGTTGGTATG
Source organism: Cichorium intybus (assembly GCA_023525715.1). Taxonomy (NCBI): domain Eukaryota; kingdom Viridiplantae; phylum Streptophyta; class Magnoliopsida; order Asterales; family Asteraceae; genus Cichorium; species Cichorium intybus. Next base: position 117,233,592 of record CM042009.1, on the reverse strand, counting down.
TAGGTTGAGGTTTAAAGAGGGTTGGTTGTGGTTGTGATGTTGGTGTATGCTGTCTAGGAGTTGGGGTGCCATCTCGGGTCGGCTCTCCCCAAGTCATAGCAGATGTAAAAGGATTGGTGGATTGTGGTTGAGAAGCGGGTAAAAATGGTGGAATAGATGGTGGAGTACATGATGGTATGGGTGCAGGGGCTGAAACTGCACCACCAGACGCACTCGAACTTCCAAACTGAAATTCTGAAAGTGGAGGGATAGAAAACCTCCCAGTTGCCTCACCTGCTGGGTCCTGGGCAACACTAACCGGACTACTGCTGACTTGACTATAATTCATGATGCTCAAACGCCTACGGGCACAGAGTTTGCGCGCAGTACGTTCAATTTCAGAATCAAACTGTAATGGGGATGATTGCTCTCCCCTGCGGGTACGCATGCACTAGTGCAATACGCCCACAAGAATCAGAAACCAAAAATTGAAATTACACCAAATTGAAAATTCAACAAGCAAGAAACAAATTCCTACTACTCACCTATTCTAAGCTCACAGCTCCCTGGCAACGGCGCCAAAATTTGACGTGCACGCAGAGGTCGTCATGCGGTCAAAAATAAGAAAAACCTAACATTCACTAGTACAGTGGAGTCAGGGTCGATCCACAGGAGCTACGTGGTCAGCCTAGATGAGAGATTACCAACTAATAGTGTCACGGCTATAGTCGGAGGAATTAATTTCTATCTGTCTAACTCAAAGCAATATTCAACACCCAAGCCAAGCTTAGCTATGTCCAAATAACCTAGTTACTTTCTGAACTCAGAAGTGCATCTCTGAATCAGGAGCAATTGAAGGCATCCAAACTAGCAAACCGAGCATAACATAAACTAGCTAATAACTAACAGTTCTAAGAGACAGTTAATAGCCAAAGTTTAATGCCTAACCTAACCAAGTTAGCCACTGTTTTCAACAAGGAAAAACAGTCCCAACCAAGTCACAAACAAGTTCAATCACAATCAAACAACCAAATAACAAACTAACATTCAAAACACCGAAAAACCAATATCAACATTAACCGAATGATTGCATTTATCAAAACCAATATCCAAACATCAAAATCAGTAGCTAAGCGCTACTAAAACAGAACCCTAAGCCTGAGATCAATGGTTGTCACACCCAAAGATTCAACTCAAGATTACAAATGTTTACTAAAATGAAATAAAATCTAAAAACATGAAAATACCAAATATGAGCTTGGTGAAATGAATCCTTGAGTCAAAGAGCTTCTAGGTCGATGTTTACACCAAGTCTTTGCTAGGGTTTTCGGCCGGAAATGCCTCTATTTATAGTTGCAAATTTCTCGTGACCGCGCCGCGCAAATGTGAAATCCGCGGCGCGCGTACTTATCCGTTCCCCGTTTCTTCGGCATTTAAATATGTTCCACCGCCTTACATCCGCGTCGCGCAAGTCCAAAACCCGCGGCGCGCGTGCGTCTTCTCTTGATTTTTCATTCTTTCCATACTTTTTCCTTTTTGTACACTTTTAGTCCCTGTTTTTGTTCTTTTTCTCCAGACAAGTCCTGACACGAAAAGTGAGAATACCCATGCATATATGATGTAATTTTACCAAGAACAGGGCTCAACAACGCCTAAAATACTTGATATCACTAGGCGTTGTCACGAAATGAGATACACTTACATAACCATCCCAGCTTTAGATGAAAATTTTACTGGTTTTTCTGCTCAAATTCCACCTGAGATGCTACGAAAGGCGTCAGTGGATTGTGATGAGGCCAACATGTATCGTTCCACTCTCACAATGCCTTACCCTGTTCGTGAAATCACTCAAGCTCCCCCATCAAAACCCCCTGTTAAACCCAAAATCAAAAAGAAGGCAACTGGAGATCCCAGTGGTCCGAAGCCTGCAAGAAAGAGGAAGGCTTCGGAACAAACCACTCCAAAAAGAAAACAACCAAGAAGAACAAGGAAATTACTGGTCGTGGATGAGTCTTTGGAGTCAAACCGGTCTCCACTAGTGAATGTTCAAGAGGAAGAAGAAGAAGAAGAATAACAGTCCTCACCCATCAAAGAAATAAGACCACCCACTCCACCACATATCACAGCTCCACCTCCTCCACCTCCAACAACTGCTCCTCTCACTTCCACTTTCACAACTACCCAAACCTCAACAATTCATACATCCTCAACTGAAATACCACCTACCACAGCCCCACAAACAACCACAATCCATACAACATCTTCTGATTTACCTCCGAAATCAACCACCACTAGTTTCTACCACTCAAACCTCCGAACCCATAACGTCTGCCATGGAAAACCCTACATTCTCTACTCCTCTTACCTCGGAACCAATAATCACCTCATCAAACCCCTTACTAAACATTCCCTCTACTGGTATTGATTTCTCACTACCAGAATTTGATTTGCACCAATCTCCTCCACAACAAAATCCCTCTTCAGCAGCATTCTTTGAAGCCTTTTATTTGGCTCCCTTGGTTGCTGAAGGAACTTTAGATGAGGAATTACATGATGGGGATCTTATGCTTATGAAACAGTATAAGGTTCTCAATTCCAAGCTTGACACCCTTATTCAAGCTCAGACAGGATTTGATCCTACAAAACCTACTGTAGGTGATCTTTCCAAAGAGATAGAGAACTTGGAGTTCACCCTGACCAAGGAACTGAACGACTCAGTGAAGCAGCTTGAAAAGAGACTCTTGGATCAACAAACCAAAATCCAATCAACCTTTGAACAGAAAATTCAGTCCGCAGTTGCTAAGGTTGAAAAGAAAATGAACGCACTTGCTGAAAAAGTGGAGTCTTCTAACTCCGAAGTCCTGAAGGCTCTGCAAGACCTTCGGACTGAAACCCTATCCATACAGCAAAGTACCAAGTTTAAAAAACAACTTGATGAGGCAAGAGCTAAAATCAAAGAGCTTACTGCCGCCCAAACAGCTTCGGAGATCACAAAGTTTGCTGATGAACTTCAGAAGACAAATGCAGTTCTTACCCAAGACATGGTCACACGCCTCAGAACTGTATTACAGCCACTCATCAACTTTGCTGATCGCATTGCTAGACCTCAAGCCAGGCCTACTCCTGCTCAGCATGTGGGCCATGCTTCACAAGGGGGAGAAGCATTGGTCACATCCTCCGAAGCCACAGCAACAACAACAGCAACCACCTATGTTGCTACCAGTTTGGGTACACCTCTATTTGTGGCATCTTCTGGTCCCACATTTTCAACAATCACCACAGCAACAATGGGATCATCTGAAGCTGGGGGATCAACAGAAAGGACTGTTGAAAGCTTGATCGCCCCACACATGGAGAAGGTTTATAAGGCTAGATGTGAAGACTATGCCTTGATGCTGAAAATGAATGCCTTTGCACGTGAAGATGGCAAATGGACAGCTGAAGCAATCAAAACCTTCGGATTTCAAAACTTAGGTGTGTTCAACCGACTACCTCTTCGGAGTTTTGACACAAGCGACTCCGATGATCAACAGCTTGACTTGCCTTTTAATCCAAAGACCTTCTCCTTTCTCCAGTTCGTTCAATCAATAACCAACGAACAAAGATCCACCTACTGGACAAACAAAATCAACTTCCATGCTATATTCATTCAGAATCAGAATGTAGTATGGAGTTTGAAAAGGATTAAGAAAATCATCTCGATCAAGGAAGCAGAGACGTTTGAGAACTTCACAAATTACAAATTTCTTGTTCTTCGTGGTTCTGATGAAGAGGAATCGACATTCACAATCGCTGACTTCCTAATAATAAACCCAATCGACTTCATTAAACTTTTGGAGATCATGAGAAACCAACCTGGTCATGCTACGGAGTCATTATTTGTATTCAACATGGCCAAAAATCACATCATGAGATTTCTGAACAACTACTTGCTCAGATTTGCAAAGAACGACATGGAGTTGTGTTCCTACTACCAACAGCCACTGGTCACTCCTCCAATCACTGTTTGGAACATCAGCAAGTTTAAGAATGGGGAGATTCTAGATGAACCATATGGCGTAGTATTCAAAGGACTTAAAAATGAAACCGAAGTTATGGTTAAGTTCTTTGAAGTTGACTACATTGGCCTCCATCCCTCATCAGCATGAAGCATCATGTGAACGCCTGCCCAGTCAACTCGCATGAGAAAAAGAAGAGATTCATAGATCACATGTCTTGGTGGCTAGTTGTTATAAAGGCCTTGAAAAGGGCATACAAAAGAAACTTCAGAGAATAGGCTTCGGATGCACTTCTCACAAAGGGGGAGATTGTTGAGCTAAGTTTGTGATGAAGTGCCACCCAATCTGAAGACCTAATATTTTGATAAGAAGACTCTAAAGTCTGAAGACTCCGAAGGGTATATCCTGGAGGATCCGAAGACTGATCTTTGTAACAACTTTTTGGTGCACGCGTGATTGCAGACTACGTGGTGCATGAATCTTCACTCCTATTCGCTAGTATACTGATAGGATATTCTCTGTAATAATTTATACTATGTGTATCATTGATCATGTATAAATATCAGTGATACCATTCCGTGTCGAGTGTGAAATTGCATCTTCTCCATTGTAAAACCCTAATCGTTTAATTCAAGCATTCGACACACGTTATCCAATTCTTACTATGTTCTTTATTCTTCTTACTTATATTTGCTTGTGTAAGTTGCTTAGAATAATTTATCTTCGTAGATTACTAGTCATATATCACTGTTTGATCGATTTTACTGTTTAACGAGGGTATATACGAAATTCACCATATTTATAAAAGTATTCTTATTTATACGGTATTTAATAATAACCAGTGGTGATGCCCGCGTGTTGTTTTAAATGATATAAATTCAAAGCTATTTACGTAATGTCCTCTTACACAAAGAATATTTTTTTGGTTTTGCTATTAAACAACAACCAATGCTATAGATTTCTCTTACATAATGTCTATATATGTAATGCTGCTATTACATAGGGGCCATTTTTATAATATCATTATTACTCAGGGACCAAAATGTAACTAATGCAAATTATAAACTACAAAGACCAAAACTGCAATTATTATAACTTATAAACTACAGAGACTAAAACAATGATTAATGCAAATTAAAACCACATGAACCAAAACTATATTTATTGAAACTAAAAAACTTTGGTGAACAAAGCTGTACTTAAAGCAAATTAAAAAATACGAGATCAAAATTCTTTCTTTCATATTTGTTAATACGTAGATTCCACTTCTAAAAAAATTGTAATTATAAAAAAAAAATTATAGGGACCGAAGCTGTAAATAATACAATTTAAAACATATGGGTTCCAAAACTATAATTACGCATAATAAAAACTACAACGACTAAAACTATAATGATTCGACATTAAAAATTATAATGACAAAAAATGTAATTAGTATAAATTATAAACTATAGGGACTGAACTTGTAACCATTAAAATTAAAAGTATATGGACTAAAATTGTAATTAGCAATTATAAGGTCGAAACTATAATTAATACATATTAAAAAATATAGGCACCAAAACTATAAATACGTAAATTAAAAACTATAGGGATCAAAACTGTAATTATTGTAAATTAAAAACTATAGGGGTCAACACTGTCATTTTTATAAACTATAAACTACAGAGACTGGAATTGTAATTATTGAATATAAAAAGTATAGGGACTAAAATTTCAATTAACTTATTTTAGGTCTTAAATGGCAATGTTGTAATTCTTATAAATTTCATGGTCTTATAATGATCAAAACTGTAATTATAGATATGAAAACTATAATTATAAATTAAAAACTACATGTATCAAAAATGTAATTATCTTAAGTTAAAAATATAGGAACCAAAACTATAAATATTATAAATTATAAATTATAGTAACTGAGATTATAATTATCAAATATAGAAAGTATAATGACCAAAATTGCAATTTACTCATTCTAGGTCTTAAGTGGCAATATTATAATTCTTCTAAGCAAATTAAAAGAATATATGTACCAAAACTATAATTATTCAAATTAAAAACTATAGGGATCAAGATTGTAATTATCCTAAAATAAAAATTATAAGGATTACAAATTATAAACTATAAGGACTGAAGTTGTATTTATTAAATATAAAAATCATAAGGACCAAAGTTGTAATAAACTCATTTTAGCTTTTAATGGCAACTGGTCGCAACTTCGTGCTACGCACGTGCGTCCTGGGTTTTTTTTAGTCTTTTGGCTAGAATGGAATGAGAGATTTTTTGAAAATAAAAAAATTAGGTGTAAACAGAACAAATCCAAAAGTGCAGTCTTTTATAATGTTAACCATAAAATATAAGTAAAGAATTTTTCAAAAATGCTTTTTGGAATTCGTTCGATGCTTCCGCAGTTTGCATCTAACGTTGTCTTCTTATAGATTGTCGGCTTTTGTTGCATGCATTAATCCTATTCTTGGCTATCACAAAAGAAATGTAATTTTGGTTACTAAAATACTTTGCCTAAATTTCCATTGTTCTGATTATAACATGAATCCTTGGAATGAAAAAGTAATTCCTCTGATGAAGCATGAATTAAAATTGTATAATTTTTTTATGTACAAAACCAAAATTGAATAAATAGCAACTTAATGAAGAACATGTATATGTTTGCCTTTCAGAAATTTAAACGAAAACTTACCAATAAATAAGTTTTTAAGAGGTTCTAAACACAAAACTTCCTGAAATAAAAGGATTTTATATTAATCTTTGAGCAGCCTCCTTGTCAAGAGACCTCTCTTTTACGGATAATCTGTCAGAATGTAATTAGAAACTTATTAACTCAACCAAAATATATAACGGGTATTTAAGGAGAAATACTTACATCTCCCAATCGAGATTATGTTTAAGCATAGAAAATATAAAAATAGGCGATTATGTTTAAGCATAGAAAAATATAAAAATATAACCGTTACCCTACAAAAATATAACCGAAAGACAGGCGATTATGTTTAAGCATAAAAAATATAAAAATATAAGATATCGTCTTTTCATATTTATTACCTTAAATTCCACAAGCCAAACCTTTTACGTCTATTACTAACTCACCACCATTCATTTTTCAAAGTCCTTTCTAGTACTCTACAAATTTCTGACCAATTACAACATGTTAGAAATTAATAACCTATAAGAGCTACACAGGGAAAAGGAAAAATAAAGAAATGAAATGGTGAAACCTGACAATAATGATCAGATATATGTCAGTATCCTTTAGAGAGATTCAAAATTATATTAGTGACATAATTTACCAGGTTAATATAACAAAACGGAAACTTCATTCTTTTTGTAAAATACTATGTGAATCTGCAAGAAATTGGATTAATTACAATTAATCATTTTTAAAATATGATGTAAACTTCAATATTTTATAAGCCACCTCAAATGAACCAATCACGAGAAAATACTTAAGATGAAAGTACATTGTTATTTCTTATATAAAACCTAACATTACTGGGACCTAAAAGTTATAAATTTGTTTTGAAAAGTTGAGAGAACTCACTGCTGCAGGATGTGACAACCGTCAAAAATCAGTCAACATAAGTTAACAATAATCAAGAAAAGTCAACTAGAGCGCACATTATATTAACATGTTGAGGTGTAAACTTCATAATCTTTGTGTTATTTTTGAATATTATAATACTACTTATGCTAGTTGAAATCAATTATCGGGTAAACGCTGTAAATACGGATAATAAACTACTGAAGCGTAAAAATTCGATAATCACACAAATATTATTTTGGTATTAGTAATATCCATAACACGATGTATTCGTGCTCACGAATCCGTAGACGTATAGAACGTCGAAAACGGAGTTCGCATGTGAAAGTTACAGCAATTCAATCGTTGAGAACAATAAACGTACACAGGAATAGGGCATTAAAATGCATTACGTGGTGCCTTAAACATTAAATATACAATAACGGAACACATATTATGAAGCGTAATATGGTCTAGTATTTAATTTCATAGCCCGATTAATTTTCCGGTAAAATGCCAAATATTGCGTATTCGGAAGAATACCGCGCTTAAACGCGTATATCTTCGCCTAACGATATATGAATCAATCTAAATAGATGTTTACTAATATTTTTATGTATAATATTGATTTATATACTTATTAGTAATTATATCTCCGGAAACTTATAAAAATACGCAAAATGTTTTACCGCGTTTTATAAAAACAGCAAGATTTATATAATACTTGTGTATTATTTATAAAAGGCTAGAACCCTCACCCTACCCCCCCCCCCCCCCCCATGGCTGGCCTTGAAGCCTCCAAGCCACCCTAGACCTAGTTCAAGTCTCTTACATGGGATACATATCTCATTCTTTAATATAAATTTGTACAAAAATTCATAAAATAGATTTCCAAAATCCTACACTTCCCCATGCAAGATCATCCAACTCTCCTCACCACCTCTATAAATTCGACCAAGGAAGGCCTCTCACACCCTCCTTTGATCTCCAACTTCATTTGCTCTCATTCTTTCTAAAATCATCAAGAACTTCCAAGTGGTTTCAAGCCTTTCAAAGGGGTTTTCAAGAAGATCTTGGTAAGTTCATGTATATTCCAAGTTTCCAATGTCATTTGTATCATCATTCTTGGTTTTTCTTCTATTCACATTCTTGATCTTAAACCATAGACCATCTTGAAGATCAAGTCATCTCCAAGTTGCTAAGCTTTGGTCTTTTCTTCTCCAACTCAAGACTTGCTTCAAGGGTGAGTTCATACCCCTCATTTTCACTTTTATCCATGTTTTAGGGGGAGAATACAAGTTTAACCATGAAAATGATATATTTTTGTAAAGTTTATGATATGTTCTTGACCAATAATATGTTATATGTTATGTTCTTGAAAATTATGTGTTCATGGTTTAGTCATCTTATTATAAAGTGATTGGCACAAACAAAATGGATTATGGGAAACTATAATACACATTTAGTTTAAGGAAATAACCATCTAGACGTTTACACATATTGTCACCAATAAAATTTTATAGTTTATGTTGTTGACAAAATGGTCATAAATATGATACTTTATATGAATATTTGACAAAAGATGTGAAAATACACTCTATTGAAATGTTCTAAGTAAACATGATGTCACTATCTTTACGTCAAAACTATTACTTGGTAAAAAGAATGTTATTACGACGTAAGTATGACTTTTGGACTTATAACGTCATAATAAGTTTTGGAAATGTTATTTTATAAAGAAGTTGGTATTTAAAACGAAAAGAACTATATTTTTGGTAACGAGTACAAGAATGACCATTTAGAAAAATCACTATTATTTCCTATAAAATGATGAGGTTTAAAAAGTGTTGCCATCACTTAAATAAAATGACTAAAATAAACTTCGTACCATGACATATTGTATGAACTTTAAAACTATCTTCGACATGTATATATTTAGTGTTTTAAATGTAAGAAATCGTGCAATTCAACTCATCGACATCTTTTAGATCTAAATATACCAATACGACGGGAAACATTTATATAAATTATAAAGGGTATAATTTATGGAACGAACGACAAGAAACAGTAGACATACTAAACATGATTATATAAATTATAAAGGGTATAATTTATGGAACGAACGACAAGAAACGGTAGATATGTTAAAGATAATTATGTAACAATATAATTATTACACACTATAATTATCATTAACATTTTGATAATTACAAATACAAATGGGTTTTCAGTACACTTATACACTATAGTTATCATGGACAAATTTGATAATTACAAATACAAACGGATTTTCAGTACATTTATACACTATAATTATCATGGAGAAATTTGATAGTTACAAAACATAAGGGATTTTCATTTCAATACAAAACGGTTTTCACTACGCTACAAATAAGGATATGACATGTGCGTTGGGTAACATTGTGAGACATCGCTTCACGGTACTAAAAAGAGTACACATTAAATCCTGGATTATAACCTTAATCATGTATGAGCGGGATAGTTGTATATAGATCTATATGGGATTGACAATCCCCACCTATGGTTGTTCGCTACAACTACGACCGACGGGTCAAGGGTGACAAATGTCTTCACTATTACGACGCCTGAAGAACGTCGTGCCAGGTCACTAGGTCTTAGCAAGGTTATAATAACTCACAAATTAACAACGAACGTCCTATATTTGGGAAAATATCTTCAAATGGTTTCACTTAAGTGTGAAACTACATGTTACACTTTTCAAAGACTCAAACAATAACTTTCACTATTTCACTACGAAACATATATCGCTATCATATTACGAGAACTTTCACTATTACACTATGGGTTTTTCACTATGACACTATGGGTTTTCACTATTACGCTAAGAAAGTTTACATTATTTCTCTACGGGTTTTATGGAAATTAAAACCACATTTCGGAACATACAAATATAAGTACTATTTTACTTATACATACGAGTTTTATGAAGTTTAAAACTACATTCCAACAAGATACAAACGAGTATGGTTTTACACTATTACACTACGAGTTTTTCACTATTTCACTACGAATATCTTCGCTTTTACACTACGAACATTTTCGCTATTACATTACGAACGTTTTCACTATTACACTACGAACGTTTTCGCTATTACACTACGAGCTTTTACAAAGGAATCACTATTTTTCTCACTACAAAAATCTTATGAACTCACCAACGTAATGTTGACACTTGCAAAATTACTTGTATTCTCAGGTAACAATTAGTCAGGTACGACTAACCTCTGGATGGGACGTGAAGACGTCTCTTTTGATTATTTTGATATCATAATGTAATTGGTCTAAAAACATATTGTTGAATAATGTAAATTTCCAATTATAATGTATGATGGTTGTTTATCTACTTATGTTTCAATGTATGCAATGGTTGTGATATTATGATTCGTTCCACCCTCCGACGATTCCGCCATCGTGGTTTGGGGGTGTGACAGATTGGTATCAGAGCAATTGTCTATAGCGAACTAAGTATATTCTTCCATGTAAGAAATACAACTATAGATACGGGGACTTATACATCTGCTAAAAATATTTAAACATACGATAAGACTTTTAGAATATAATGATATTCGTATAAAAGTATACATATATAAACAAAGATAGTATCACAATACAAGAACGTTAGAGTTTAAGTTGAAAATCATGATTAGACTTAGTATAATATGTTATCAAATCATGGGAAGACGTAGCCTGATCAACTACGTTTAACTACGGTTTGACCGACATATAACTAAGTGTGGGCATAATGGACAACGGAGTAAAAACTCAGGAATCACACAGTAATTAGTAACCACGTCAATGTTTAACATAAATACTTCGATAAGTATTAGTATTATTATGAACCACTATTGACAATTCTAAGTCGACACTAGTATCAACATTATCGCAATACCTCTTTATCGTCTACGTACCTGAGATACGACTAAGAAAAGGGTTCCGATGCCGGCAAGGGCGACAACATGAGCTACGCGTTAAGGGACAGTTGAGTCACCATGAGTAGTCACGACTTGAAAACCATTGATGAGTATTCCCGATATGACTCATGAGGAGACATAGAAATTTAATTCATAGTTGACCGATACATAAGACCTTCCTTTTGCGCTACGATTTTAGCCTTAGGATCGTCTCCATCTTGAGCTTAATACTTAAGCTAGGACATCTCTTGATTCTAAACCTTCTCTTTGGGTATGCATGCCCGACCATCTTTACTTCGTGTATCGTAATTCAATGCACAAAACCGCGTCCGCTTATGTCAAAATCTCTAAGTTTTATTTCAAGCCCTCAGAAACACGAGTGATATTCTTAAGTGTACCATCATCTTACACTTTCCAAATTATTCACATATTTTTGGAACAATCTTTGGCCTTATGCTTTTCGTTCTCGGTTCAACTTCGCACTTTGTCGACACACGGAAATTTCCTATAACTTTGATTTATCCTTCGACCCATATCGTTTCATACATTCGTTTGAGTCCTTCTGACATTACTGGCATCCTTATTGTCATCAAGGATTACATCCCCTTACACCACACGTCAAACCTATAACATAACTGTTGACTCTATAGAAGGTACGAAATTGCATTCACACCATCAAACGTTGTATAAACAATTTGACGTGTCCTCTATTTTGAGGAGAGAAGTTTTATATGTATAATTCTCTATCCTCCAAAGGATTGTTTTCCTAGAACACTAAATTGAGAATGTGCCTATTTTCAATGATCAATACTTTCACACCTTTCTTTAAGGTAGCATTCTACCTTACGATTTCCAATGAGTTCCTAACTCCTAAACTCATATTATTTCGACTCCTTACTATTTGCAATTGCATTGACTTAAACAGTCGGATAATTTATCCAAATAATAACCAAAATAGTCCTATATGAGTTCCCTCATTGACGATTTATCATAACGAACTTCGTCATTGTCTTATTACTTCGTGTGGTTACCAGAAGAGTACCTTCATTCACTTGGAGTTATGACACATTTTGATAACGGTGAAGTTACTTATCAATCTAAACTCTTCGGACATCATCTAGCTCATGTGGTTTATTTCATCATGAACTTTCACCGTCTTCACTAGAGACAATGACCCTCCCTAAACATATTCTTCGAATATGGTTTCGTTGTGGTGAGAGCATCCACAACAGTAATTGTAGCTCCAGAAATCCACGATCATTTCATAAACTATTTTGTAGACGACACTTTGAATGGTCCTTACGTCTGGAGGCACACCAAAACTTCGCTGCCTATCTGTAGTACGTACCTTTAGAAAAACTTCATGAATAACGAAACCCTCATCGTGTGTGTGAGTACCATTAAAGTTGTATACAGTAAGAAATTGAATAGTATGAGAATATCCGATTTGGCCTTATTACATGTTCCTTGTTTGGTTGTTGCCTTAGGGTAGAATCTATTATTCAAATGTCTATTTAATTCTACGCTGTATATAGCTGTACAATTGCGAAGCCACTCGTCAACCCTGGAGGAAATTCCATCATAGTAGAGTAGTAGGGTAGGATTCCTATGCCTTCATAGCCCACGTCATGGATAGAAGAAGGAAATGAATGAAATCGTGGACCTACCAGAAGTCCGTGACTTTCCTGATGTGTTTCCAGAAGATCTTCTAGGGATACCACCAACACGACGGGTCGAGTCCAGAATCAACTGGATCCGGATAGCAACCCTAGTAGCAAAGTCTCCATACAGACTGGCCCAACAGAGATGCAGGAGCTATCTAGTCAACTACACGAACTACTAGAAAAAGGATTCATTAGACCGAGCTTCTCCCTTTGGGGAGCACCGGTTTTATTCGCGGAAAGAAGGATGGATCCTTTAGAATGTGTGTTGACTATAAAGAATTGAACAAGTTGACTGTCAAGTACAGATACCCACTTCCAAGAATTGATAACCTATTCGATCAGTTACAAGGATCTAGTTACTTTTTGAAGATCGATTTGAGGTCCGGGTATCATCAACTTAGAGTTCAAGAAGATGACATTCCGAAGACAGCGTTTAGAACACATTATGGTCATTACGAATTTGTCGTGATGTCATTCAGATTAACCAATGCCCCCGCAGTATTCATGGATCTTATGAACCGAGTATGCAGACCGTTATTAGAGAAATTTGTGATTGTATTTATCGATGATATATTGATATATTCACGAAACGAAGAAGAACACGGTCAACTCCTGCTTTTAATCTTGGAACTACTTATAAAAGAGAAATTGTATGCCAAGTTCTCAAAATGCGAATTCTGGATATGATAAGTAGACTTCTTGGGCCATGTGGTTAGCCAAGAGGAGATTCATGTCGATCCATCCAAAATCAAAGTAATAGAAAACTGGGAGATACCAAGAACCCCAACGGAGATACGTCAATTTTTTTTTTGGTCTTGCTGGTTACTATCGAAGATTCATCGAGAATTTCTCCAAGATGGTGAAACCTCTCACAGCATTGACATAGAAAGGTGTCAGCTTCGAATGGGAAGACAAAAAGAGGTTACCTTTCAAACACTAAAGCAAATGTTGTGCAGCATGCCAATCCTATCTCTTCCAGAAGGCATGGAAGATTTTGTTGTGTATTATAACGCATCAAAACAAGGTTTGGGATGTGTGCTCATACAAAGAGAGAAAGACATTGCTTATGCTTCTAGATAACTCAAGCCTCACGAGGTCAACTACATCACTCACGACCTTGAGTTGGGAGCCGTGGTATTCACGCTAAAAATATGGAGACATCAACTCTACGGAAAAAAGTGTACGATTTTCACAGACCACAAGAGTCTCTAGTACATCCTCAACCAGAAAAAAAAATTCAACATGAGGCAACGGAGATGGGTCGAGTTACTAAACGACTACGAATGTGATATTCGTTATCACCCGAGCAAAGAAAACATTGTAGCAGATGCTTGAGCCGGAAAGAATACTCAGGACGTCGAGTAAAGTCACTATCGATTACCATACACTCGCACCTTTCTACCCAAATCAGGGATGCTCAGCTTGAGGCCCTGGAACCAGAGAACGTCACCAGTGAAGCTCTTCGGGGAATGGACAAAAGTTTTAAACTCAGGGAGGACGGGACACGATGCTTCATGGACTGAATCTAGACACCAAAGTTCGGTGGTTTCAGAGATTTAGTCCGTGAAGAGGCTTACAAGACAAGGTATTCCGTTCATCCTGGGTCGGACATGGTGTACCTCGACTTGAAGAAGCTGTACTGGTGGCCGATCATGAATGCAGAAATCGCCACCTTCGTAAGCAAATGTTTAACCTGTACAAAGGTTAAGGTGGAATACTAGAAGCCCTCGGGACTCAACAACCAGTAGTGGAAATGGGAACGATTAAAAGTGCCTCGTGATTGGCAGAAGAGCCACACAGACAAAAGACGCAAGCCTCTAGAATTCCAAGTGGGTGACCGAGTCATGTTAAAGGTCTCCCCTTGGAAGGGAATGATATGTTTCGGTAAAAGGGGAAAGCTTAACCCAAGGCATATAGGACCTTTAGAAATTCTAGCCAGAATTTGGTCGTGTAGCCTACAAGCTTCAATTACCCCGAAACTAAGAAAAGTGCACAACACCTTTCACGTGTCGAATCTCAAGAAATGTCTATCTGATGAAACATTGGTCATTCCTCTAGACAAGATCGAAGTCAACGAAAGCTTGCACATTATAGAGGAACAGTGGAGATGATGGATAGGGAAATAAGAGAACAAAACAAAGTCGCATTCCGATAATATAGGTCCGCTGGAACGCTAAGCGGGAACCTGAGTTTACCTCGGAACACGATGATCAAATGAAACAGAAGTACCTCCATTTATCCTCGGACACCCCCGTAACCAATGCCTAAAACTAAATTTCGGTACGAAATTCCCTTTAACGGGGGGATGATGTGACAACCGTCAAAAATCAGTCAACATAAGTTAACAATAATCAAGAAAAGTCAACTAGAGCGCACATTAGATTAACATGTTGAGGTGTAAACTTCATAATCTTTGTGTTATTTTTGAATATTATAATACTACTTATGCTAGTTGAAATCAATTATCGGGTAAACGCTGTAAATACGGATAATAAACTACTGAAGCGTAAAAATTCGATAATCACACAAATATTATTTTGGTACTAATAATATCCATAACACGATGTATTCGTGCTCACGAATCCGTAGACGTATATAACGTCGAAAACGGAGTTCGCATGTGAAAGTTACAACAATTCAATCGTTGAGAACAATAAACGTACACAGGAATAGGGCATTAAAATGCATTACGTGGTGCCTTAAACATTAAATATGCAATAACGGAACACATATTATGAAGCGTAATATGGTCTAGTATTTAATTTCATAGCCCGATTAATTTTCCAGTAAAATGCCAAATATTGCGTATTCAGAAGAATACCGCGCTTAAACGCGTATATCTTCGCCTAACGATATATGAATCAATCTAAATAGATGTTTACTAATATTTTTATGTATAATATTGATTTATATACTTATTAGTAATTATATCTCCGGAAACTTATAAAAATACGCAAAATGTTTTACCGCGTTTTATAAAAACAGCAAGATTTATATAATACTTGTGTATTATTTATAAAAGGCTAGAACCCTCACCCTACCCCCCCCCCCCCCCCATGGCTGGCCTTGAAGCCTCCAAGCCACCCTAGACCTAGTTCAAGTCTCTTACATGGGATACATATCTCATTCTTTAATATAAATTTGTACAAAAATTCATAAAATAGATTTCCAAAATCCTACACTTCCCCATGCAAGATCATCCAACTCTCCTCACCACCTCTATAAATTCAACCAAGGAAGGCCTCTCACACCCTCCTTTGATCTCCAACTTCATTTGCTCTCATTCTTTCTAAAATCATCAAGAACTTCCAAGTGGTTTCAAGCCTTTCAAAGGGGTTTTCAAGAAGATCTTGGTAAGTTCATGTATATTCCAAGTTTCCAATGTCATTTGTATCATCATTCTTGGTTTTTCTTCTATTCACATTCTTGATCTTAAACCATAGACCATCTTGAAGATCAAGTCATCTCCAAGTTGCTAAGCTTTGGTCTTTTCTTCTCCAACTCAAGACTTGCTTCAAGGGTGAGTTCATACCCCTCATTTTCACTTTTATCCATGTTTTAGGGGGAGAATACAAGTTTAACCATGAAAATGATATATTTTTGTAAAGTTTATGATATGTTCTTAACCAATAATATGTTATATGTTATGTTCTTGAAAATTATGTGTTCATGGTTTAGTCATCTTATTATAAAGTGATTGGCACAAACAAAATGGATTATGGGAAACTATAATACACATTTAGTTTAAGGAAATAACCATCTAGACGTTTACACATATTGTCACCAATAAAATTTTATAGTTTATGTTGTTGACAAAATGGTCATAAATATGATACTTTATATGAATATTTGACAAAAAATGTGAAAATACACTCTATTGAAATGTTCTAAGTAAACATGATGCCACTATCTTTACGTCAAAACTATTACTTGGTAAAAAGAATGTTATTACGACGTAAGTATGACTTTTGGACTTATAACGTCATAATAAGTTTTGGAAATGTTATTTTATAAAGAAGTTGGTATTTAAAACGAAAAGAACTATATTTTTGGTAACGAGTACAAGAATGACCATTTAGAAAAATCACTATTATTTCCTATAAAATGATGAGGTTTAAAAAGTGTTGCCATCACTTAAATAAAATGACTAAAATAAACTTCGTACCATGACATATTGTATGAACTTTAAAACTATCTTCGACATGTATATATTTAGTGTTTTAAATGTAAGAAATTGTGCAATTCAACTCATCGACATCTTTTAGATCTAAATATACCAATACGACGGGAAACATTTATATAAATTATAAAGGGTATAATTTATGGAACGAACGACAAGAAACAGTAGACATACTAAACATGATTATATAAATTATAAAGGGTATAATTTATGGAACGAACGACAAGAAACGGTAGATATGTTAAAGATAATTATGTAACAATATAATTATTACACACTATAATTATCATTAACATTTTGATAATTACAAATACAAATGGGTTTTCAGTACACTTATACACTATAGTTATCATGGACAAATTTGATAATTACAAATACAAACGGATTTTCAGTACATTTATACACTATAATTATCATGGAGAAATTTGATAGTTACAAAACATAAGGGATTTTCATTTCAATACAAAACGGTTTTCACTACGCTACAAATAAGGATATGACATGTGCGTTGGGTAACATTGTGAGACATCGCTTCACGGTACTAAAAAGAGTACACATTAAATCCTGGATTATAACCTTAATCATGTATGAGCGGGATAGTTGTATATAGATCTATATGGGATTGACAATCCCCACCTATGGTTGTTCGCTACAACTACGACCGACGGGTCAAGGGTGACAAATGTCTTCACTATTACGACGCCTGAAGAACGTCGTGCCAGGTCACTAGGTCTTAGCAAGGTTATAATAACTCACAAATTAACAACGAACGTCCTATATTTGGGAAAATATCTTCAAATGGTTTCACTTAAGTGTGAAACTACATGTTACACTTTTCAAAGACTCAAACAAGAACTTTCACTATTTCACTACGAAACATATATCGCTATCATATTACGAGAACTTTCACTATTACACTATGGGTTTTTCACTATGACACTATGGGTTTTCACTATTACGCTAAGAAGGTTTACACTATTTCTCTACGGGTTTTATGGAAATTAAAACCACATTTCGGAACATACAAATATAAGTACTATTTTACTTATACATACGAGTTTTATGAAGTTTAAAACTATATTCCAACAAGATACAAACGAGTATGGTTTTACACTATTACACTACGAGTTTTTCACTATTTCACTACGAATATCTTCGCTTTTACACTACGAACATTTTCGCTATTACATTACGAACGTTTTCACTATTACACTACGAACGTTTTCGCTATTACACTACGAGCTTTTACAAAGGAATCACTATTTTTCTCACTACAAAAATCTTATGAACTCACCAACGTAATGTTGACACTTGCAAAATTACTTGTATTCTCATGTAACAATTAGTCAGGTACGACTAACCTCTGGATGGGACGCGAAGACGTCTCTTTTGATTATTTTGATATCATAATGTAATTGGTCTAAAAACATATTGTTGAATAATGTAAATTTCCAATTATAATGTATGATGGTTGTTTATCTACTTATGTTTCAATGTATACAATGGTTGTGATATTATGATTCGTTCCACCCTCCGACGATTCCGCCATCGTGGTTTGGGGGTGTGACACAGGAAGAATGTACTTTTAGCGTTTTGGGATACCATGCCTAAAAGAGATTCTAGCTAAAAAATGAACCTGAGTTTGCCGTCTTTTTGCACCAAACATCTCATTCCATTACTGACCTATTTCACCAATCTTGAAAGTTGAAATAAAGACCTGCAGTAATAATAGTTTCAAGATTTATAAATTTCCAGTAAATGTTCTATATACTCTAGTTTAATTTACCGTACAAAAATATTCCATTGTAATGATAATTTTTTCAACTCACCGGCCTTCATCATCAGGTCATAATCGTCCTTAAGTCTCTTTGGTTGAGATTCAACTGTATTTGCATAGAATCGAATAAGATAAACGTAATATATATATATATATATATATATATATATATATATATATATATATATATATATATATATATATATATATATATATATAAAATACTTAGGATGATAACATGCATGTTTTTTATCTTCGTTATAGTAAAACATGTCATAATTCAACTGCTCTCCAATAATAGATCTCACTTCCCATGATCATCTATCACACCTTTGTCTAATTTATTCGGTAGCTTTTTCAACAGCAGTAACACACTTAATCATAGTTCTCCTAGGCATTTTATCAAACACATAGAAAGTGGGGGAGTTCAGCTTTATAACTACATACTTGAGTTTTTATCATTGGAATGAAAAACAATGATAAAAACTCAACAATCTTCTAAATTTTCTTTTAGGACATCCACAATGGGGAACCATTTTTAAGATCAATTTTTCTTTTATCCAGTAACTTTTTTTAAGCACAAATCATAAAATTTCTTTCATTGGCTTTTTCTTTTAACAATTAAACAGTTATCTTCATCTATTTGGGATCTTTTATGAATCCCCTTCCTCTAATTTGTCAACACTATATTTGACATTGGTGTCATTTTGATCAAGTATGTAGTTATAAAAGCGCTACCTGGTTTTTCATATCTAATATTGATGTCATTGTGATCGTCTTGACAAATGCTCTTTAGTGATATTTTGTCTATAAAACATATTCGTGTTCATTTTGCACATTAAACAAACCAAAAACTAATAAAGATATAAATTCAAAATATATGATTAAGGATGGTAAAATGAAGAGGAGGGGGTGAAATGTATAAATCAATAAGTGGTTGAAGAATATAACAATAAAAACCGTCTTTCAATCTAATTGTAATAACCTTTCAAAGACAATTTAAATAGTAAAAAACTAAAAATCTATAAAAGACCTCCCATTATTATAACTATATTTTAAACTTTTTTTTTTCAATATGTATAGCAATGGCATTTTGGTCTCTTAAAATAAAAAGAACGAAACCAATTCCTTCCGCCCACCAAACCTGGAATTTAAAGGAATCCAACAAAATTACATTCCATATGTTTGGAAATAAAACACACAACGGAATGGAATCCCGAATTTCAATTCAGTCGGGGTCCACAAACCCCTAAGGGTGCGTTTGGTTCACAGAATGTTTGAAAGGAATTGGAATCTTTTGGATGAATGGGAATTTGACGGAATTGGAATCCACAATTAAGTTACCTGTCTTGTGCATGCTGAGCTGGAAAAGTAGGCATAAAATCTTTAGACTTTGGAAGAGGAACTTCCCGGAACCATTCATCGTTAAGAGCTGCTTCAGCTGTTATCCGCTGCACGTTCACACAAGTAAAAATAAAAATAAATAAATAAATACAAAAAAACCTTAAATGTCGTGTTTATATAGAGCAATAAATTACAAAAATAATACCTTCTCAGGGTCATAGGTTAGAAGATTGTTCAACAAATCAAATCCAGCATCAGACAGAACAGGTGATCCAGTAAAAGATGTTGCGGGAAATTTTTGCCTCAATAAATTATACCTGAGGAAAAAAAACAAAAATGGTAAATAAAACCAAGGGCAGTTTTGGTATAACTAAATTGGTCAGGTCACCAACGGAAAGTAGAAAGCTAGACCAGAAAATCACACAAAGTTGGACGCCTGGGAAAACAGTGGCAATAATAATAAGAAAATATGAACAATGAATTTTACATTAAATATTCAAATCAAGAAAGTCAACACTTACTGATGCTTCACAAAGTTCACCTTCACTCCTGGAAGTTTAGAAAATCCAGGCCAAATAGTCTCATTTGGTGTACCGAGTATTTTGAAAATCTGCAATCATTCAAATCACTAAATAACATCAATACTAAAATAATAATAAATAAAGATCCCTTTTACTATTGTATAAATATAAAACACAAACTCTACATAGTCAACTTGCCTTGTCAAGCTGGTCAAACTCTGTTTTTCCATTGAATAACGGTTGCTTAGGTAACAATTCAGCCATGATACAACCCAATGACCACATGTCAATTGCTGTGAAATATTCTTTTGCTCCCAAAAGAAGTTCTGGTGCCCTGTCAAAATTTAAACCACAAGTTCGATATCTACTATATGGCCATAGAGACTTCTAACCATTTTTGTACTTTTTCCATGGAGTAGCACGGCACAAGGCAATCATTAACTTGACCCAATAAAACAACTCTTAAAAATATAAAATCATGTAAATGGCATAAATAAATACATGCATATATTCATATGAAACAATTACGTGTGGTTTTGTTATTCTATTAGAAAATCAATGAATCGCACAACAAATGAATCAATTTAGATGAAGATAAATAAACCTGTGATTTAACCGAATGATTATTCCATAATTTTTTACCCGTATTCCACAAACATCAAAATTTTAAAGCGGATACGTTTCCTCAAAATTTTTAAAGCCGATAAGATCAAAATTTTAAAGCAGATAAGATAAAAGAAAATTTTAAATTGCTGCTGGAGAGCCAATTTCGAGCTCAAAGACCTCGAAGTAAGAATAAGATTACCTACGCGCAAGTTTTTAAAATTAATTTTCGTTAGCTGAAGTTCAGTTGGTAGTAATCGTTTCACTTACCTGGAAGAAGCTTCGCGTGAAGGAGAGTGAACGGGTTAGATAAGGAACTGAAGAGTACCTGAAAGTTTTGCAGAAGGTTTTGGGCTTATGTCGATGCGTAATTCAAAGGCGTAACAGAAACAATCCGAATTGACGGAAGAGGAGTGGAAAAATTTACCATTCATCAAGTGCCAGAGTCTTTGTATCGGAATCAACCTGTTAAATTTCTCCCTGCAAATTACAACAACCAATAACGAACTGGTTGCTTTGACCAACACTAATTACAAAAAGTTGGCAGTTCAACAAACTTCGCAACCTTTATACAGGATTATTCCAACTGTTGATGTATACGTACCGTATCCAAAAGGTTGTTGAGGAAACTTCAAATCGTATGATTAGGGCAATTGTAAAGGCACCGAGCTTTTCCTAGAGGTGAGGGGTTCGGTGTTCCTCTTTCCAAGGTCGTCTGTTTTTCGCACATCTCTCAGTCGATTGAAACACTAAGTTAGATCTCCAGCCATGTTTTTTGTGAATCCTTCAAAATCGAGAACCCTTGCGGCAACGTACAGACCGGTGGGGATGAGCGACGATAACAGTGAAAAACAATTCGATTTCTTGAAGAATGAAGTAGGCGATTTCTTGAAGAATGAAGCAGGAGGTGGAGAAAACTAAGGTAATATGGTAAGTTCTTTAAATATTATTGACACTTTTCCTTTTTTTCCCGCAATTTAATAGGATATATAATATTATTTATACGGTATTTAATAATATTATTATTTAACATTTTTTTAACTATTGCAATATTAAACAAATATAAAATATTTTTGATCATTTTTCAATTTTGCTCACGATAATTTGTTTAAATAGCAATTATTATTTTCATAATAACATAAAATTTTATGGTGTACAACTTTATAATTTTCAAGTTAATGTTATTAACTAGCTTTTACACATCGAGTGATGCAGCGGGGTGCATGCATCTATATCTATATTTATATAACTCTTATAACAGAAGACATTCAAAAGAATGTGAATCAAGATATCTCATGTACTTGCACCACATTTATTTGAAACTCCTATATATATATATATATATATATATATATATATATATATATATATATATATATATATATATATATATATATATATATATATATATATATATATATATATATATATATATATATATATATATATATATATATATATATATATATATATATATATATATATATATATATATATATATATATATATATATATATATATATATATATATATATATATAAAAATTAACAAAAAATTTATATATATATATATATATATATATATATATATATTAAGAATATATATATATATATATATATATATATATATATATATATATATATAAAATTAACAAAAAATTTATTCATGTTTTGAGTTTTTTGGACTGAATGTCAAAATGTAAGATATTTTCTTAATAATAAGTTTAAAAGAGAATTTTCACCACTATCCTCACGTTTTATTATTTATTTATTAACATATGAAAATTTTCACCACAAAGATCATTCATAATATTTTTTATTATTTATCTAAATGTTAAATTTATATAATCTTATAAGAGGTCATATAAGTATAAAAAACTATTTTATATAATAATTCATAGTCTTATACGGTTTATTTTATATAAATAGTACATACAAAATATTAAACGCTTATAATTAAGTTTTTGGTAGTAGGTTTGGAGCATTTTGACATAATTTTTGATTGAGAGATTAGCTGATACTATCATTCATCTAATTGACTTAACACAATTGAACTATTTCAATCATATTTATTTAAATCTCATAAGCATCAATAATTACCATAAGTAAAAAAATATTTTGAGCTACACATTGGTGTTTGTATTTTGTTTTTAATAGAAAATTTGTTTTAATAGATATTCATGTATTGGCACATTAGTTTGACATTTTTGAAAAAAAATTGAAAGTACATTCGAATAAAATGCAAAATAAAAAACATAGCTATGAGTGTTTTATATAATAATTCATAGTCGTATACAATCTATTTAATATAAATAACCCACAATATATATTAGACATTTATAATTAAGTTTTAATAGTGTATTTGAATGGTTTTGACATGATTTTTTATCTAGATATTAGATTATCATATTTATCATTTAATTGATTAAAATAAATTTAACTATTTAAATCATACTAAATTAAGACTCATAAATATCATTTAAGTAACATAAGTATGAAAGCTTTTGAGTTGCAACGATTTAATGTTAAATAACTCTTAGTTGAAATTTTAAGAGTTGTAATATTAAAATAAAATATCAATGTAATAACATATTAGTATTTATATATGGGTTTATTAAAATTTTGGTTAAATGGAAATTTGAGTTTTGACAAAGTAAAATGAAAAAGGAAAAAACATTGCAATGATTTGTGAAATGAATATCTAAACCACTCTTTTTAGTTTTAAATGTCATTTAATTATTGATATAATTGAATTAATAGCAAATAAAAACTTTTATTTATGTTTGGGTTAAAACGTAATGTTTTTCTATATTAACTCATAGTCTTACAACTTATTTTATATAAATAATACACAAAAAATATTAGATGCTTAATGTTAAATTTTTAATAGTAGGTTTGGGTATTTTTAATCTAGATATTAGACGATCATATTATATATTTAGTTTATTAAAAAATTGAATAATATTAATCATATTTGATTAATATTCATAAGTATCAAAAGTAAGAAAACCTTTTGAGTTGTAATGATTTAATGCTAAATAATCCTTAGTTTTCTTATTTATCTATAATATCATCATAATAATATATTATAAGTATAAAAATATAGATTTAATTAAATATCATCAACTTTAATCATTATAACAATTATAAATTTCAACCTTAAAATTGAAGTTTTTTTTATCATGTGTTTCAAGTTTTTAATAGTGATTTACATCATTCTTTTGATTTTTTATATAAAAATTGTTATTTCATAGTTAAAAGCAATGACATTGACAATTCTAATAAAATATGTCCGTTTTATTATAACTAAACTTTATTCTTGCGCAACGCGCGGGGATTCGCCTAGTATATCTTATAAAAGAGGCAAAAATACTGCAACCACATTCATTTGAAACTTCAATGACTTTTTAAATGCATTTTAATAATGATATTATCATATTACTTATGGTAATTTATTCTACATATTAATCACTACAAGTGAAAACTTTTTTAACTCATGGGTATTAAGTAGTAATTATTGTATTTAATTGGTTAGTTGGTTTATATAAAGATATAAATAGTGAGAAATGATGATTTAGAAACACATAAAACTTTATATTGGAGTTCATGTAAACTTTTGGAAGAAGAATAGCAAGATAAAATTTTGGAATATGGAATTCTATACAAGTAAGATCAACTTGACGTCTACTATATTTGTTTCCATGAAATTTTCCGAGAGTGATTTCATGTATTCATATTGAATGAGGAAGAGGAATATACAAAATTTGGAAGATGCAATTCTATACAAGCAAAATCAATTTGAAGTCTACCGTATTCGTTTCCTTGAAACTTACACCCGAGAGACTAATAAGCCAAACAATATTATATTTATTTTCATTTCGTATCAAAAGTTGATGTTTTTTATAATATATGTTGGTTTTTAATTTTTATTCTTTTACAAAAATTTGATATGTTGTAACATGTAACTGAATAAACTAAAAATGATGATGCACCTTTTTAAATAGATATTATGATTTAGATAAATCGATATCATATGTGTATTACGAACGAGATAAACATATCTCAAATCTTATGTAAAGTATTGTGATTCTCTATATTGTTTTAGTTTCTTGAACTTTATATTATTTAAAATAAAACATGTTGTCCTAAAGTTGGCTGTTAAGTATAAACGTTTGTTGCAAAAATAAAAAAGTAATGATCATATGTATAAGAAAGTTGCATATTAAACCTTACTAATAATTAAAATATTCATTTTATAATAACTATAATTTTAAATGAGGAATACATAAAATAGTTGTAGTTATTAAATCTCATCACATAAAATATCATTTATCTCATGAAATTTCATGATGAACGAGTGTTTTATTATCATATTATTCAAAATAATAACGATATTTTATTATCTAAGAATTATATTTTCATAATTAAGTACAAATAGTGTATTTATAACAATATATAGTTCTAATACAATTATCAACTTGCTTATAACTAATTTACCAAAATTATATTTTAATTTCTGTAAAATCGTACAACGGCCTACAAAGAAAACGGTTATTTGTTACTTTGAATAATATATAATCTTTTAATATTTTAATTATGTAACTGTATTCCTGCGCAATGCGTGGAGATTCGCCTAGTTTTCATATTAATATAATGTAGACATTCAAAGTTGATTACATTGATATAAAAGCAAATTATACGAATGGTCTCTGTGGTTTAGGGTAATTTGCGTGTTTTGTCTCGAACTTTTTTTTTAACTCGGACTATCCTTATCGTTTGGTTTTGTTGTGCGTTAGGTCCCTAGCAAATATAAAATGACTATATTACTCTTATTTTATTTATTTTTTAAATTTATTTATTATTAATAATATTGAAAATTTTAATGGTCTCTCTCTCTCTCTCTGTATCACCAGTTGTAAACTCGATCACCTTTCTATTTTCTCTCAAATCTCTCTCGCTCTCTTCTCTCGTTATATCTGATTAGTACCGATTGAAGAATCAAAAATCGAAGACAAGTGATTATGTGTTAGCATCTGCCGCATTGTACAGGTACACCACTAGTGTGTATGTGTGTCTATAGAAGTAGGATATGGAGGGGGTGAGTTGTTAGTAAAACACAACTAAAATGTATTTACATTATTGGATAATGTGTTTACTAGTAGTGATCTGGTATATGCGTAGAGCTATGGCGGGAGGTTGCGATGTAGGTTACGGAGGGGGTGAGTTGTTAGTAAAACACAACTTTTCTTGTGGGAATATGATATTGAAGCAATTTTTGACCATCCAGTTGACTATGTTAACCCTCTGATAGTTGGCTTTTAAAAATGCTATTCCTCCATGTATATGAGATAATTCATGAAGGGATAACAAATGGAGAGAGAGAAAACGAGTGTGTGTGAGGGAGAGGGAGAGAGAGAGAGAGAGAGAGAGAGAGAGAGAGAGAGAGAGAGAGAGAGAGAGAGAGAGAGAAAGAAAGAAAGAAAGAAAGAAAGAAAGATATGGGTGGGGTTTTTTTGGTTTTTTATTTAATAAGTGATTAAACAGATAAAGATTAGAAAATGAACAAAAAAATAAAAAAAGTAAAATAGTCTTTTCAATTTTGACAGTGACAAAATCCATAGTTCAAGTCGTCCATAGGGACGAAATTCGTAATTTTGAAAGTTTGACCAAATTCAAAGAAGATGGCAACTCACAGGGACCAATTTTGCAATTTTGTCCCATATTAATATGCGTTTTTTATTGGCTTATCCATTAATAAATGTGGGTGCATGGCATTGGGGTCCACATATGTCTACTATGGTGGATATTTGATACTTGAATACATATTTTGGAGAGTCCACTACTTGGTAGCTTGTTGGGACTTGTGGCTTTAATCAGGTGTAGATATGGGCAACAATGAGAATGATGTGTTCATATCCCTCTTATTCAGTTTGGTCATGGGGTCTCCCATCATATGGATAATGATTCAGGAGTGTTGAGGAGTCATACCAGGGTTGATCACCAATGACATTCACGTTACTTTAATTGTAATATATATGTGGTTACTTGTTCATGTTATTGATTTCTACGTGAGTTTTAATAAGTTACCAGTATGTTTCTCATAAGGCTTCAGTGTTTGCCATTTTGTTTTTGATGTGTAAGCGATGTATGGGTGTGGTCTGATAGATTGACTAATCAGTTATTCTTATAAGGAGAAATATTGGAGAATAGTTGTTTGATGTAAGTAAGAGTGTTTGGAGATATTTTCTAGTACAACTTAACTTTAATTAAATTGTGATTTAATGTACAACACTCATGAGAATTTGTTTTTATGATGTTTTTGGGACAGCCGCATTTACTTTCGGGTTGAACTAAAATACTTGTAAGAATTTTCTAAGGGCTATAGCGTATCCTGTATCGATGCTGAAGTGTTTTCTCCTTCTCCATAATGGATTTTTTTTTAGAAAAACTCAAGAAGTTGGCATCTAGCATCCTCATGTCATAATACATCATTGTATATCATCATTGAGTCTCATCCTTAAAGGAATATTAATGTATCCCACATCGTTGTTAATGTCTTTCATCTCTCCATAAATACTAATTTTTTGGAGGAAAAACTCAATAACTCTACGTATATGTTTAGATTTGAGAGGTGTTACATAAAGCTAAAGGATATCCATCACATGATTACATGTAATGGGGTGACACCTCACTCTCAACTAATCATCACACCACATCACATATACAATGTTATACCTATCAAACCACGTCATTATTTCTAATTAAAAAAATAAATAATATAATAAAAAATACTAATTTGCATTAAAATAAAAAACGTTTCATTAATTTAAATTAAAAAGACCGAAAATTTATAAAAAAATCGAAAATTTTCGGGAGACATTGATGTGTTTCGTGGTTGTCAAGATTGTAACACTTGTTGATATACAAAAGCGGGTTAGGAGGGTTGTTGATATGGATTGAAATACAAGAATGATTGTTGGAAAAATGTTTGTTGTTGAATAGGTGAGCCGGTTTGGAGTAAGTAAGAGGAAAAACCAACTCAAAGCTCGAGTCCAATTCATAGTCTGTTACTCCACTTGTTCTAAACTGGTACGACATTGTACGCTAAAGTTTGGCCTAACCTAACTCGCCAACTCGGTTTTGTATCGCTAAACAGCCCTTCGGTTTTGATCAAATCGTTTTTCTATCGCCATGGAAATAGTCGCTCCACTTCCATTTCAGTCCGATTTCTCCCCTAATTCAATTTCAAAAGTACGATTTGTTGGTGTGAAGATCGGAGGGAGGTGAATATGTTCGATTTATTGTGGATTTAGTACGCATGTTATACAAATCCCCAAATGAATTAAGGTAAACCCTAGCAATTTCTGCACAATTATTCTTGTTTAACAAAAAAAATATCGAACTTCATCCAAAATCGATGAACATATTCTATAAACAAAAACCTGGTGAGCGTTTGATTCGCGTCTAAATTCTAGCTCTTGCCGAATCCAAACAATGATTTAATCGCATTTAGCGCATTCTCATTGATAAAAGACTCGTCAAACTTTTTCATCAGGGACTCAAACTCCTCAGATTTCCTTAGATTCTCTAGATCAGGATCACTACGGATTCGCTGCAATGTTAGTAGTAATTGTTAGAACCTGTTAAAACAAGATACGACTACAATTAACAATTTCCAAGTACCTTGAAATCTTCAAATCCAGATTTCATAGCATCTTCTAAAGCAGAAAGTCCGGCTTGGATCTGGTTAAGCTTAGAATAACAGCATGCAACATTGTAACTCGCTACAGAAGCTTCATTAATCTCCGGTTTTGACCCCAAAACGGATTCAAACTTTTCCAATGCCTCTTCATAGTTGCCACTCCTGAAAAAGTGATCGAGAGAAATCAGTTGTTGAGATTTTAGCGCGAAAAGTGGGGTTTAAAGGTAAGTTTTACTTGGAAAGTTGCAGGCCTTCACGAAGCTCACGTTCTCGTGTTTCCTTTTGTTCCTTCTTCCTCAAGTAATTTTGCATCTGAATCAAACGTAAACAATGTCGGTAAATAAAAAAAGAATGAATACAATTTGCTGAAAATTTGGATTTGTAAACTTACTTGGATTTCCCTAAGTTTGCCGCTAACTATTCCAGAATTTCTCTCGGCCCTGATGATCTCTTTTTCTGTTAGCTTACTGGTATCGTCCATCTTTCCTGCCAACCATGCCGGATGATTGTTAGATCATTACCGCAACATCCACAATTTGTATTCTTTTTTCTAGGGATATTGTTGTTAAATTGTAACCAAGTTTGACATTTATTCCACTTATGTGACTCAAATTTTTTTTAAAGAGTTTTAACCACGTAACTTTTATATTTGTTGAGTTCTTATGGAAGTTTATCTTCTTTTTTCATTTTTGTGAATATATGAATTGTGTAAATTCAATATAATACTCCTTAACTTAGGTTACTATTAGTGACATTTTCTTTTTCTTCTCAACAGGTTTAACCATTTGCATATAGATAAGAGTAAAGAGAATGAAATATGAACCAACCATATCTCTTTTGCATTCTCATGAGTAATGGACCGATTCTTTGGCGAATGGTGTACATGGTTCTTCCATATTCAGCTGCAGGCCACATCTCTGTTCCAAATACTGCACTGCAACATTTCAACATTTGATTACCATGTTTTCAATCACTATAAACATAATCAATCCCACACAAACCAAAAGGAAGACCGATTATTGACTCCAGATAACCAATTTTTGAGCATCAATGGCATCAATCCAATAAACTAATATGAAATTTGTTCTCGAAATCATAACCTACAGGTAAAACGAAGATAAGAAAACAGAAGAAGTGACATAGGCATTTCATCGAGTACCTGGTGGCCACAACTTTATCTCCAACAGTGAACATCTTAGTCTTATCGGCAAATCCTCCAGGTGCAATTGCATCAATGTAGGTTCCACCATCTCTACCCTTCATGAATTTCAATCCATAAGGCTGCTCAATCTCTACCTCATACTCTTCATACTTCTCCTCTTCTTCTGTCGCAGATTCTTCTGCTCCATTTTCCGTCGATGCTCTAACGATCAAAAGCGATGGTTTCTCCAAACTCGAATTCCCTAACCTGATTGAAACTCTTAGGGTTTGGGGCTTTTTTTGCAATGTTTGCTTGAACTGAGATGTGACGATAGACAACGTTTGCTTCGTCGGTGAGTTTACGGTTCTTGGTAATGGCGGCGAAGAGCATAGAGATGGATAGCTGTTGGGAGCAGTTGCCATGGTTGATTCAACTGAAATTTCTTTGGAATTTGGAGTCGAAAGTGATCATGGAGAATGAGGACTGTTATTGGAAGGAGGGAAGAGAGATTACAGTCAAGTGATCAGTGGTTCTAATGGAGTGTTGTGTAATACAGTTATCTCATGACACGTGTCGTTTCGTGTGTGGATTGCAATTTTTCTTTTTCAGGAATATTATTTATTTCCTATCCATAAAATAAATCCACTGTAATATTCTTAGAATATTTTATGCATACATTATTTTGTTAATATTATATTTTCCTATTAACCCAACTTGGAAACATTCCATAAAATCTATAACATTTATTTCTAATATATAACATTTCTTTGCAAAAATAATAAAATAGCACATAAAATCTATAACATTTATTTCCAATCTATAACATTTCTTTGCAAAAATACTAAAATAGCACATCCAGGTATTTATTTTTATTAGGCCTTTTTCTAGAAATGAAAGACATGAGTGTCCTCTATGCGTCACCTAAGCATAATTCCAATATTAGAAATAAAAAATCATAACACAAAATACTTAAATTAGAAATGACAATCCAAATAACATGAAGACTTTCAATCTGAAAAATCTTTGTAATCATCGGGCGGAGGTGTATTAAGATCGATATTATTAATTTGATATATATGTTCTGCCAAATTAGCGGGAATTTCTTGATGTTTTTGAGTGTTGTGTACCTCCCTTCTTCTTGCAACGTACGGTTGGGTACCCGGTTCTATTGGCACATTTAAAGTGACGTTTTCATTTACTACATATTGACATTTCGCTTTCCCTCCGTCTTCTAAAATCATATATGGTAAAATGATACACGTATACATAATAGATGCAAGTCTTTCCACCGTTTGTGAACGTGTCGAATTTTATAAAATGTCCCAACACTTCTTGAGAGCTTCAGATGCTTGTTCCACATCCTTTTTAGCTCTTGATTCGGATAATTTATATTTTATGCACTTTGAATCACCTAGACATGTCAATGTTTTCACAAACACAACATATTGAAGATATATATCATCAACAAGATAATACTCGTTCTAGTACGTAGTTCTATTTACTTGAAGTGGACAATCAGGCGCAGACTCGTTACAAAATTTCGAATATAAGTGACATGCCTAGAACGCTGATATCATTGTTTGAACTGAGAGGATCAAAGAAGGCATACCAAATCCAAGGATCTTATGATGTAACTACTTCAAGTATGACCGTCGGATGAGTTTTATCACCCCGTGTATATTACTCATCTCATGCATTAGGGTAACTACCTCATTCCTAATAAAGACAACTAGACCTCCAAGCATCTCAGGAATGTCAAGGACATGTCTGTGATGCGCATATAATGCATGAACATCATTGAATGTAGGCTTACGCAAATATCTGTAACGTCCCAAATTTTGTAATAAAATTTTCGTTTTAAAGACGGTTCAAATACATAAAAACGGATTGTTAGAAACCATCAAATTAAAACTTGGTATTTAAAAATATATAAAATCGTATCAAAAACGTTTACAACATTATCCAGCGGAAGACTTGAATGCCAAAACCTCAGATGCGATACAGTCGCGCTGTACTCCAAGCTCAAGCTAGCAAATACCTGAAAAATAGTTAGGGTGAAAGAGTAAGCACAAAGCTTAATGAGTTTCCTAAAATACAACACGATTCATCACATAAAACACAATCACAAAAGGTCTCCGAGCTTGCCCCGAACAACCTAGCTCTCGGGCTCACCCCGATCCGCCTCGGCTAAGAACTCACGAGCTTGCCCCGTTCCGTCCATCACCGAATCAACTCATTCTTTGGACTCTCAAGCTTGCCCCGATCCATCCGGTTATCATTCGTTCTTCGAATCTCGGGCTTACCCCGATCTGTCGGCAGTCACGTAAGGCACATACAAACACATTACTACACACAGTAATTAAGGCTACCTACACACGCAACTTCGCCCATAGTATAGTGAGAAGACTCACCTGATTCGCAACCTCAAGTTAGACAGCACTCCATGCGAGTGTCCTCAGATCCCGACAATATGCTTCCTAACAAGGATAAACTTCACTTAGAACGTCCTAAACCCTAAATATGATAAGCTTCTAAGACCAGTACCCCGAATCCTCAAGTTTGACCAAAAATCAAACTGGTCAAAAAGTCAACGATCAAATGTCAAAGTCAACTTTGGTCATCTTTCAGTTAGCGCATCCATCTATACAAATAACGTCGCTAACTTAATAGTTGCATCGCGAAACCCGTCTAAGTTAGCGTCTCTG
The DNA here is from genome assembly GCA_023525715.1 of Cichorium intybus. Taxonomy (NCBI): domain Eukaryota; kingdom Viridiplantae; phylum Streptophyta; class Magnoliopsida; order Asterales; family Asteraceae; genus Cichorium; species Cichorium intybus. Next base: position 117,200,491 of record CM042009.1, on the reverse strand, counting down.
ACTACATAGTTAGCGCCGCTAACTCTGCTGTTCAGCCAAATCCTTCCAAAACTCTTAAATTTTAATACGCAAATACAATGTCTATAACCTTTTAGAGACCTCCTAAACAGTCTCTACAGCTATAAAAATGATGATTTTAATGTTCAATCATAGTCATACAAGCTTATGAACAAGTTCTAGGCCCAGAATGGCAAAAGTTAAGCTTAACTCATCTCAAACAAGGATTTCTAAGGCTAGGTTGGGATTCTTACTAGGATTTAGAAGCTAAGAGAAGAAAACATTCATCCTCTAGCCCCTAAATCCCTTCCCTTCAAAATGTCAATGTTCCTTAGCGGCATGCGTAGCTACGTCGGATGTCGTTGACATCTTTCTCATTACTCAGCTTAACCTTATATGTTACTTTTTATAATATATTTGCTCTAAAATGGCAATGTTTCCTATGAATAAATAAATTATATTGAACCTTTAACCCAATTAAAGGTCTATTGTTGATGGACTGTATATTTCAATTGATCCCTCGAGAAGAGACATTATTTGGGAATTTCGAAGAACTCATGCTTCCAAGTTCTTCCATACTCAAATCCAATTAGAGGTCCATGTTTGAATGAGATTATAGAATAGACACCACTCCAAGTAGGTTCACCCTCTTTCCTTATTAAAAATTTCACTAATTTACCATTTAAATGGCTAATTAGACATTTCATAATTTAGAGGGGTGTAACACGCTCATCTAATGAACTTCGTCTAAAAAACATTTTGAGTTTCATAGATTTAACTTTCATTTTATAAGAATAAATATTTTTTCTTTTTGGTAAGAAATGATGTGGGGTTGGATCCTTAAGAACTCTTTCCTTCCTTTTCTAAGAATCAACATTTTTCCTCTTTTTTGGTAGGAAACATTGCATCCTATTGCCGCTTGAATAAAAATAAAATTGTAGAAACTTTCTATATGAAAGAAACACCCATAGTATTCCACACGTAAGCATGCATTTGACTTATTAGGGTTTGAAGTTATCCATAAAGATGGCAGGACACTTACGTATCAGCCAATCAAGAATAAAGATACTACTTGAACTTTAAAAATACATGTTTTTTATTAATTATGAAAATGCATGTTGTGCCTTAATTGTTCTCCCCCCCCCCCCCCCACCCTCATTCTACTTTCTTAATTGTTTGTTAGTTACATTGTAAATAACTAACCGCTGCATATCAACATAAACACGAATATTAACCTCCATGCAAAGTCTAAGGTGTTGTTTGTGTTTGAAAGGGTAAAATATTTGCAGACTGTGATGGAATACACCTTGTGTTCAAAGCCTCATGAACCATTTTCGAAAGACAAAAAGCCAAAACTGAAACTTTGAGAAACAAGAAGCAGAAGCATGAAATTGTTTTGTGAAAAATCGTTCAAAAAGAAGTTTTATTCCCATAAAATAATTGTGGTGTTACATGCATGGAAAGAAAACAAAAATCAACAACATAGAAAGTAAGAAGAACAACCTTTGAAGCCTTTATTGGGTGCAGATTGGTCTGATATTCCACATGAGAAATGAGGAATCACTAACCATTTTGTGTACGATAAAATTATATGTGGGTTGAACCTATGAATATATTTAAGCGTGTCCATTGTAACCTTCCACTATTTCATGGGAATCCTTTATTGGGTGCATTATATGCTTGGTGTATATTTTCTAGCATACAATACTGTTTTTTAGATAATGGATATGATGTCAAAATATAGTCCTATGAGGTTTAATGTTGTAAATTTTGATGGAATTATCAACTTTGGCTTGTGGCAAGTTCAAGTCAATTATGTGTTGATCCAATATGGGTTACACAAGGCATTGAGGGGGAACCCAACTCTTATTTCTAGCAAGGATTCAACAGAACCAATAAAGTCGATGATGAAAAACAGGAAGATCTGGTTTGAGAGCAGCAAGTGCTATTCGTTTGTGTCTAGAAAATAATGTTTTTGTAAATATACATGTGATATTAATGTCAAATAAGTTGTGGGAGAAGCTTAAGTAGTTATACCAAGGAAAAGGAATATCGAATCGGTTGTATCTCAAGGAACACTTTTATACTCTTAGTATGGATGGAGATACAAAAATCTCAGATCATATAAGGTTTCTTAATAATATCGTGTCAGAACTAGAGGTTATTGGAGTAGATACTAAATATAAGGATAAAGCATTAAGGCCCATATTGTCTTTGCCATCTTCATATGAGCATATGAAGCCAATTCTGTGAGTTGTATCATTGTTATGGTATGCATGTGCTGCAATGGAAAATGATATATTTTTGTTAGCAGGATCAGGGATATACACATGGGTATTGGATTGGCATAAATGAAATATATGTGATGAAAGTTGATGTTGATGGTTGATGAACTTCAGGGTATGCCAAATTGGGAAGTGAATCTTTCTCTCTGAAGGCCCGTGGTTTTTCTCTAGTTTTGTAGTTTTCCACGTATATTCCTATGTTTAGTTATTTTTCTATGATTGTTATTGAGAGGGTTGTTAGGAATCATTGATGATATTTTTCCAATACAAAATTCTTAAATGAAATGTAATCACGGGATCAAGTTAATTTCTTATTTCTTTGTCAGATCTACTTCCGAAGACCTCTCTTCAATACTTGACAATACTTTTTCTTATGAAAATCATCTTGTCTATGAGAAAAATCAAAGGTATATCAATCACATACATTTAGATGGAAAGTGAATTGTTTAAATTGATTACTCTTTTATGAGATGATCCAAAGCATGTGAGTTCCTATTGAATATGTTCCAAGCTAAATCACATTCCTATTTGGCTTTACCAATTCTATAAGAAAATAAAATCTAATAAACTTATATGTGTGCAAAATTTGAAAATTATAAGAATAGTACCTCACCTCTCCAAACATTAATCATGTAAATCTAGGATTTCCTTGATGCGCAAAGAGGCTTTGCATCTACAAAATTGCATAGTGATGGAAGTTGTTCCTTTGCTTCACGAAATTGGACAATGTAAGGATCAAGGAAAATTCAAACATTTCAGATTCCCTACGATTATTATTACGTCGTCATTCAAAGAGTTCTAACGCTTAGACGCATAGGCCAGGAACTGCATGAAGATAAACAGTTAATGAATCGAATACAACTTTACATGTCTGCGGAAAGAAGATAGAGAGTGAGAGACTACCACAGCTGATAGGTTTCTATACCGTAGAATCAATTATCATGGTAGGGGAAACAATCAAAATTAATCTAAGGCAAGCAACAATTACTAAAACCTACAAGGATCCTAACTAATGGTATTAACAACTACAAGATGGATCAAGAAAAGCCTTGAGCAAAACCGATTTGCTAGAAGACCTTTGGTAGAGAACAATTTCACAAGTGCCAAGGAAGGTAGTATCCGATAAATAATACCTCTAATGGTTCACACCCAATAAGTCCAAATAATTAGATTAATTAAGTATTTAAGAAAACTCGCTATAGAACCCTAGAGATGGACTATAGATTATGCTGATAGAGAAGAGAAAACTCCAAGTCTACAAAGAATGGAGTAGGACGAGATTTACAATGCCAATGGGTATTTATAGCTTAAGGTTGCTTAGAGATAAACCTGGTTTGAATGGTAACTAGATAATAATAAATAATTAAACAATCAAACTTATCCAAAACCCTAACCACCTTCCCTATATAGCCACGGACGAAATTTGAAGGCTTATCCCTTCAAAATCTCGTCCCCTATCTCTAGGTTTCCAGAATATTCTTTTGTCCAACTATTGGATAATTAATATTCAACTGATGCACTTTTAGTTAATTTCAAATTAATTCCAAATTAATTCTAATTAATTCCAAACTAGTTTCTAATCAATTTATCATCACATGACAAATTAATAAACTATTTCTCTCTCTATATCTCTTAATAACTATAATAACATTTGGACTACTGAAGACAACCCAAAATGACCCTGCTATTAATGGAAAGTCATTACCAATTAGTTATGACGTTGGACACTATTCCAACAATAACATCCTTCGTGATCGAGTTCTGATGTTGTTGTTTCCTTGAATAACTCCTCATGAGAAGATAATTAACATTAATCAACTCTCGAATGCTTTGAGTAGTCTAAACAATGAAAAACTCTTACGAAAATAGCTCAAAAGCATATTTAGGTCTTAGGTTGGGTCACATGTTTTTGGATTTCAATTTTTGTAGAAAAAACGATTCTAAAAAGCTAATTCTAATATCAAAACTGAAATAGGAAAGGGGGGAATTTTTAACCCAAAAAGTTTCTCTGTTGCCCTTTTAGTCATTAGTTTTGGTCTTGGAATTTTTGTTTTTGGAGTTTTGGTCCCGAAAAAATGATTCAGTGTTATCGTGCAATCTATTACACCCTAGATGGTCGGGCCGTGGGTTTTTTAACCGGTTAAAAACATACATATTTCGTATAAAAACAAGTTGAATTGCCCTTTTTTATTTTTTAAAAGTTTTATAAGTGACTGGTGTATTATTTATGGCTCCTAAATATATAATCTTATCCTAATAAATAACTCAAAGCCACATGTCATCTCCTTATTGAATTTGACACATGTCATTGTCTCATAATTTTAAATTTCTTAAAAAAACTAATTTGTTTGAAACGTTTCTAACTCCTTAATGATCGGTTTAATTATCATTCAATTTCAAAACTAATTGTTATCATTCAATTTCAAAATTAATTGTTTTTTAATATCATATTATTTTTTAATATGTAGAATGATTTGGGAGACAATTGACGTCATAATATTTTGAAGAACGATTCCAACCATAATAGTGAATTTGATTTTAGTACCGGTGATATTCTCATAATCAATTATATTTATCAAAATACAATATCGGAATAGTAAAAATCAAAAGCAAGATGTCACGATACACAAACAAATTTCTTATGTAAAATTATTAATGTTTAGATATTCTTAATTAATGTTTTTTGTATCATCCCGTGTAATACACGGGGTCTCACAACTAATATATTAACATATCAATGTGTCAATATATTTTTATTTAAATATTTTAGAAGTTTAAAGCACTTAAAATATGTTTTAGACAACTTTCATTGTTTGATTATTATAATTTTAGTTGATTTTTCAAAAAAGCCATAAACAATTTTTTCAATTATGAGTGTCATGTTCTATTTTAATTTGAACCAACATCTTCTAAACGTGATTTACTTTCAACACCAAACGCTATCAAGGTTTGGTATTCGAAATAATGGCGTATAACATGGGTTGGTTTCACCATTTGCAACACATATTATCATGTTAAAATAAAATTAAGATTAATAAATTCTTTATAGAAAACGTGTTCCAAAACGGCTTAGATGGTCACTTCAAAGTTAAATCGAGTATGATTTGATTTTGAAATAATTTTATCTAATTTAATCTTCAAGTGACCATCATCCAATCATATTTATAATGATCGTATAGTTTGTATAATATTTCATCAATAGTAATTTATAATTTGACATTACAAAGTTTTTTAGTGTAACCTTGTAATCTATTAGATGGTATATTATTACATAGGCATTAGATATTAATTTAGTATATTATTAGTCTTGTGTTAAAGTAGGAATCCTTATAACTCTTGTATGATTATCCCATAAGAGAATGCAAAGTGGTTACATTTTGTCATGGCAACAGAGTATTAGCTTAATCATTACGCTGTTGACTGTCATCTACAACGATTTTCTCTAGTCGTCATTAGAGTTGCCTTCTCTAGTTGTTGTTGACACCTTCTTTATTTGTTGTCGTTGCGTTCTCTAGCCGCCGCTGGTTTTTATCGTCTCTTAACACCTTGTTGGTGACCATTTCTCATTCTTCCATCCTCTCTCTCTCTCTCTCTCTTGTCTCTTCCTCCTACAGATCTTTTATTATATACAAGGCTTTAACTCCTCGCTAGCACCTCTAATTTTCCTCATTCTTGTCATCTCTCTCAATTATACAAGAAGCACCACCACCACCTTGATCACCTTTATTGCAAAATCATCGATATCTTCAACTCTTCAAAATCTCGAATCCATCACCCCATATGTATGTTTTAACGTTTTCTCTCTCTAAATTACAATGCCTCGCTATCATGTTTTTGATTAGCTAAAACTTTCCATAAAAATCAAAACCATACTAACTTTTCTCTCCTATAACTCCATCTCTTACAAAAGCCTTCCATAAATCGCTCCTTTAGCACAAGCTCACACGAACTCGATCAAAGCCAAATCCCCACTCGAACCATACATCACTACATCTTTCTCTCTCCCTCTCACAAAATCAATCATCTCACAGATTCCAAATTCCGCCCCTATTCCCTCAAACACGCTCGTTGATCTTCTTCAAGTGACTTATTTCATCTTTTTCAATCACTCATCGCTAAACACATCTTTTCACGATTCTCTTTAATCCCCTCGACAACATGCATGCTTTTTTAGCCAAACATTATCAAGAAAACTTCTCAAAATCCATCATCGTATTATTCCTAACAACCAATCACATATGACAACCTCTACATCCATACCAAAAAATGACCGACCTGCTATTTTGATATTATCGACCCATATTCCATTGAATACTTAGGCACATCCAAAAAGTCACACATCCAAATAGTGATGAAGCACGAGCAAGAAGGGAATTACATATTATTTACTACTACAACTACGACGTGATAAGGTCTTTTGGGAAACAGTTGTGGTTGTTTCCTTTTTTTTCTTACTTGAATTATCACCACATGGTGGAGAAATAATGTGTAACGCCCCAAATTCCGTTATAAATTTTTTGTTTTCAAAATCGGTCTTATTATATAAAATGGTTTGGAAAGATAAACCATTCTATCCGAGTTTAGTAAATAAAACATTTAAAATCGTATTTGTCAAAACAGTTACAAAACATTAACCAGCGGAAGGCTTTGATCACCAAAATGTCGGATGCGATATAGTCGCGCTGCGCTCCAATCCTTTATTATGAAAAGTATCTGAAAACATTTAGGGTAAAAAAGTAAGCACAAAGCTTAGTGAGTTCCCCAAAATACCACACAATCCATCCCATTCATACATATAAGCCATATATAAGATCTAGGAACGACCTGTCATGCATCATCATTTTATCATTCAACATCCTCGGGTGCCCAGATGACCTGCCAAGCATCGTCCTTTATCATGCAACACCTTTGTATTGGCTAGCACGACCGATCATGCATCGTGCTAGCCCGGGACCTGACTCAGTCCTAAATCGGCAGTAGCCTATCCCAATATCAACAAGTCGCAATAACGAATCATATGACTACACATAAGCACATACAACCCTAACATCAACATACAATCATTCTCTTTTTCCCTACAACACCGTACTACTTACGCATGCAACTTCACACATAGTATAGTGAGAAGACTCGCCTGATCCGCAACCTCAAGCTACAAGCTTCAGATATCCTCACGCGCTAAGCAGCATGAACTCCTAACTTATCACAAGTAGCAAATCAATAATCCAAAAGACCCAAAACCAATCATACGGTCCAAATCTCTAATCCATAAAGTTGAGCCAAAAGTCAACTGGTCAGTGTCAACGTCAGATACCGTCGCTATCTCCTCAAGATAGCGTCCCTATAACAGTTGTGTCACTATCTTCTCAAGATAGCGGCGCTAACTACGAACAATCCCAAAACTTCATTAAGCTTTTAATCCATTCAGTCAGGGATCAAGTCCTTCCAGCACTTACCCAACACGACCATTGACCCATAAAGTTGCCACATTTATGCCCATGCATGTCCAAAACTCAAAACCTAAGTCCAAAAAGCATAAAACTAGCCAAACAACCATGCAAGCAACCAAAGAGAGCTTGGCTCACACTCTAATCTGACTTAATGGCTTTAGAAGTGCTACAAGATGCATAAAGGTTAGAACTTTCCCATCAATTTCCAAAGACCAAGTCATAAGGGATTGAAAACCCATTTTCCACCATCATAAACACAAGATCAAGCTTAGAACACAAAAAGGAAGAAACTTTCTACTCATAATGGTCCAGAAAATGAAGCTCTAGTTGACCCAACCTTGAAAGAGACCACCATACACCACCAAACAACTTCTTCTTCTTCAAGCAACCCTCTAAAATGAGCTATAGAGCCAAAATCACTCTCTCAAGCCTCCAAGACATTTTCAGAGCTCCCAAGGGGTGAAATGGTGAAAAATGACAGCTACCTAGGGGTTTTGAACCCTTATTGGCCTAAAAACCGAAATCTAGGGTTTTGGTGCAAAAAGCGGCGGATAGCGTCGCTATCCCAAATAATGGCCAAGGATGATCTACACCTGCTTAGCGTCGCTAACCTTTCCCTGATAGCGTCGCTATCTTTAATTTTCCTCAAAACTTATTTTCTTTAAATCAAAACTTTGTCATTTCGGAAACAAGGTCTTACATAATGACCTTCATCCACCATATGGACTAGGCGGCTGTAGGGGACAAAAGTAGTTGGTTGATGAATCGATATTTTTATAACATCTTTAATTTTATTAACCTAAAAATGAGCTAGACAAAACAAACATTTACATAAAGGAAATAACAAGATTGAGGTTTTGAACCCAACCAACCCATTTAAATTTAGAATTTCTACTACTATCGAAAAATCCAAAAAATGTTTGGCTACAATGTTATCAAATAAAACTGCTTTTTTAGGCTTAGAACGCCCAAACAAATACTCATTAGTAAATACTCCAAAAATGTGAAACGCGTAGCTTCAAACATCCTTCTTTCAACGAGTTTACGCTCGAGTTGGAAATATAATCCACCTAATGTGAGAAAGAAGAAAACATCGGGATGTTCAAATCTCACAATATGCCCAAAGATTCCAATATGACGTTTAAGGTTAAAATTGCAATCTTATCAAATTACTTTTCAACATTTTTACCAATGCCCTATGATGAGCTTCTGTTAGGATTTGTTTTGATGGATTAATCGTTAATACTGTGGAGTAAGATATGGCTGCGTCCGGAGCTCTAAAATTGCACAACTACTTTATAATGGATATCTCAAGGTTGAGTTTTTTACATGACATTGGCTGGTGATTTTGCTAAACAAGCTTAACCCTATCCATAATCCATTAGAAGACGATGATTAATAATATTTGTCAATTTTTGACTCATTATTCTCTTGTATTTTTTTAGAATGGCTGACTCACACCCATAATCCAAAATCTATATATTTTCGCCCCAAAACGGGACTTGAACCCTCGCGTTTTGGTTGAGAGACACCTATTCGTCATCTCCAAATACCCAAAGCTTCCAAATCGCAATAGAAATATGATAAGAGAAAAACAAGTGACTCATTGATTCCACATCAAAACACAAACCGAACAAAGCAAGGAAGAAATATTCAAACCCCTACGAACGAATTATCCATGGTTGGAAGTTTATTCAAAGACAACCTTAACATATGGCACTGAACTTAATAAAAAGAAGCTTGTTCCATTTAGTGGTATCAACAATAAAATCCCTTTGTCGATAAAGCATCTAATGGAGCTCGTCGAAAAAATGTGCTAACAAATCAAGGATCGTTACCAATTATTGCATTGACTAGACAAACAAACAAAACCCAATAGCTCAATAAGAGCAAATCATTGTAGCCCTTCAATTCCTCCTCTAAGATGTCGATGAAATAAGGAAGGCATTGGCAGATGTGCCAATTTTACTTTGAAAGATACCATCTTATCAATCTGCAATGCATACAATCTAGGAAATTTTCACTTTAAAGAAGAATATCTAAGTCAAACCTCGTCCTAAAACAAAGTAAGAACCCATTACCAAACTTTTTTCCTTACAAAATAACAAAATTGGCACCTTTGATGCGTAAAATCATACAAAGCCTTTATCATGTTCAAATATGTGGAGTTAAAATTATATCGGTGAAAAGAAACATCAATAATGCCATGATCACCATGAATTGATTTAATAACTCTAGGCCATATATAATTAGGGGCATTTCGAAATTGATGAACTGATTAAAGAGATTCAGAAAGTGGTCTACTCCATTACTAGATATCCTTTCCTACCCGATTGACATCATCAACTCATCAAGTACATATTGGTTTCTTTATCACAATAAAGTAGATTGTTCATTGCCTATTGATTTCTATTGCAACCACATCCTTATACTTATTTTTCATTTGTTTGATGCGTCATCTCTATATACTTCCTTTTCTTTACCATATATTCTTTATGTAGAAACCTAAAACAAATTTTTCTTTACCTATCTATTTTTGTCTCTCTATATACTTCTTTATTCTCTCAATTTCACATTTACAATACACTTACCGACAAAACTTCATCCACGTTCTTGAACCCTTCATCCAAGATAAACAATTTGTAGAAAATCCCATAAAGGATTGGTGTTTGAGTATGGGCATCCGACAATGGTTCACTTTGTGGCACACCCCAGGCTAATGGTCAATCAACTGAAGTAACCAATCAGACCATAGTGGAAAATTGAAGTATAAATTAGGACGGACAAATGGAAGATAAGTTGATAAGACACCCAGTGTCTTATGGGCCTATGGAATGACAACGAGAGCAAATGCTTAAGAAATATCACTAGTTTAACAAACGATTCAAAAGACCGTAGATCACCCTCTCAACATCAAGGGTGGAACATTTTAAGGCCAATCATTCACACCGACATCTTTGGCTCAATCTAGGCTTGGTAAAAAAGAGAAAGGATATATCAGTTATTGTTATAATATAGAATGCTTATATTCTTCATTGATTCATAAGAGAGGTTACATAAGAATATATATAACACCAAACCCTAAACGACATTGGGCAGAAACCCTAACCCATACACTAACACATTGGGCCGAAGCCCTAACCCATACACTAACATCCCTCCACAGTTTATCGGGAAGGACGATGAAACTGAAAAACAAATAAAACGAAACAAAATGAGAACAATTAAGAATAACATAGTTGAAATAGTTGAATCTTCTTTTAAATCTGCAGAGGAGAGTCGAAGCCCTAGCTCACTGAGTCGACTTGCTGGGTTGGCCGAGTTGACTCACCCTGTTGTAGATCTGGGAAAAAAAGAGAGTGGGGGTTTGCACCGGATAGTCTTAGGAGTTTGGAACCGGTGGTGGTTGGTCGGAAAACGGAGGTTTAGAGGTCCGAATCGGCTGTTGCAGGTGAGAGATGATGGGTTACGAGAAAACAGAAAGAAGAAGGAGAATGGGTTGTTGAACGGAGCAGCAGTAGTGGTTTGTGCGTGTTTGTATTCTTTTGACCGGAAAAACAAAAGAGATCGAGAGAGAGGGAGATCAAGAGAAAAAAAATCGGGAGACGTAGGCTCGATGAGGTTACACTAACACTCCCCCTCAGAGACGTAGGCTCAATGAGGTTACAGGGGTGCGGGGCACCGGCTCTGATACCATGTTATAATATAGAATGCTTATATTCTTCATTGATTCATAAGAGAGGTTACATAAGAATATATATAACACCAAACCCTAAACGACATTGGGCCGAAACCCTAACCCATACACTAACACATATAACAGTTATGTGACGTGCTACCTATAAAGCTAACAAAGAAAGGTATTGTAACCTCAAGGTACGAAGTCAAGCTTTTAAGGTGGGTGGCCTCGTTTTCCAGAAGAATGAAGCAAGCAGAAATGTGTCATAAGGCATGTTGGGACCCAACTGGGAAGGACCATATAAAGTAGTCGATACACAGAAAATGAAGCTTACATGCTACAGACCATGGAAGGTGAAACATTGCCACAAACATGGAATGTGCAAAACCTCAATAAGTTTTTTTTTATTAAATTACAATGTAAGATCAACTTTTTTGATTATTTCCTTTCAAAAAATTTCCATGATACACAAGAACGATCATGTTTTTAGTATTCAAAGATCCCCAATAGCAAATTCACCCTTTATTTTATCCTTAAAAATAAGTGATGATTTTTTATTTGGAATCATTTTTCATGTTATATATTGTCATACTAGACTGATTACTTAGTCATTGTCATATATATGAAATACACTTAAACATATAAAAGAAACTATCATACGAAACAACGTATGATGTTCGAAAGGTAGAGGAAATTATGATCGTCATAACCTAAACACCCAAGTAAAAGTTTATCATAATGGTATAATACAAAGGAATGACTCATCAGTGCGATAACATGCATTTTCTTTGCCATAAAGTTCTCCATCTGATATAAAATGATTTTAGGCTCGACGTTCAGTGTAAACTCCAAATACTATTAAGACATACGAAAGTGCACAAAATATTATGTAAGCAAAATAAACCATCACAAAGCGACAATAAGAACCTCAAACTGTTTACAACCATTCTATTTTTCACAAAGTATAATGTTTTAGAACTAACCCACTAAAACATCGACAACCATGACAAAGTACCACCATCTTCACACAATATGCAACGAACCTTAAGCCACATCCTCACCATCAAAAAGGCATAAAGCTTGTAAACCCTCAACGTCAATTACATCCAGTCCAAGCAAATACATATAATTGAGTTGCACCATGTCATATATTGCTTTCTTCAATTTTCTTATTGGTCATCTTGGAAACCAACAATGCTTCATCTGCCACATGTAGAGTGCATGCTTATTATACATACTTCTCGCCATTGGTCAAATCCAACAACTATGCAAGAAGATTTGAACCCTTTATACATGCAACAAGCTCAGGACAATCCAACACTTTATCCAAAACGTTATACAAACCTCTATTCATAACCCGATCCAAATCATTAGAAACACCCTATAAAATGTTTCTCTTTCATAGTAACATTTATTTACAAACTCTACACCAAAATCAACAAACTCTTTTGATTCCTACAACAATAAAGAAAAGTTACCATCTACAACACTTTTTCCCTCATAAGACCTTTCAAGTCGTACCACTCGTATACTATTTCCCATTCTAAGGATACCATGTGTCTCCCAAGCTACCCATATTTGACTATTTGACTGTTGTCGGGCATTGATCTCCAACTATTTAGGCAACTCAGCATGAAGACCCTTAGTATTTGTCTACAACCCATTATGCTCAAACTGAAGGCGATCCCGACTACTCTCCATGTTGGCAATCTGGTCAGACCGAAGGTGACCCATCATGCTTAGATCGAAGGCGATCCCGATCACTCTCCATGTTGGCAAGCTACCCTACCCGAGTGGCCCCCTTCATTAGAACACAGACACATTACGTAACAATAAGACTATTAGACTACATAGCCTCCAAGTTCATATATCTAGAGTATTATATATCTATAGCTGGTTCACCTTATTTGTAGTATTTCATCTCCAACCATTGTATCATTTGAATCTTTAATCATGACATGAAGGGAGTTTCAACCACCAGCTAACCACTTACAAGGCTACAACCTACAACCCACCTTCTACTTTCCTTTAATCTCCGAGATACCAATATATCGAGGAGATTCACTTACTGCCTCCTATAAAGATTTTCTCTTGGCATTACTAGTTGTTAGACTCTAAAAAATGTGCATCTTTATTGTTCACAAGCAAACTAGAACCACATTCTTTACCTAGTGATAACTTCAAACCCTCTTCAATCTACACATCTAACAAACTATTTCCTCCAACATCCTTTACTAAACCACCATGGTTTATCTCGTAGGCTTATTTTTAGCCTCTGTTTCTTGAACAATATCCAAATTTGAAATCATATATGGGTCTCTAAAAGTAGAAGGTGCAAGAAACCTCTCATATAAAGGGTATTCTCAATGTATCAACTCTCTTTCGTAGTTCTTCATTAAAACTGTTGGATTTGGTGTCTAAGCCATGACTTATAATTGTATTTATCTTGTTAATTGAAGCAAAGTCCACTTGGGTTGCCCTCATATCTGGAGGTTTAGTGTAGAGTTCAGTAGAGTGAAATGTTGATTTATTAATTGTTTAATACATCAATAGAAATAAATAAATAGTTTATTAATATATTTAAGTGTTAATATATTAATTAGAAACTATAATAATTAATTGAGATTTAATCTAGAATTAATTGGATTTAATTTAGTGATTAAATTAATTAATTATAAGTGCAGGGATTGGTTTGTATTTATTCAATAGTTGAATAACTGGCAAGCCAGTGGCCAGGGGCCAAAAGTGGCACCAACCTGGAGGCTTCCTCTAGGGTTGGCAAAACCCTAATTAGGGTTTAAGGGATCTGGTCCAAGTGGTCAACAGGCTTGCCCACTTTGGAGGCTCCTTAGGGTTTCAGGTGTAACCCTTGAAAGCTATAAAAGGAACCCTCTGGCACCCTAATTTCCTGTGCCATTTTTGACTGAGGATACTCTGCTGGACTCTCTTCTCCATTGCTTTGGGTGTGACTTGCATTTGAGGCAGGATCTGTTTGCTGCTAACTTCAAGAACAAGATCAAAAGGTTGGTTATTCTTAATTTGATCTTTAGAAATAAATGTTGGCCTTAGGTTTTTAGTTTATATCTTTATAGAAGAAAACATAGATCTTTCTAGGGTTGCATGTGAACTTAGGAATTTGTTTGTTCATTGATTGCTTAAAAATCCTTCAGTGGTATCAGAGCTATGGCTTTGTTTTCTTGTGAATTGTTATAAACTGTTTTGTATGACCACAAGGGTTTTCGAAAATAACCCTTGGGAGGCCAAGACTTGAAGTTGGCGGCTAGGGTTAAGCAAACCCTAGCTTCCCTTTCCTTTTCTGCCATTTCTTGCATGCTGCCTTAGATAGTTGGTTGTTATTTTGGTAATTATTGGATAATTAAATAACTGGAACCCCTTATCACTTGCTTGCAATTTTTGAGAATTAGGATAAGGGTTAGGAAATTAATTTGATTAATTTTTGTGATTCCCTTATTTGATTTAATTAGTTTAATTAATTGTTAATTAAAAGATCAGTTAAATCAACTTAAATATTTAATTTAAATTTTCAAAAATTCCTAATAATTTGCGAAAATTAGTAATAAATTAAATCTAAAATATTTTAATAAGATTAAAATATATCTTATATATATTTATGATTAAAAGTTAATTTTATATATATATATATATATATATATATATATATATATATATATATATATATATATATATATATATATATATATATATATATATATATATATATATATATATATATATATATATATATATATATATATAAGAAAATTGGTTAGTCTTACCGTTAGTAGGCCTCATTCACAAAACTATCATATAAAGAGGGTATAAGGCGATTGCCTACAAAATGGCAGTCTAATAGGTATCTACTCTTACCCACCGCTCTCCTGGTCAGTCGAGTGTCGTTAGCCGAACGGGTTTGATAGAACCGCTAAGCCTCTTAAAAGTATAATGATATAATTGAAAGTACTAGAACTTTAAACAAATCCCAATCTAGTTACTTTAGGTTTAAAAATGTGAATTGATGCTAATCCATGGAATTGCGCATTGCACTTTGTGGAACGTTGGTGGAGCGTGTGTGGTTTACCGGCACGCCAACTGGGGTCCACAAAGAGTCGCAATGGGTTTCTCGATTTTGCCATTATTGACGGAGCGTGTGTGGTTAACCGGCACGTCAATTAGAGATGGTAATTGACTTCGAGAGTACCGAGCTAATTCGCATGGTTATTCACACCCGATTTGTGATCCTCGGTATCCCAGTCACAAACAGCGGGGCATTCCCGATATTAAAACATTCTATTGAACAGTTCAATAAATCTCAAAAGAAACTAGGAATTCCATTATAATTAGATTACGTTTCCGCGGTGGAATTGGTTGAATCGTCATTCGCCTACCTTATAAAATTTACAATAAAGATTACGACATCCCTCTTCGATATTGTAGATTGTTATTGTAGGATCCTAACCTTATATTTATTCTCGGGTGAATATAAGGATTATTGTTAATGTCTAATTAAAACAACCTTCTTCTTATTCAGATGTCTTCTAACCAATCCGTTCCCCACTCGAATCCCGGTAATGTCACCTCGATTTTGTCATTATACTCAAAAGTGACGTTGGACGGCACTAACTACAATGACTGGATCTGCAATATCAAAATGGCACTAAGGTTTGAACACAAAGAGTATGTTCTGGAAACTGAGCTAGTTGAGGTTGACCCAGATACCGCTACTCCAGAGGAAATCGCCTCGTACACCAAACACTCGGATGATGCGACCAAAGTGGCCTGCATCATGTGAAGGGTTTCTATGCAATCAATGAACAAATAATCCCTATGGTTCACATGCAACCCTAAGATGATCTATGTTCTCTTCTATGAAGATAATAAACTAAAACCCTAAAGGATACAATAATTTCTAAAGATTAATTAAGAAAAACCAACCTTTGATCTTATGATCCTTCAAGCAAGCAGCAAAAGAATCCTGCCTCAAATGCAAGTCACACCCAAGCTATGGAGGAATCAGTCCAGCAGAGTAACACAGAGAGAGAGAGAGATGGCGTCAACAAGAGGTGCCCAGGGGGTTCCTTTTATAGCCTCCTAGGGTTACACCTGAAACCCTAGAAAGCCTCCAAATGGACAAGGCTTTTGGCCACTTGGACCAGACTCCCAAAAACCCTAATTAGGGTTTCGCAAAAACCCTGGAGGAGCCTCCAGGGTGGCGCCAACTTTGGTCCCTGGTTTACCTGGCCAGTTATTCAACTATTGAATAAATGCCAACCAGTCCCTGCACCTTTTATTAATTAATTTAATCACTAAATTAAATCCAATTAACTCTAGATTAAATCTTAATTAATTATTATAGTTTCTAATTAATATATTAACACTTAAATATATTAATAAACCATATATTTATTTTTCTATTGATTTATTAAACAATTAATAAATCAACTATTCTCTCTACTAAACTATAAATCTATCATCCATCTATGAGGGCAACCCAAATGGACTTTGCTTTTATTTATAAGATAAATACAATTATAAGTCATGGCTTAGACACATAATCCAACAGTCTCCCACTTGGATAAGTCTATGACTTTAATTTTCTGAACTCTGACCCAGTTAGTTCTGTCCAAAGATAAGTGATCTGATGATCCTCCGTCCAACATGATATTTTCAGACTCAAGACATGGATTAACATCAATCTTGGTCTGATACTCTGTTTCTCGATTTCTGATTTGCATATGACTTTAGAGACTACTAATTGAACACATCAATTTAGTCCCGGTTGGCCAACACTTTCAGTCAACTTCAAAATCATCGAGAGGCCTACAGTTATCTGTTTCCCATTGGGTCAGGGGACGGATAAGTTCGACTTATATGTCCATACCTTTTGCGGGTCCAAATACATACAACAATGCGTTTTATAACACCGAGTTACTGGCGTGTTTTCTCATTGTCAATAAGCACTTGTATCGCAAGTAACAGATCATATCTCTCCACTTAAAGATCAACGTATATTATCGTCTTAACATTGCTCGTGATATAATCCATGAAGCAATCTGTTAAGCGCGGGTTTATCCAATACTCAAATCTATATTTTCTAAGTACTCATGAACGTTGCAGCAGTCTTACTGCAATGTCTAACTCGTTAGACAGTCTGCAACTGATTCATGACAGTCTTTGTTCACACTTACTCCCTAACAGTGTGATCGACTGTGGAACTTTAAATAATCTAATTATTAAGGAAGTTAAACATGCAAATATAGAAACACAATAATAAACAATTGACAAAGGTAGTAACAATACTCATTTATAAATCTCTATTACAAAATCACCGAGTCAATTACATTTATACTGTTACAGGTTTCAAACCTATCTAATTACTAAAACTAATATCATCCTTCAGCCCAATGCTCCTGGCATGCTGATTGTGCTTGATCCTGTTAGTTCTATATGCTCAAGGATGATCATAAAATGATATTACTAATAATACATGATCCTTTAGGGTCACACCAACAACAAGTTTGACACCAATTGATCATTTAGAACGTTAAATTTGATTTAACGTCAAATGATACTAAACTTGCAATTTAATCTTGTAGGTTATTATTATTTAAGGTAAATAATAATAATTACAAAATTAAAGGTTGATTAGTAATTCATGTGTGATGAATTAATTAAGTGTAACAATTAAATTGTTTAAATTGTTAAACGATTTAATTGATTTATAAATAAGCCTTTTATTTAATTTAATTGGTAAATTAAATAAAATATATATATATTGTTATATATATATATATATATATATATATATATATATATATATATATATATATATATATATATATATATATATATATGTATATAAATATAATTATACAATTAAGATTGTATATTTAGATGGTTTATTTATATATAAGATTATGGGTTAAATGTTATCCCATTTAAGAAATAAGAAGATGTATTATTTATAAGCTTATAATTATATAAGTTTTATAAATAATAAAACATACTAGCACTACACTTGATCATCTATAATTTAAGCCATGATGGGAGACATAAGAACATGCATTGAGTTGTTAAACTAGTGGAAGATGCTAGCTTTTATATATTGAAATCACATGGGTCTTTCCTTTCCAACTAATGGCATGTGCTTTCTCTTTTTGGTGGGTTAAATGGCTGATCATTGTGTGTGAGTGTTAAGCATCTTTGTAACGCCAAGATACTTTATTATATAATTATAATAAAAGGGTAAATTGGTCATTTTACCATGTAAGGGTAAAATGGTCTTTTGGACAGAAAAGTATTTGGTTTGAAATAATATTTTAAGTTTTGGACTTAAAATGTTATAAAAACTGATTTTTGGTCGTTTTACCGAAAAAGGGTATTTTGGTCATTTGACCAAGTCAACAACCAATTATGTAAAAATATTGTTGGTTGTGGCCAAAATGTAAGAAATGGAAGTTTTATTGTAATAAAACTTGATTTTGTGGTCAAAGTCCAAGAAATGGAACTTAGGGACCAAAATTGTAAGAATTTGTGGTATAAATAGAGAGTTTGACTCTCTCATTGACCAACCAAATGTGCAGCAACGGGAGAAGCAATTGCAGGTGCGATTCTGCAGAAATTGGAAGACTTCTTGAAGGTTGGAATTAGCAAGCTTGAGTATAGCATTCACAAGGGTATAATTGGAAGAATTTGAGGTGCGGGACAAAATTCTACGGATCGTATCGGGAAGCAAGGAACAACAAATTAGTTGTAATAATCCTTCAGGTGAGTAATCTCACTGATATCATATGTGATATATGATGATTGTATTGTTACAGGTTGAAACGGCTTCGAGGGACGAAAATGACAAGTGTAAAAATATATGTAAAAGACAAGACCAGATAAGCCGTGAGTCATTGCGATGACAAGAACGGAACTGTGAGTCAATACATATATATATACACTATGATACGACAATACCAGATAAGCCGTGAGTCTATAATAGACAAGAACGGAGCTGTGAGTCAATAAAATAAAATGACAAGACCGGAACCAGCCGTGAGTCAATAAAACTTATATAGACGAGACCGGAACCAGCCGTGAGTCTAGGCAACAGCGGGATTTTCCCGTGAGCCACATATTTTAGGCAACAGCGGGCTAACCCGTGAGCCATAATTTATTCTGATAAGTCAAACCAATATATAGACAACAGCGGGCTAACCCGTGAGTCTAGGCAACAGCGGGCTAACCCGTGAGCCATGGTTTACTTTGATGAACCAAACTTATATAGACAACAGCGGGCTAACCCGTGAGTCTAGGCAACAGCGGGCTAACCCGTGAGCCACGGCAACAGCGGGCTAACCCGTGAGCCATATCTAACCGGTGCAGCCTATATGGCTATGATATTGTTACAGGTACATGGTGCGGCCTTTTGGCTATGATATCGGGTTATTGAACCCAGCTGGTACGGCCTACGGGCTATGATTTATATATTGATATTGTTTGGTGTAGCTTACATAACTATGACACAGGGTGCGGCTTATATAGCCATGATATATGATGCAGTCCAGTGTGACTAAGAAATATGGGACAGAAATCGTTATACATGTTTATAGATGCAAATAACTAACGTGGCTTGATGATTTCAGGTCACTATGATTCAGCTGGTAGGGCTACAGAATAGGATGTGAAATCCTAGAGTATATATGGTCAGCCAGTAAGGCTAGGAGTTTGGATTCGATATCCAGACAGTTATATGATTGTGTTTTGATACGTGTTATCTGTAGATTTGATTATTCACTGAGCTTTGTAGCTCATACCGTTTGTTACTGTCCCTGCAGGTTAGCATGATACTGATAGGGGACAAGATAGAGTCCGTGACTCGTGAAGTAGGACTCGTAGATGCTGTTAGTAGCAGCCCGGCTTTAAAGGAGACATGGTATTTTTATACTCTCCTTGATACGCTTGTACCCGTTTTTGTTAAAATATACCCCTTTGTTATGGTTTTATGTATTGAAACCTTTGTTTAAAATGAAAAATTTTTCAGGGGTGTTTTTGTTCAAAAGCCGGGTGTTACAAGTTGGTATCAGAGCCGAGGTTTAAGTGAACTAGGTGTCTATAGAGTAGATTCCTGGACTTAAACCCTGAAACAGTAGACATGATAAACTGTTAGGTGTATATAGTTGTTATAATATATATATATAACCTAACTGTTGCTGACTTCTAACGTATAAGAAGTATGAGCAGCGGATATTACTGGGAGAAATTTAGTGCGTGTAGCTTTAAGAGGCGGATCAGCCTTTTCTCAAGACTCCATTGAACGAGGGGCAATGAGATGAATAGCAGAAAATCCACATGACGAGCAATGTTAGCTGATGTGGTCAGATAAAGAAATCGGTTGCTCACCTTAGTTGATATCAAGGTGAAAGAACAGTAGTTGAGACTATTTGAAAAGCAGTGGATTTCTCAGAAGAAGTTGTCACAGATTGGGTCCAACCTTATAAGGAAAGGACCAAAACAGAGCCACTATGTATAGTGATCAGTGCAGGAAAGGCACTAAGGAAAATTGTAGAGTTGAGACTCTATAGTTGACCTGCTGAAATTGCAGATGATAGGAGCAGATTGTTCGAGCTTGTTGTATGGGACAGAAGTGGTTCCAGCGAGGAACTATAGATCACTTCCTTATGACATACTCACATGCTAAATGTGGAGTAACGGGTGATGAACCCAGGAAAGAAAGAAGAAATAGATGGTTAAAAAGGACCAGTGGTGCCTTGATCTTTCCAGCAGATTGTGGAAGAAACTCGTGAGGAGACAGATATGATCTCCGATGTAAATGTTTTGAATATAACTTCGTGTATGTTATATTTGATCCATGAAGCTATGCTTTGGATCGATGACACTGATGTCGTGATTGGATATTTCATCAACGATTATGGATGAAATTTTGGAAGTAGCTATAGTAAATAGCAAATATGTTCTAGATATTGAACACCTGGAAAGTAGTCTGCCTAAGATTTACGGGACCATTTTTCCCTATGAATCTGAAGCCGATGACTACCAGCAAATCTGAAGCAATTGTACTTATGAATTGGTTAGCAATGAATTATGCTAACATGAATTGTAGAAATAAGAACAATATGGTTCTTGAAGCAGAAATGAGTGGATGAAAATCCATGGTAAATGACCGTTGCTGAGAATACCGGTTAGCTTCTTTACTTAAACTCAGGAAAGAGTGAGTAAAGGAATGATGTTGTAGTTGGCATACGTGGTATGGGCCAAGCTTAATAAAATGGTGAAAGTAGTGTACTACTTTAGATAAATTTTCGGATGTTTCTTTTGAAAAGAACTTCCAGGATTTCTGTCAGATTTGCAAGAAGAGCTTATGATTAAGCTGGTATTGGGAGCCGTTTTTGTTATCTAGGCTCTGTGTTGACTGGCCTCTATAGAGGTGGCAGAGTGGTAAAATAATTGGAAGAAATTGTTTTGAATTGGGATCTCATATGACTGTAAGTGTCATCTGATGGAGCCCTATCTGTTTGAAAAGAAGAAAGATAAGTGGATGCATATGTGCATTGACTACTGAGAATGTGATATTCTCGAAACCAGATTGAATATGAAGTACATTGTACCAGATACTGGAGTTACTTCACTGAGTTCAGTGATATGTAAAATTCTCCAAGTATGAAAATTTGGCTAAAAGAAATTTCAACCCTTTGGGCATGATTATACTGCTAAAGATGATGAAATAAATCCAGTGGGGTAGATGATGTGATAAAACTGGAATCGCCCGAGGAATCTGACTGACATTGTAGTTCCTTGGATTTGGCGGGTTATTATAGGAGAGTTGTAGAAAACTGCTCCTTGATTGCTGGTTAGCTGACTGAAGTTGACCAAGAAAAAGTGTAAAATCTGAGTGGTAGAAAGACTACAGATATGTTGTAAAGGTTTGGAATAAACCTTGTGTGAACCTCTAACATTAGCAATGATGCTAAGTAGAGAAGATAGATTGGATCATTGAAATGTATCCAACGTTGACTGTGAATGCATGACATTGCGGTGGCAATTATGATCGTGGCATTTAAGCTTTGGAAACACTACTTGTATGGTGTAAAGCTTATAGCGATAAGATCATAAAAGTTGAAATACTTAATGGATCAAAAGAAGCTGAAGATGAGATAGTAAAGATAGATGAGTTACTTAGAGATTTCGAGTATGAAATCTTGTACCATCTCAGAAAGGCGTATGTGGTTACAGATGCCTTGAATTAGAAAGAGTAACCTTTGTAGGTTACATCCACGTGTATAAACGTGGCAAATTGATTACCTGAGTTGATTCGGGTAGCACAGAAAGATGTGTGCAAGTCTGGAAACGTGAAAAGTGAATAAATGATTGAATAGTAGCGGAGGTTACTTGGAATATCACAGTGATGTAAAGCCCTTGGCGGCTGTGAATGTGAGTTCCAAAGCCAAGTGAAATATAAAAATCATCTTGAAAAGATGCATTTTGTATCAGATATGCAGCATACCCGGGGCGATATCAAACTGTATAGGTCGATAAAACCTATGTGTTGGCGGCCGGGGCTGAAGAAAGACATGTGAAAAGTGTTTGACTTGTGTGTAACTACAGTCAAATCATTAGAAGTATGTGGACTGGTAGACCCAAAAATGAAATGGGACGAAAAATATCATAGACTTTGTAGTAAAGTCTTTGCAAATACCGTATGGGTATGACACCATATGGGTGAATTGCAGGTTGATTGATGAAATCAGTGTATGTTTATACTGACTAAGAAGAAATTAAGATCGAAAAGTAGCAAAAAAAAACTACAAAGATAAAGAAAATTGTTGACGTGCACTACAGGTGACGACTGTATCGAATCGAGATACTAGAATTATTTGCTGAATTTAGCATTTATTCTTAGAATTTTTAGCTCAAAAGTACTAGTAAGTACTGTGTGCGAATCCCAGATGGATTGATGAGGTGAGATAATGATGCAGACCTTAGGAGTTTATGCCTGAAATCTGCAAATCAGACCCTAGCGGAAACTAGATGACCGTCTATCCTTAGTAGAAGTTGTAGATTAGTATAGGTATTATACTAGCGTTTTATTGACTCGTAGGAAGTATTGTATAGACTACCGTGTTGCACGCCGTATTGCTAGACCGAAGTTGGGGAGAAGCTGTTGAATAAACTTGAGATTGTATCTCAAACAGAAGAAAAGATTTGGCAAGGTCGAGAAAGCTTGGAAATAGACCAAGATCGACAAGAGTAGTATGCGGATTGTCGAGTAAAACCATTGAAACCCCAAGTAAGGGAAGATAGTGGAACTCAAAGTAACCCTCCTGAAGGACTAGAAATTGATGTGGGACAAAAAGGAAAGTTGAGTCCTTGTTTATTGGACCTTTCCGTATATCCCAAAAGCAAGAATTGCGGTGTATTGATTGAAAATCCTTGATGAACTTCAAGATGATTGTAAAGCTTTCTATGGGTCTTATGGTTTTGAGAACATAGAGTGATACATGTTAACGAATCCCTCATGTGAAATGAGGAGGATAAGTGATTATAGTGCCCGGGACAACCGGATGAGTGATATGCGCGTGGTGATATAACCACGAGATACGAAGTTTGGTATGGTTAAAGAGCTGTAGCAAAACCATGAAGATTTCCATATGATATGGGAAACCGAAATTGTAACGAGAAAGAATTTCTCTCGTTTGCTTGTATGATTTCGGGGACGAAATCTTTTGAAGGAGGGAAGAATTTGTAACGCCAAGATACTTTATTATATAATTATAATAAAAGGGTAAATTGGTCATTTTACCATGTAAGGGTAAAATGGTCTTTTGGACAGAAAAGTATTTGGTTTGAAATAATATTTTAAGTTTTGGACTTAAAATGTTATAAAAACTGATTTTTGGTCGTTTTACCGAAAAAGGGTATTTTGGTCATTTGACCAAGTCAACAACCAATTATGTAAAAATATTGTTGGTTGTGGCCAAAATGTAAGAAATGGAAGTTTTATTGTAATAAAACTTGATTTTGTGGTCAAAGTCCAAGAAATGGAACTTAGGGACCAAAATTGTAAGAATTTGTGGTATAAATAGAGAGTTTGACTCTCTCATTGACCAACCAAATGTGCAGCAACGGGAGAAGCAATTGCAGGTGCGATTCTGCAGAAATTGGAAGACTTCTTGAAGGTTGGAATTAGCAAGCTTGAGTATAGCATTCACAAGGGTATAATTGGAAGAATTTGAGGTGCGGGACAAAATTCTACGGATCGTATCGGGAAGCAAGGAACAACAAATTAGTTGTAATAATCCTTCAGGTGAGTAATCTCACTGATATCATATGTGATATATGATGATTGTATTGTTACAGGTTGAAACGGCTTCGAGGGACGAAAATGACAAGTGTAAAAATATATGTAAAAGACAAGACCAGATAAGCCGTGAGTCATTGCGATGACAAGAACGGAACTGTGAGTCAATACATATATATATACACTATGATACGACAATACCAGATAAGCCGTGAGTCTATAATAGACAAGAACGGAGCTGTGAGTCAATAAAATAAAATGACAAGACCGGAACCAGCCGTGAGTCAATAAAACTTATATAGACGAGACCGGAACCAGCCGTGAGTCTAGGCAACAGCGGGATTTTCCCGTGAGCCACATATTTTAGGCAACAGCGGGCTAACCCGTGAGCCATAATTTATTCTGATAAGTCAAACCAATATATAGACAACAGCGGGCTAACCCGTGAGTCTAGGCAACAGCGGGCTAACCCGTGAGCCATGGTTTACTTTGATGAACCAAACTTATATAGACAACAGCGGGCTAACCCGTGAGTCTAGGCAACAGCGGGCTAACCCGTGAGCCACGGCAACAGCGGGCTAACCCGTGAGCCATATCTAACCGGTGCAGCCTATATGGCTATGATATTGTTACAGGTACATGGTGCGGCCTTTTGGCTATGATATCGGGTTATTGAACCCAGCTGGTACGGCCTACGGGCTATGATTTATATATTGATATTGTTTGGTGTAGCTTACATAACTATGACACAGGGTGCGGCTTATATAGCCATGATATATGATGCAGTCCAGTGTGACTAAGAAATATGGGACAGAAATCGTTATACATGTTTATAGATGCAAATAACTAACGTGGCTTGATGATTTCAGGTCACTATGATTCAGCTGGTAGGGCTACAGAATAGGATGTGAAATCCTAGAGTATATATGGTCAGCCAGTAAGGCTAGGAGTTTGGATTCGATATCCAGACAGTTATATGATTGTGTTTTGATACGTGTTATCTGTAGATTTGATTATTCACTGAGCTTTGTAGCTCATACCGTTTGTTACTGTCCCTGCAGGTTAGCATGATACTGATAGGGGACAAGATAGAGTCCGTGACTCGTGAAGTAGGACTCGTAGATGCTGTTAGTAGCAGCCCGGCTTTAAAGGAGACATGGTATTTTTATACTCTCCTTGATACGCTTGTACCCGTTTTTGTTAAAATATACCCCTTTGTTATGGTTTTATGTATTGAAACCTTTGTTTAAAATGAAAAATTTTTCAGGGGTGTTTTTGTTCAAAAGCCGGGTGTTACAATCTTTTGCATCTTAAAATCAGCCAAAGACTCTCTCAAATATGCCAAGCAAATTTCGAAATTTGCTTAAAAGGAATAAGGAGTTATTTTGCAAGTTTGTGGAACTAGCATTCAAGTGTGTTCAAGCTTGTGGTGGATCAACTATAAAGGGATTCTAATTTGATTCCTAGCTATCAAAAACATCCAAACCAAACCCAAGAACAAAGGTTATGATCTTGAACTCAATCTATGTTTGTTCTTCATCATCTTATCTCTACATGCATGTAGCATGATCCTCTTGAAAATGGAATTCGTGTTCATGATTTTATGCTTCCGTTGCAAACTCTAGTTTTTGAAACTAATTACATGAACCATGATTTCCAACAATTGGTATCAGAGCCATGGCTATATTGCATGTTTAGATAATAAGTTTATTTGGATAAACTTGGTTTTTGGAAGCCATGAATGTTCATCTTCTTAAATGAAAGTTTCATGCATGGCTTCTTTGGCAACATGCAAATATATAATCTATGATTTTATGTAACCAACTATATCTTATGTATGCATGCTTTTGGTTACATAAATTTGTTGCCTTAGAAAAACAAAGTGTTGATTTTCTTATGATTTTATGTGATAAAATGGTGCATAAACAAGCCAAGGACCATATGATGCATGTTTTGTGTTTGTGTTCGATATGGTTGTAATCTATTCATTTATTCAAATGGTTTGTAATAATAATTAGTTATTTCCTTCTTAATATTCATTTTGTAAATATTAGAATAGTTGTATTTTATTTATTTCACAAAATGTAACAAGAGAAGGAAGTAAAAGACCAAGAGAAGATTGCACCCAACAGCAGCACTTTCTGAAGTGCTGCTGTCCAGATTTCGAATTTTTTAGAAAGGTTTTTAAAAATTCATATCTTGGTCATTTGGTGATATAATTGTTGGTAACTTTAATATCTAGTATATACATTAAGTTTCAACAAGTATTAGCATCAATATGGCCAAGAAAGAATTGAAAAATGCAACAAAAAACCACATTTTTCTTCCTGCTGCCCCTGGATTTCGAAAATTTTCAAGGGGGCAAAGAAAAATCACAACTCATTACATGGTGTCAAGAAATGGTGGTTCAAGTATCATTTGATGTTATAAGAAGCTTGGCAAAATTGTAGCCAAATCGAAGATCATTTGGTTGAGTTTTTGTCACCTTTTTGTCCCTAGGTTTGGACTTGATATTTCATGTGTGGCTCACATGAAATATCAAACTAGTTGGCTTGTGTTTATGCACCCATGCATGCTTGTGATGTTTGAATGTTTTATTATGTTATGTTGTGGATGAAAATAAGATTTTGCATGCTAGACAACTTAGATAATTAAACATAATCATCAAGGAGTTTGTATTTTCAAAAGTTGACATTTAAAACATAAGATGTGATAAAATGGGTTTTATTAAAATGGGTTTTGTTTAAAACCTATTAAGTCAAGTTTTGAAAATGATTGTAACAAGATATAAAATGGAGATTTTATAAACTCTTACAAACTCCAACCCTAAGTAATTATGGTAATTATTTAGGATTATAAATTGGTTCTATTATATGTGATCAAACTCAAACTTAATATTGGATATTAATTGTAATCTTGACCACAAACAAAGAATCAATAAAATGGAGATTTTATGATTTAGGAACCAATTAACAAAATAAGATTTAATGGTACCATGTTCATTGGATGCATGCAATCTACATGATACCATATGTTTTTCAAAATTAGAATTGTAAAACATTCAAATCCCTTATGAAATACGAATCTATGCCGTCCTTCTTAAAGACACTCATGTATCACTTGTATTTTCTTGTGGGATAAAGGATACCTAACCACTTGGAGTCTTCTTGTGATACAAGAAGTAGTTTTGCAATATTGATGGGATAAAGGACACCTAACCATCAATAGTTGACAAAAACTACACGTCCGTTTAAGTAGGATGATTCGTTTGGAAATCTCTTGTGATAAAGGTCACCTAAGCATTAGAAATTCAAGGCATAGATGGGATCAAACATGCCAAACTTATAAATGTTATAATGGGATCCCATAACTCTAGAAATTATATTTGGATATAATTGGTAAACCGTTACCTACCTTGTTGATTCGAATAGGCGGGATAAAGGATACCTAACCACTTATTCGTGATGCAACTTGGATTCTAGACCTTAATTAATTAAAGTTTATGAAACAAGAAGGGGTATTAATTAAGGACTTAATATCATAATTTGCTAAATAGTACCTTGTTAAAATTTTGTAGATGGCACCAAACAACACACACTCGGCTCCTAACAAAACCTCACTACGGTCTCTCCTTTAAGGAGAAAAACTTAATCATACCAACTTCTTGGATTGGCACCGTAGTGTGAGAATTGTTCTCAAACAAGAAAAGAAAGAATATGTTCTCAATGAACCACTTCCAGAAGAGCCCCCTGCCATTCCTAAGCCCGCACACGATGCATGGCTTAAAAAGATGGATGATTTCATCGATGCATCATGCCTCATGTTGGCAACCATGATTCCCGACCTTCAGAAGGATTTGGAGAATCATTCAGCCTATGACATGATTCATCAACTAAAGGAAATGTTCCAACAACTTGCAAGAACAGAAAGGTTCGAAACTATTCGGGCTTTCCATGCTTGTAAGATGGAGGATGGGCAGTCGGTAAGCTCTTATGTGCTCAAAATGAAGAGTCACATTGATCATTTGGCACGTCTTGGAGTTGTGATGCCCGAAGAGCTAGCAACGGATATGATCCTTAACTCCTTGACAAAGTCCTTTGATCATTTTGTCATGAATTTTAACATGAATGGTTTAAACAAGACTATCCCGGAATTACATGGGATGCTAATTACCGTGGAAAAGAATCTGCCTAAGAAAACCACTCAAGTTCTCATGATCAGGGAAGGTGGCACAAAGAGAACTAGACCAGAACACCCCACCAACTCCAAGGGCAAGGGGAAAGCAAAAGCTTTCAAAGGTAAGGGCAAGAAAGTTGTCCAACCTTCTCATTCGCCCAAGAAGAAGGCAAAGGTTGTCAAAGAAGATACATGCTTTGAATGTGGCAAAGCTGGGCATTGGAAGAGAAATTGCCCTACGTATCTTGCGGAGTTGAAAAAGAAGAAGGCCGGTGAAGGCACTTCAGGTATCTATGTGATAGACCTAGAACTTTATAATTTATCTCCTAACACATGGGTATTTGATACTGGTTGTGGAACTCACATATGTAATATGTTACAGGGGTTCAAAAGGAGATATCGACTGAAGTCAAATGAGGTAGTACTCCGGGTTGGAAACAATGCAAGAGTTGCAGTGGATTCAATTGGAAGTTTCGATTTATTACTACCTAATGGCTTGTGTATGACATTGATGAATGTTTACTATGTTCCTAGCTTGACTAGGAATATTATTTCGGTTGCTAAATTAAGACAATGTGGATTTGATCTTTCCTTTAATAATGATGATATTTGTGTTTACAAAAAATAATGTATTCTATTTTGAGGCTAGGCCTTTAAATGGAATTTATGAAGTAAACCTTGATGAAAAGACTAACCATAGCTCTTTATACCATACTTTCACCAAGAAACCCAAATATGATTTGAGTCAAACCTATCTATGGCATTGTCGCCTTGGGCATATAAACAAGAATCGCATATCCCAACTTCAAAAGAGTGGACTTTTGAAGGCAAATGAGAATGACTCATTTGATATATGTGAATCTTGTTTACATGGCAAGATGACTAAAGCTCTTTTCTCCGGAACCAATGAGAGAGCAAAGGACTTGTTAGGAATCATACATACAGATGTATGTGGTCCTTTCAAGCCAATGACTAGATATGGTGAAAGATATTTCATCACCTTCACTGACGACTTTAGTCGTTTTGGATATGTTTATTTGATTAAACATAAACATGAGGCGTTTGAAATGTTCAAAACGTTTCAAAGTGAAGTGGAAAATCAACTCAACAAAACAATTAAAGTTCTTCGTTCTGATAGAGGAGGTGAGTACTTAAGTACAAACTTTATGGATCATCTTAAGACTTGTGGAATTGTTTCACAACTTACTCCACCTGGAACACCACAACATAATGGTGTGTCTGAGAGGCGGAACCGAACACTATTGGATATGGTTCGATCCATGATGAGTAGAAGTACTCTACCTTTATCATTTTGGGGTTATGCTTTACAAACAGCTGCTCGTCTCCTAAATATGGCACCTACTAAAAAGGTAGATAAAACACCTTATGAGATATGGCATGGAAGGGTTTCATCTTTATCCTATCTCAAGGTATGGGGTTGCAAAGCTTATGTTAGACAAGAAGCTTCAAACAAATTAGAACCCCGTTCAACTAAATGTATCTTTGTAGGGTATCCGAAAGATTGTCTTGGATACTATTTCTACAATCCCATCGAGAATAAGATATTTATTTCTCGAAAAGCTGAATTCCTAGAAAACAAGTTTCTGACGGAAGAGGCTAGTGGGAGGTTTGTGGAACTTGAGGAACTTCAGGAACCATAACCTGATACACAAGAAGTTGAATCTAGCATTCAACAAGAAATTGTTGAACCTGAACAAACGGTTGATCTGGAACAAATTGTAACACAAGGTGTTCGCAAATCTGGTAGGGTTCGAATTGAACCAGAAAGGTATGGTTACCTTATGATGGAAGAGGAATGTTATACGATAGATTCTGATGAACCCGTCAACTATCAGAGTGCAATATCAGATCCTGAATCTGATAAATGGCTTGATGCTATGAACACTGAGATGCAATCCATGCACGATAATCAAGTTTAGAACTTGGTTAATCTTCCTACCAATTGTAAGACTGTTGGGAACAAATGGGTTTTCAAGAAGAAAATCGACGTGGATTGAAATGTTCACACTTTTAAGGCTAGACTTGTCGCTAAAGGATACTCACAAACTCATGGTATTGACTATGATGAGACCTTTTCACCAGTGGCAATGATCAAGTCGATAAGGATACTTTTTGCCATAGCCGCGTACTATGATTATGAGATATGGCAAATGGATGTCAAGACCGCTTTCCTTAATAGACACTTATTGGAAGATGTCTATATGGATCAACCTGAAGGTTTTGTCGATCCAAAGCATCCAAACAAAGTGTGCAAGCTTAAAAGATCTATCTATGGATTAAAGCAAGCGTCTCGAACATGGAACATCCGTTTTGATGAAAAGATTACGAGTTTTGGATTCATCAAAAATGAGGATGACTCCTGTGTTTACAAGAAAGCTAGTGGGAGCATTGTCATAATCCTAGTATTGTATGTAGATGACATACTTTTATTTGGAAATGACATCCCAACCTTAAAAGGTGTCAAAGCGTTCCTTGAGAGTTGTTTCTCAATGAAGGATCTAGGGGAAGCTGCTTATGTATTAGGCATAAAGATCTATAGAGATAGATCTAAGAGACTTATTGGTCTTAGCCAAAGTGTATATATTGATAAAATCTTGAAAAGGTTCAAGATGCAAGACTCCAAAAGAGGATTCTTGCCAATGCCGCATGGCACCATCCTAAGCAAGTCTCAGTGCCCAAACACTAGGACTGAACTTGAAAGGATGAAACATGTCCCATATGCTTCGGCAATTGGGTCTATCATGTATGCAATGTTATGCACTAGGCCCGACGTCTCATGTGCCTTAAGTATGTCTAGTAGGTATCAACAGAACCCAGGTGAAGCCCACTGGACTGCTGTAAAGAACATTCTTAAGTACTTGAGAAGAACTAAAGATATGTTCTTAGTTTACGGTGGTTTGGAAGAAAGCTTAAAGGTAAAGAGTTACACTGACGCAAGCTTCCAAACAGATAGGGATGATTCGAAATCTCAATCTGGGTATGTCTTTATTTTAAATGGAGGAGCCGTGTCTTGGAAGAGTTCCAAACAAGAAGTGATTGCACAATCCACTACAGAATCTGAATATGTTGCTGCTTCAGAAGCTGCTCAAGAAACTGTATGGATGAGAAAGTTCATAGAATATCTAGGGGTTGTTCCTTCCATTCGGGACCCTATAGAAATCTTCTGTGACAATCTAGGTGCTATAGCTCAAGCAAAGGAATCTAGATTCCATCAAAAAACCAAACACATTCACCGAAGGTATAACTACATTAGACATGAAGTTAAGAATGGTGAAATAAGTATTCACAAGGTTCATACAGATCAAAATTTGGCAGACCCATTCACGAAACCTTTACCCCAAACTAAGCATGAAAGTCATGCTAAGGGTATAGGACTCTGTTTTTCTAATGAATGGATTTGATTTGTGTTTAATGTTTTATGAATATGAACTTATGTAAACGACAAGAATTATGTAATATATGTGACATGATGTTTCATTCATAATTTTGTGTTTTATTAGCATGTTTAATCCTTGAATAATTTGATTATTCTAAACGTCCATAGTCGATCATAGTTGTGGGAGCAATTATGAAGTAAGACTAATATGAATTGGATTGGTTGACTTTTATGGGTAAAAGTAGCAAAAGGTTGCAACCAAATTCATAGGTACTTGTCAGTGAACAAGTATTGGACTTGACCCGTTTCAAGATCACTCCATGGATCATCATCATAAGTGATTCTTGAATAAAGGTATTATCATTGTATCCTTTGACCTGAGATACATATTTGGGACTCAAGTGTAGAGTGTACTATGCTTTGATATGGTTCACTGTTGTTCTTGAAATACAGACAACCATAAAGGCCATACTCATGCATAGTACTAACTATATGAGGGGCGTATGTAGTCAAGACGGGATTTGTTCCTCTTATGTGTTGAGAGTTAGACATCTAAGGCGCCTGTTTGAAAGTTGAACATAAAATGAGAATGATTAAGATCCATGTCTCATGTTCAACAAGATGTCTGAGACAAAGGGATAATTGATAGATAACCTTATACATCAATTAGAGCCTCGTGTTTTCTGAAGAATTGAATGTTGTTGAATGGCACAATGTCATGTGTTATTGGGGGCAGTAAAATGTTGCTAGACGTTTACCACTGTCTATATCATTCTGTGATGCAACCTTGTGCAAGTGGGAGATTGTTAGTTCTATATGCTCAAGGATGATCATAAAATGATATTACTAATAATACATGATCCTATAGGGTCACACCAACAACAAGTTTGACACCAATTGATCATTTAGAACGTTAAATTTGATTTAACGTCAAATGATACTAAACTTGCAATTTAATATTGTAGGTTATTATTATTTAAGGTAAATAATAATAATTACAAAATTAAAGGTTGATTAGTAATTCATGTGTGATGAATTAATTAAGTGTAACAATTAAATTGTTTAAATTGTTAAACGATTTAATTGATTTATAAATAAGCCTTTTATTTAATTTAATTGGTAAATTAAATAAAATATATATATATTGTTATATATATATATATATATATATATATATATATATATATATATATATATATATATATATATATATGTATATAAATATAATTATACAATTAAGATTGTATATTTAGATGGTTTATTTATATATAAGATTATGGGTTAAATGTTATCCCATTTAAGAAATAAGAAGATGTATTATTTATAAGCTTATAATTATATAAGTTTTATAAATAATAAAACATACTAGCACTACACTTGATCATCTATAATTTAAGCCATGATGGGAGACATAAGAACATGCATTGAGTTGTTAAACTAGTGGAAGATGCTAGCTTTTATATATTGAAATCACATGGGTCTTTCCTTTCCAACTAATGGCATGTGCTTTCTCTTTTTGGTGGGTTAAATGGCTGATCATTGTGTGTGAGTGTTAAGCATCTTTTGCATCTTAAAATCAGCCAAAGACTCTCTCAAATATGCCAAGCAAATTTCGAAATTTGCTTAAAAGGAATAAGGAGTTATTTTGCAAGTTTGTGGAACTAGCATTCAAGTGTGTTCAAGCTTGTGGTGGATCAACTATAGAGGGATTCTAATTTGATTCCTAGCTATCAAAAACATCCAAACCAAACCCAAGAACAAAGGTTATGATCTTGAACTCAATCTATGTTTGTTCTTCATCTTATCTCTACATGCATGTAGCATGATCCTCTTGAAAATGGAATTCGTGTTCATGATTTTATGCTTCCGTTGCAAACTCTAGTTTTTGAAACTAATTACATGAACCATGATTTCCAACAGATCCTACTCAGAGCCTTAGTGAAGGGATCTGCAAGATTGTCTTCTGATGATACCCGCTTAACCAGTAAGTGACCTTCTTCTACTTTATGTCGAATATAGTGGTACTTTCTTTCGATATGCCTGGACTTTCCATGGTCTCGCGGTTCCTTTGTCAAGGCGACCGCTCCTTCATTATCGCAGAAAAGTTCCACCAGCTCCTGAATGCTCGGGACAACTCCAAGGTCCCCGATGAAATTCTTCAGCCAAGCCGCCTCCTTAGACGCTTTACTCGCTGCAATGTACTCTGATTCGCACGTTGAATCAGCCACCGTTTCCTACTTGGAACTTTTCCAAGTGACCGCTCCACCGTTCAAAAGAAATACCCAGCCCGACTGGGACCGTCCACTGTCCCTATCTGTCTGGAAGCTGGCATCTGTATATCCACTCACTTTCAAGTCATCACTGCCACCAAGGACCAATACCATGTTCTTTGTCCTTCGCAGATACTTGAGTATGTTCTTGACCGCAATCCAATGTGCTTTTCCAGGATTACCCTGGAACCGACTAACCATGCTTAGTGCATAGGATACATCGGGACGAGTACATGTCATAGCATACATGATCGACCCTACTGCCGAAGCATAAGGTACCCGACTCATTTCAGCTATTTCCTCAACGGTACCCAGACTTTGAGTCTTACTCAATTTAGTATTACTTTGGATTGGTAACTCTCCCTTTTTGGAATTTTCCATGTTAAATCTTTTTAACACCTTTTCCAAATACGTACACTGGCTTAGACCTATCAATTTTCTCTTTCTATCTCTAAGTATTCTTATCCCGAGAATATAAGCAGCTTCCCCTAGGTCTTTCATGGCGAAACACTTCCCGAGCCAAGCCTTAACATTTTGCAAGGTCGGAATGTCGTTTCCCATGAGCAGTATGTCACCAAGATACAGTACCAGGAAAGTGACTATACTCCCACTAACCTTGACATATACACAGGACTCATCTTTACTCCTAGAGAAACCAAACTCTTTGACTTTCTCATGGAAGCAATGATTCCAGCTGCGAGATGCTTGTTTCAATCCGTAGATTGATCTTTCAAGCTTACATACTTTATCAGGGTGCTTTGTGTCTACAAAACCTTCTGGCTGATTTATGTAAACATCCTCAGTCAGTTTCCCGTTAAGGAAAGCGGTTTTGACATCCATCTGCCAGATTTCATAATCATGAAACGCAGCTATGGCAAGCATTATCCTGATTGACTTAATCTTGGCAACTGGTGAGAAGGTTTCATCATAGTCAACCCCCGGGGTTTGAGTGAATCCCTTCGCAACCAGCCGAGCTTTATAAGTATGCACTTTGCCATCCATGTCGGTCTTCTTCTTGAAGATCCATTTGCATCCGACTGTCTTTCGACCCGGTACATTGTCAAGCAAGTTCCAAACTTGATTGTCATACATGGACTTTATCTCGCTGTCCATTGCCTCTTTCCATTTTGCAGACTCGAGGCCTGCCACTGCTTCACGGTAGT
Source organism: Cichorium intybus (assembly GCA_023525715.1). Taxonomy (NCBI): domain Eukaryota; kingdom Viridiplantae; phylum Streptophyta; class Magnoliopsida; order Asterales; family Asteraceae; genus Cichorium; species Cichorium intybus. The sequence goes on along the minus strand of CM042009.1, from coordinate 117,164,753 downwards.
TAGCTGGCTCATCCAGATTAGTCAATGTACGATCACTGACTAACGTGTCACCGTCCGAAGTAATATGGAAACCATAGAACTCGAGCGGCATGCTAACTCTACCTGAACTCCTAAGGGGCAATGATATGTCGGTGGGTCCAACAGGAACCTCTTCCTCATGTTGGTGGCTAGTTTCTTCTAAGGTTGGTTCATCGGTCGTCTCCCGAATTTCTTCGAGATCGATATTACTCCCACTGTCCTCTTTGGAAATGAGCTCTTTCTCTCGAAAGAACCTCGTCTTGCTACAAAGACCACGTCCTCGTTGGTCTGTAGAACAAGTATCCAAAAGACTGTTTCGGGTATCCGATGAAATAACACCTTTCGCTTCTTTCTGCGAGCTTTTCGTGAGTCTCACGTCTTACATAGGCCTCACAGCCCCAAACTTTGATGTGTGCCAACGAGGGAACTTTCCCCGTCCACATCTCGTACGGTGTTTTTGCAACCTTCTTGGTTGGGACAATATTTAGGATATGGGCGGCAGTATCTAAGGCATACCCCCAGAAATGGATCGGAAGTGAAGCTCGACTCATCATGGAACGAACCATGTCCAACAAGGTTCTGTTTCGCCTTTCAACAACACCATTCAACTGAGGTGTTCTTGGAGGCGACAACTGTGAAACAATTCCACATTCCTTGATGTAATCGAGAAACTCGATACTAAGATACTCACCGCCTCTGTCGGATCTAAGCATCTTTATCTTTCTGCCCAATTGATTTTCTTCTTCATTTTTAAACTCTTTGAACTTTTCAAAGGTGTTCGACTTATTCTTGATTAAGTAGATATACCCATATCTACTAAAGTCGTCGGTAAAGGTCACATAGAACCGCGTGCCATCTTTAGTGGATGTTCTGAAGGGACCACACACATCTGTGTGTATGATATCCAACAGACCTTCACCTCTTTCAAAGGAACCTTTGAATGGTGATTTTGTCATCTTGCCAAGTAAGCAAGATTCGCATACATCATCCGACCTGAGGTCGAATGATTCCAACACTCCATCCTTTTGGAGTTGGGCGATGCGTTTCTTGTTTATATTGACAAGGCGACAATGCCACAGACATGCCTTTTCTACACCGCTTGAAGCATCAATAGCTAAAACATTTTTACCATAATTATCAACACACATAATAGATTCATACACTCCATCACAAGGCATATCATTAAATATAAAAACATCATTTTTGAAAACAGAAATTGAATCATTCAATTTATTAAACTCATAATGAAAACCTTGTTTAAACAATGCATGAAAGGAAATTATGTTCTTTGCCATATCAGGTGCATAGCAACAATTATGCAAATCTAATCTAACTCCACTACTGAGCACTAGTCCATAAACACCGATCTTGGTTACAGGTGACGTTCGCCTATTGCCCATGACCAGGTTCAATCTGCCATGCTCCAGCTCCCTACTTTCCTCTAGGCCCTGCAAATCAGAACAGATATGAAAACCACATCCTGTATCAAGGACCAAGAACGGAAAAAAGATGAGTTATTAGATATAGAATATGTACCTGCTTGTGACGGTTTCACTTTACCGTCCTTGATATCCAGCAGATACGTTGGGCAGCTCCTCTTCCAATGACCCTTTTGCTTGCAGTAAAAGTAGTCGGCCTCTTTGGGGTTCTGAACATGTGGAATGCCGGAAGACTTGCCTTTCGGGGCAACGCTAGATGACCCGACATGAGTCTTTTCCCTCCAGTTTTGCTTAGGAGGGCCTTTCCGTTTCTTTCCCTTTCCAGAGCCAATAGCCAGGACAGGCGGGTTGACAGGGAGCAAACCTTTTCCCTTCATCCCGTCCTCAGCCGTCCGAAGCATGCGGTGTAACTCATCTAGAGTTGCCTGGTTGTTGTTCAAATGATACGCCAGTGTGAATTGGTCATAAGAACTGGGCAAGGATTTTAGCACTATGTCAACTGCTAAATCCTCATGGACAGGCATTTCCAGCTTCCTAAGCCTCTCTACATAACCATGCATCCTTTGCACATGTGCACAGATGGACTCTCCATCTTTAGGCTTGCCGTTAGTAAAGGCTTTTACAACCTCACGCCTTTCGATGCGTTATTGCTTGCAGAACCTTTCCGCGAGCTCTTTGTGCATCTCGTAGGGCCAATAGTCCTCATAGATGCGCTGCAGTTTAGGGTTCATAGTAGCGATCATGATGCAAGCCACTTTGGTTGCATCATCAGAATGTTTAGTGTACGCGGCGATTTCCTCGGGAGTAGCGGTTTCAGTGTCCACATCAACAAGCTCGGTTTCCAGAACATACTCTTTGTGTTCAAACCTGAGAGCCATTTTGATGTTGCGGATCCAGTCATTGTAGTTAGTGTCGTCCAACGTCACTTTTGGGCACAATGACAGAATCGAGGTGACATTACCGGGATTCGAGTGGGGAACGGATTGGTCAAAAGACATCTGAACAAGAAGAATGTAGTTTTAATTAGATATAAATAATAATCCTTATATTTACCCAAGAATAAATATAAGGCTAGGATCCTACAATAACAATCTACAATATCGAAGAGGGATGCCGTAATATTTATTGTAAATTTTATAAGGTAGGCGAATGACGATTCAGCCAATTCCACTGCGGAAAAATAATATTATTATAATGGAATTCCTAGTTTCATTGAGATTTACCGAACTGTTCGATAGCATGTTTTAATCTCGAGAATGCCCCGCTGTTTGCGACTGGGATACCGAGGATCACAAACCGGGTGTGAATAACTATGCAAATTGCTTGGTACTCTTGAAGTCAATTGTCATCTCTAATTAACGTGCCGGTTATCCACACACGCTCCGTCAATAATGACAAAATCAAGAAATCCATTGCTACTCTTTGCAGACCCCAGTTGGCGTGCCGGTAAACCACACACGCTCCACCAACGTTACACAAAGTACAATGTGCAATTTCATGGATTAGCACCAATTCACATGTTTAACCTAAAGTAACTAGATTGAGATTTGTTTTAAGGTTCTAGTACTTTCAATTATAGCATTATACTTTTAAGAGGCTTAGCGGTTCTATCAAACCCGTTCGGCTAACGACACTCGACTGACCAGGAGAGCGGTGGGTAAGAGGAGATACCCATTAGACTGCCTTTTTATAGTCAGTCGCCTTATACCCTCTTTAGAGGACAGTTTTGTGAATGAGGCCTACTAACGGTAAGACTAACCAATTTTCTTATATATATATATATATATATATATATATATATATATATATATATATATATATATATATATATATATATATATATATATATATATATATATATATATAAAATTAACTTTTAATCATAAATATATATATAAGATATATTTTAATCTTATTAAAATATTTTAGAATTAATTTTATTCTAATTTTCGCAAATTTTACTAATTTTTTTGAAAATTTTAAATTAATTCTTTAAACTGATATAATTGGTCTTTTAATTAACAGTTAATTAAACTAATTAAATTTAAGATAGATATTACCAAATTAATCAAATTAATTTTTCTATCATGGTCCCTATGGTTCTCGAAAATTACAAGCCAATCAAGGAAGGTTCAAGTTATTTTAATTAATCCAATTACCAAAAATAACAACATACTATTATGGCAAGCAAATCTAGCAACCAAAGGGGACAATTAGGGCACGGCGGCTAGGGTTAGGAAACTCTAGCCAAGCCGTCGACATTCAAGCCTCCCAAGGAGGGATTTTCTCAAAATACCTCAAAGCAAGAAACAAGCATGCATTTTATATCAATTCATAAGAAAACAAGCCTATGCTCTGATACCACTGAAGGGTTTCTATACAATCAATGAACAAATAATCCCTATGGTTCACATGTAACCCTAAGATGATCTATGTTTTCTTCTATGAAGATAATAAACTAAAACCTTAAAGGATACAATAATTTCTAAAGATTAATTAAGAAAAACCAACCTTTGATCTTATGATCCTTCAAGCAAGCAGCAAAAGAATCCTGCCTCAAATGCAAGTCACACCCAAGCTATGGAGGAATCAGTCCAGCAGAGTAACACAGAGAGAGAGAGAGATGGCGTCAATAAGAGGTGCCCAAGGGGTTCCTTTTATAGCCTCCTAGGGTTACACCTGAAACCCTAGAAAGCCTCCAAATGGACAAGGCTTTTGGCCACTTGGACCAGACTCCCCAAAACCCTAATTAGGGTTTCGCTAAAACCTTGGAGGAGCCTCCAGGGTGGCGCCAACTTTGGTCCCTGGTTTACCTGGCCAGTTATTCAACTATTGAATAAATGCCAACTAGTCCCTGCACCTTTTATTAATTAATTTAATCACTAAATTAAATCCAATTAACTCTAGATTAAATCTTAATTAATTATTATAGTTTCTAATTAATATATTAACACTTAAATATATTAATAAACCATATATTTATTTTTCTATTGATTTATTAAATAATTAATAAATCAACTATTCTCTCTACTAAACTATACATCTATCATCCATCTATGAGGGCAACCTAAATGGACTTTGCTTTTATTTATAAGATAAATACAATTATAAGTCATGGCTTAGACACCTAATCCAACATCATGATCGCTACCATGAACCTTGAACTGCAACGTATTTATGAGGACTACTGGCCTTACGAGATGCACAAAGAGCTCGCAGAAAAGTTCTGTAAGCTAGAGCGCATCGAAAGGCGTGAGGTGGTTAAAGCTTTCACTAATGGCAAACCTAAGGATGGAGAGTTCATCTGCACTCATGTGCAAAGGATGCAGGGTTATGTGGAAAGGCATAGAAAGCTGGAGATGCCTGTACATGAGGATTTGGTTGTTGACATAGTGCTGAATTCTCTACCCAGTTCTTATGACCAGTTCACACTGGCTTATCATTTGAACAACAGTCAGGCGACTTTGGCTGAACTCCACCGCATGCTTCGTACTGCTGAATACGGGATGAAAGGGAAAAGTTGAAAGGTTTTCCACAACCATGAACTAAATAACCTAAGTTCACATGCAACCTAGAAAAGATCTATGTTTTCTTACTTTGAACATGTAACTAATTCCTAAAGGCCAAACAAAATTAACTAAAAGAATAAATCAGAAAAACTAACCTTTAGTTTTAATCTTGAAGCTAAGCAGCACAAGTGTCCTGCCTCAAATGAGATCACACCCAGGGAGCCAGAGGGAGGTCACGAAAATTCCAGAGAGAAAAAATAGAATTGAGCAACTGATAATGAGGTCTAGGGTTCCCTATTTATAGGGAACCAAGTGGCAAAGCTAGAAACCCTAGCCGCAGCCCATTTTCCGGATTATCTGTACGCGCGCCGCGGGCAGATCGTTTGCGCGCCGCGCGCCGCAATTCAACTATTGAATTCGTACGAATATGTACGCGCGTCGCGGCCTTTACATTGGCGCGCCGCGCGCCGCAATTCAACTATTGAATTTGTACGACTTTAATCCCTGACCTCCTGATTAATCTAATTAATGCCACATAAATCAATCCAATTAATTTCTGATTAATTATTAATCAATCAATATAGTTTCTAATTAATATATTATCACTTTAATATATTAACAAACCATATCTTTTATTTCTATTGATTTATTAATCCCATAATAAATCAACCTTTCTCTCTACCGAACTTTCTACCAAACCTCCAGCTATGAGGGCAACCCAAATGGACTGTGCTACTATTAATCAGGTAAATACTAATTATTAGTCATGGCTTAGACACCTAATCCAACAGTCTCCCACTTGGATAAGTCTATGACTATAATTACCAATTTAACCTCTAATTAACCAGCACTTTTAGCTTCCTAGAAACCACTGCCAAACTCTGATCTAATCAGTTCTGTCCATAGATAAGTGATCAGATGATCCTCCGTCCAACAAGATATTTTCAGACATGAGACATGGATTGAGATCAATCTCTGTCTGACACACTGTTTCCCGATTTCCGATTTTGCTTATGACTTTTAGACTTCTAATTGAACGAATCAATTTAGTCCTGGCTGGCCAGCGCTTCAGTCAACTTCAAAATCATCGAGTGGCCAACAGATATCTGTTTCCCGTCTGGGTCAAGGGACGAATAAGCTTCGACTAATATGTTATATCTTTTACCCGACAAATCACTCACAACAGCACGTTTTATAACACCGAGTTACCGATGCGTTTTCGTACTATCAATGAACAATCGCCTTGCAAATTATAACTCATATCTCTCCACTTCAAGACCATAAGATATTATCGTCTCAACATTGCTCGTGATATAATACATGAAGCAATCCATTGAGCGCGGGTTTATCCAATACTCAAATCTCCATTTCCAAGTACTCATGAACGTTGCAACAATCTTATTGCTATGTCTAACTCCTTAGACAATCTACAAACCAATTCATGACAGTCTTTCTTCATACTTACTCCCTAAAAGTATGAGTGACTGTGGATATTCGAATAATCCAATTATTCAGGAAGTAAACATGCAAAAGTGAAACATAAAATCTGACTGGCAGCTACTCCTGCCAATTACCAAGTCTCCACGAGGTAATCACCAAGTCGGATTTATCATAACTATTATCGGTTTCTTATTCTCTTTTAAACTTTCAATTCAAGCCTTTTATATCTATGTCTATGACATTTTCACTCTTTCTATGTATCCAAGTGTCTAACACTTATACACTTTATTGCAGATGATCCTATCGGATACTCTTCCGATGATATCTCAATTTGTCATTTTGTCATTCTCTCTCACAACTCCATTCCGGTGATGTGTACCGTGACTGCCCATGGTTCTCGGGTCTTTAGTCTACATGACTATACCCTAAGACAATTTCGAGGTATCATGATGTGCCGGTGAACCACACGCGCTCCATCAGAAACCAACGAAATTCTTTAACCATGAAGTCCTACAGCACCACGTTCTGGTGTAAACAATTACCGATTTGAAAACCCTTTCAAATCAATCACCCTAATCATTTCCTAATGATTTCTCACGTCTGTTCAAAATCCATTCAGTATTCTCAGCCAGGCAATATCCTGAATCCAACTTACAATGCTCTAAGCATTAAGTCATCAGGATATGTTCATAACACTTCTGATTTGTCCAAGAGGCTCGAGGAACCTGATGTAATCTCATTCCAAGCCCTTTCGGAATCCTAAGATTACCAATAATCCTTGTGTCATGATTTCCAGAAACCATTTCCTTTCAGGGACTCTTTCTTATGCATCTTGAATCCCATCAAGATCATATTCTCAACGGCTAAGTCAATACTGTCAGTCTCATCTATCTGATAGATGTCTATGAACTACGTGAGCATGCTGCACCTTCTTTGTTTCTTTCATGCCAATTCATTACACTTTGCAATGACAGGAAACTCCATTCCTGAGGTTATGCATCTTGAATCTCATCAAGATCATATTGGCAGAATTCTGATCTATCTAATAGATGTTCACAACCACCTGAGTATGTTGTATCTCTTAAAATTTTTCATAGCGAACCGTTTCTTAACACCAAGTCATTACACTTTGTAATGATAAGAGACATTTCCTAGAACCAGTATGTAACCCACATACAATGATGGCAGATAACAACGATACTCCCACTGGCTTTGACACCGTCATATGACTCTTTCGGACTATTCACAAAATCCAGAACTTATGGCACATTTTGCGAAACCGAAATCCAAACCTTTCCGACATATTAAAGGAAATCTTTCAGGCTATTCACAAAATCCAAACCTTTTGGCCTATTTTGAGAATCTGAATATCCTTTATTGCGAGATGCCCATGGGACGAATCCCGGGGCCATGTACCTTTTGTAATGGCATGCTCTATGTGAGTCCATATTAGTGTGCCGGTAAACCACACACGCTCCACTAACGACTCACACTATGCCACGCAGAATCCTTTCGAATTACATCTTCTATTGAGAGTGCTTCTCTTAGAATCAATTGCTTGACTCCAAGTGATGACTCATTCAACCAGATGTTCTGTAAGTACATTTCTATGTTCCCTTCTTTTGATGATTCAATTACTCCCACTGGTTCCTAGACCAGTTGTAAAGATCAATCAAACTGTCACATAGACTGTGTCTCGCGGTAAGGTTCTCTTATTTGGCAGCAACTGGGCTCACCAATGCTTCCAGCAGTCGGATTACTTATCCGTACCATCTTTAGTGTTTTACCACTACCCGGTATATCACCCAAATCATAACTCCTTATGACAGTGACAATAACTACTGGTCAAGCGAAGAGAGGGTATGTCAGGTTTAACAGGAATCTAATTCCTGGTCAAGTCCCAGTTGTGACTAAAGGTTCTATCACTTGGCTAATCCTTGAACTCATTCAGAATTATTCTTACTCCCACTGTTTCCTTAGAACTTGAGTTCTTTCTAAAAGTACTCTTCTTTCAAAGGATAACCGGGATGGCCAATGAAACGACATCGCTGATCAGTTACAGGCTTGTCATGAGATTCAGACGAATGCTACATAACCCTGGACTTTCTATGTACTAGTGGGACGATCCCAGCTTTACATTTCATACAATGTCGGCATAACCTACTTAGTCTAAGATATAGTCGGAATATGGTTTCTGCGGTCTGACTGGTTGAATATTTAACTCATTGAAATACTAATCGGAAATGTATCTTATACATCGAGGATCAAAACTATTTCGATCAATGCTCCATCATCTTCCCTAAGACACATTATAACCATTAGTGTTCTTGGAAGAGGATAAACTGTGAAACATTTTCTCAGTCTATGTTGTTACTCAGGTTCTGTTGATCTTATACTTCCTTTGAAATCCTTGAACACTTCAAGGTTCCAATCAATCGCTTATTCCGATAAACAAAGCCATATTTGTCAAACCATTTGGCAAATATCATGAAGCATAACTAATCGTGTTCTGTTCGAGGATTCGAGCAATACACAGTAACTTATGTGTCTGTTGCTAAAAAAACTTAATACCTTTACAGTTCCATGTAAATTTATGACTTTGTTAATATTGTTCAAGACATGCAATCATCACCTGACTCCAAGTCAACTGATTCCAAAATCCTATCCATTGGATCTTTGGGCGATTCCTTTTTTTTGCCACAATTAATTTTATTAAGCACTCAATTCATCATGTGACTCTAAGTCGAATGATTCCAAAGTCCTGTCCAACTGGACCTTTGGTTGAAGTGATTCTCATAAAATTCACTTTAACAATCATAAAGAACACAATTTTCAAATCCAATCCCATTGGATGTATCAACATTCAAGTTATTACCATTTACGTCATCAACACATTCACACAACATTTCGAGGATAATTAAAACAATCAAAAGAAAATCCACATTTTATTAAAACACAAAAACCCTCGAACAATGTACTATGCGAATCCATGTCGTATGTATCTATAAACTAATAACAAGAACAAATATCTAGCTTAACTCAAAAACCGCACGAGCTCCGGATCCAATCCGAATATGCTCCTGTGCGACAACATCCCGCATCCTACAGAGTCTGTGCATACAGAGCAAATGTGAGAAACACATCCTGTATCAAGGAAATGAGGATCAGGTATTCTGAGTTTTAAGATATTACTGAGTCTGCCAAACAGTTTGGCTTTAGAGCATTTTTTCAATCTTTCTGTGACTGTGTCCCACCTTATGGATTCCCAGTTTGAAACATCGAACAATCGGTCCAGACTATCTGGATCATTTCTTGATGCACCTTAATACTGGACTCAATCCTGAAGCAGCTGAATTAATGGAACTATGCTTCTCCATGAACGATTCATATAGAGTCGACATTGAATGCACTTCCACGATTGTCTTATCCGGTTACCCTTCCTGTTCATCTGGATGAACAGATCAGCGAGTTGAGCTAATGCTTAACTCCTGATCACAAAGGGAAACCAGTTTTATACTGTTTGCCTATGTATCCCTCAATCTCGGGAACACGCAAACTTGTGCTACTTCCTTCTAGCTTGCAACTTCAAGCTCTTTGAAGATCCTAGTTCGTTCCCTTTATTCAACCAGTTCACGGAACCTTTCCTGAACTAGCTGTGCTAACTTATCAGACCCCAGGAATTCTAAATCCCTGCGGAACTCGGGGTTAATGATCAATAGCATAAGGCAACGAGCTTCCTTGGACTCAAAAGTCAAGGAGTCATGCTCATCACAAGCTGCTGTGTGATGCCATGTTTGGGAGCGGACACTCAGTCGGATATGGTTCGCCAGCAAAACTAAGAAGTATTCTCTAATTGCAAAACTATATCACATAGTTCAGGCCAGTCAGCCTTACCATACTAAACAGGTGCTTTCTGAAGCTCTCAGAAATGGGTGAAGGAGGAGAAGGAGGAGAATGACATTTTCTTCAGACATATATAAAATTTGAATTTATTCGTTTAATTAATCCTTTTAAATAATTACCCAATATATATTATTTAACAAGGCTAGGATCCAAAATACCCCAACTATGTTATGAAGAGGGATGCCGTAGTCACAATACAGTGGTCATTAAGGTAGATAACTTTTATCAATTTCAGTCTTATGAAATTCCTAGATCTGTGAGATTCATTGAACTGTTCAATGGCATGTTTAATCTCGGATATGCCCCACCGTTTGTGACTGGGATGCCGAGGATCACAAACCGGGTGTGAATAACCATGCAAATTAGCTTGGTACTCTCAGGGTCCATTATCATCTCAAATTGATGTGCCGGTTAACCACACACGCTCCATCAACAATGATAACACCCGAGAAACCCATTGCCACTCTTTATGAACCCCTATTGGTGTGCCGGTAACCCACACACGCTCCACCAACGTTTCATAAAGTGCAATGTGCAATTTCATGGGTTAGCATCAAATTCACATTTTTTCTAAAGTAACTAGATTGGGAATTCTTGTATGGGTTCTAGTACTTTGATCATTATACTTTTAATGATTAAGCGGTCCTATCAAAACTGTTCGGCTAACGACCCTCCACTGATCAGGCGAGCGGTGGGTGAGAGTGAACACCCATTAGACCGCCATTTTATAGGCAGTCTCTTTACCCACTTTATAGACCAGCTTCGTGAATGAGGCCTACTAATGATTTGACTAACCAATTTTTCTTATACATATAGTATTAACCTTTAATAATATATATAAGATGTATTTTAAATCTTTTAAAATATTCCTGGTTTATCTTTTAATTTCCTGAAATTTAACTATTAAATTTCAAATTAAATTAAACCTTTAATTTGATTTAATTTATCTTTTAATTAAACTATTAATTAAATTAATTAAATCTTGATATTTTAATCCTTTTAAAATATTTTAGGATTTATCCTTTAATTCTCTAAATTTAACCATTAAATCAAAATTAAATTAAATCCCTTGAATTATCTTTTAATTAAAGAATTAATTAAATTAATTCAAATGTAGATAGGTTTTTCCAAATTAATCAAATCAATTTAAACCTATCTTAAACCCCTAATTATCGAATTCAAACAAACCGGGTTTAAGGTTATCCATTTAATTAACCAATTAAAGTTACCAAAAATAGAAAACCTTCCAAAACCCTAAGCAGAAAATCGAAAAAGAAGGGGGAGGCTAGGGTTTTAAAAACCCTAAACCCTAAAATCGAAATATAGGCCAAAAAGGATTTATAAACAATAAACCCTAATTAGGAAAACTATTACAGCCATTCAATAAGAAAACAACCAAATGCTCTGATACCACTGAAAGGTTTTCCGCAACCATGAACTAAATAACCTAAGTTCACATGCAACCTAGAAAAGATCTATGTTTTCTTACTTTGAACATGTAACTAATTCCTAAAGGCCAAACAAAATTAACTAAAAGAATAAATCAGAAAAACTAACCTTTAGTTTTAATCTTGAAGCTAAGCAGCACAAGTGTCCTGCCTCAAATGAGATCACACCCAGGGAGCCAGAGGGAGGTCACGAAAATTCCAGAGAGAAAAAATAGAATTGAGCAACTGATAATGAGGTCTAGGGTTCCCTATTTATAGGGAACCAAGTGGAAAAGCTAGAAACCCTAGCCGCAGCCCATTTTCCGGATTATCTGTACGCGCGCCGCGGCCAGATCGTTTGCGCGCCGCGCGCCGCAATTCAACTATTGAATTCGTACGAATATGTACGCGCGTCGCGGCCTTTACATTGGCGCGCCGCGCGCCGCAATTCAACTATTGAATTTGTACGACTTTAATCCCTGACCTCCTGATTAATCTAATTAATGACACAGAAATCAATCCAATTAATTTCTGATTAATTATTAATCAATCAATATAGTTTCTAATTAATATATTATCACTTTAATATATTAACAAACCATATCTTTTATTTCTATTGATTTATTAATCCCATAATAAATCAACCTTTCTCTCTACCGAACTTTCTACCAAACCTCCAGCTATGAGGGCAACCCAAATGGACTGTGCTACTATTAATCAGGTAAATACTAATTATTAGTCATGGCTTAGACACCTAATCCAACAAAAGTGTGCTCCCGATCAACCCGCCTGTCCTGGCTATTGGATCTGGCAAGGGAAAGAAAAGGAAGGGCTCTCCAAAACAAAACTGAAGGGAAAAGACTCATGTCGGGACATCAAGCAGTGCCCCGAGAGCTAAGTCTTCCGGCATTCCGCACGTCACGAACCCCAAAGATACTGATTGTTTTTACTGCAAGGAAAAGGGTCACTAGAAGAGAAGTTGCCCCAGGTATCTGCAAGACATCAAGGATGGCAAAGTGAAGCCATCACAAGCAGGTACATATTCTATATCTAATAACTCACATTCTTCCTGTTCTTGGGTCCTTGATACAGGATGTGGTTTTCATATCTGTTCTGATTTGCATGGCCTAAAGGAAAGTAGGGAGCTGGAGCACGGTAGATTGAACCTGGTCATGGGCAATAGGCGAACGTCACATGTTACCAAGATCGGTGTCTATAGATTAGTGCTTAGTAGTGGAGTTTGTTTAGATTTACATAATCGTAAGATAGTCGGGTGCAAGTGGATCTTCAAGAAGAAGACCGACATGGATGGTAAAGTACATACTTATAAAGCTCGGCTGGTTGCGAAGGGATTCACTTAAACCCCAGGGGTTGACTATGATGAAACCTTCTCACTAGTAGCCAAGATTAAGTCAATCAGGATAATGTTTGCCATAGCTGCGTTTCATGATTATGAAATTTGGCAGATGGATGTCAAAACCGCTTTCCTTAACGGGAAACTGACTGAGAATGTTTACATGAATCAGCCAGAAGGTTTTGTAGACACAAAGCACCCTGATAAAGTGTGTAAGCTTGAGAGATAAATCTACGGATTGAAATAAACATCTCGCAGCTGGAATCTTTGCTTCCATGAGAAAGTCAAAGATTTTGGTTTCTCTAGGAGTGAAGATTAGTCCTGTGTATATGTCAAGGCTAGTGGGAGTATAGTCACTTTTCTGGTGCTGTATGTTGATGACATACTGCTCATGGGAAATGACGTTCCGACCTTTCAAGATGTCAAGTCTTGGCTCGGGAAATGTTTTGCCATGAAAGACCTTGGAGAAGCTGCTTATATTCTCGAGATAAGAATACTGAGAGATAGAAAGAGGAAATTAATAGGTCTGAGCCAGTGTACATATTTGGAAAAGGTGTTAAAAAGGTTTAACATGGAAAATTCCAAAAGGGGAGAGCTACCAATCTAGAGTAATGCCAAATTGAGTAAGACTTAAAGTGTGAGTACCGATGAGGAAATAGTTGAGATGAGTCGGGTACCTTAGGCTTCGGCAGTAGGGTCGATCATGTATGCTATGACATGTACTCGTCCCGACGTATCCTTTGCATTGAGCATGGTTAGTCGGTACCAGGGTAATCCTGGAAAGGCACACTGGATTGCAGTTAAGAACATACTCAAGTATCTGCGAAGGACAAAAAATATGGTATTAGTCGTTGGTGGCAGTGATGACTTGAAAGTGAGTGGATATACAGATGCCAGCTTCCAGACAGATAGAGACAGTTGTCGGTCCTAGTCGGGCTGGGTATTTCTTTTGAACGGTGGAGCGGTCACTTGGAAAAGTTCCAAGCAAGAAACGGTGGCTGATTCAACATGCGAATCAGAGTACATTGCAGCGAGTGAAGCGTCTAAATAAGCGGCTTGGCTGAAGAACTTTATCGGTGACCTTGGAGTTGTCCCGAGCATTCAGGAGCTGGTGGAACTTTTCTGCGATAATGAAGGAGCAGTCGCCTTGACAAAGGAACCACGAGACCATGGAAAGTCCAGGCATATCGAAAGAAAGTACCACTATATTCGACATCAAGTAGAAGAAGGTCACCTCTTGGTCAAGAGGGTATCATCAGAAGACAACCCTGTGGATCCTTTGACTAAGGCACTAAGCAGGATCAAGCACAATCAGCATGCTCGGAGCATTGGACTGAAGGATGATATTAGTTTTAGTAATTAGATAGATTTGAAACTTGTAACAGTATAAATGTAGTTGACTTGGTGATTCTATAATGGAGATTTATAAATGAGTATTGTTACTACCTTTGTCAATTGTTTATTATTGTATTTCTATATTTGCATGTTTAACTTCCTAAATAATTAGATTATTTAAATTTCCACAGTCGATCATACTGTTAGGGAGTAAGAATGAACGAAGACTGTCATGAATCGGTTGTAGATTGTCTAAAGAGTTAGACATTGTAGTAAGACTGCTACAACGTTCATGAGTACTTAGAAAATAGAGATTTGAGTATTGGATAAACCCGCGCTTAACAGATTGCTTCATGGATTACATCACGAGCAATGTTAATACGATAATATCTTTTAATCTTTAAGTGGAGAGATATGATCTGTAATTTGCAAATCGGTTGCTCATTGATAATGCGAAAACGCGCCGGTAACTCGGTGTTATAAAACGCATTGTTGTGAGTATTCTGACTGGTAAAAGGTATATACATATAAGTCAAAACTTATCCGTCCCTTGACCCAATGGGAAACAGATATCTGTAGGCCTCTCGATGATTTTGAAGTTGACTGAAAGTGTTGGCCAACCAGGACTGAATTGATGTGTTCAATTAGCAGTCTTAAAGTCATAAGCAAATCGGAAATCGAGAAACAGAGTATCAGACCAATATTGATATTAATCCATGTCTTGAGTCTGAAAATATCTTGTTGGACGGAGGATCATCTGATCACTTATCTTTGGACAGAACTGATTGGGTCGGAGTTCAGGAACAGTTTCTGGGAAACTGATATTAATCAGAAGTTAAATGGACAATTAAAGTCATAGACTTATCCAAGTGGGAAACTGTTGGATTTGGTGTCTAAGCCATGACTTATAATTGTATTTATCTTGTTAATTGAAGCAAAGTCCATTTGGGTTGCCCTCATAGCTGGAGGTTTAGTGTAGAGTTCAGTGGAGTGAAATGTTGATTTATTAATTGTTTAATACATCAATAGAAATAAATAAATAGTTTATTAATATATTTAAGTGTTAATATATTAATTAGAAACTATAATAATTAATTGAGATTTAATCTATAATTAATTGGATTTAATTTAGTGATTAAATTAATTAATTATAAGTGCAGGGACTGGTTTGTATTTATTCAATAGTTGAATAACTGGCAAGCCAGTGGCTAGGTGCCAAAAGTGGCACCAACCTGGAGGCTTCCTCTAGGGTTGGCGAAAACCCTAATTAGGGTTTAAGGGATCTGGTCCAAGTGGTCAACAGGCTTGCCTACTTTGGAGGCTCCTTAGAGTTTCAGGTGTAACCCTTGGAAGCTATAAAAGGAACCCTCTGGCACCCTAATTTACTGCGCCATCTTTGATTGTGGATACTCTGCTGGACTCTCTTCTTCATTGCTTTGGATGTGACTTGCATTTGAGGCAGAATCTGTTTGCTGCTAGCTTCAAGAACAAGATCAAAAGGTTGGTTATTCTTAATTTGATCTTTAGAAATAATGTTAGCCTTAGGTTTTTAGTTTATGTCTTCATAGAAGAAAACATAGATCTTTCTAGGGTTGCATGTGAACTTAGGAATTTTTTTGTTCATTGATTGCATAAAAACCCTTCAAAAACGTCAACAAAATAAACCTTTTGTGGGTTCCCCACAAATCGACCAAGGCATACAGAACTTTAGTAAAAAAATAACTAGGGGAGGGGAAGAGGATAAGAGTTGCAATACACTAACCATTCTTCTTCAGGAATAACTTAGCCATCTTGCCTCAAAATACGGAATGTAGTGCTCAATCGGGACTCGACAAGGATGTGTTTCGGGAAATCCTCGCAGACGATACTAAAACAACGTAACTGTTTAATGAGGTCTTTATTCACAGGGAAAAAAATTACAAGATTTGTGTTTGTAATAGGTTTGGTGTGGTAGTTCATTGGACAATGTTGATCATTATTCACCCAAAGCCAGAAGTCTTTCCAAATCTTCACGAAGTTCTTATGATCCTTATAAAGAGGCTGACTCTCATTCTAACAAGAAATCGTATAACTGTCATGGGAAGCAGACACACAAAAGAAATACCTAAAACAAAAGGATTTGACACAGTGACTAGACGACAACAAATTATTTTGAAAAGCTATAATCTTGTCAACAACGTTGGAATCAACCGGATGATGTGAATTGATAGTGTCGAAGAACCTCGTCGAAGAACTTCGACATTGGTAACTTTAGTCCAACATCGAAAGTCTTCATCTACACCCCACTTTACCGTCCAGCAGAAGACCGATCATGGACCAAGGGATTAACAATACAATTATATCTACCATACGAAAGTGTCATTCTTTTGCAAAGTTTTAAATTTATCATCAGTAGGGGCAATGTCAGAAGAAAAGGCCATCGAAAGGTTAAGAAGAAAGAACAAGGATTGAAAACAGTGAAAAGGGAAAAACATCAAACAAGAGTTAGGATAAATCCCTTAAATGATTGGGAGATTCAAAGTAATCATAATGAAGATTTGATAATCGACACACAATGTCTAAAAAAACGACTCCCCATGCATAAGAGGTACCCTGATAAATAACCAAAAAGACAAAGTTCGGCCAGATAAAGCCCAAAGCCCGACAATCTTCTACAAAAGTCATCATGATTCAGGGTTGGTGATTATTGTATTCGACCTTACCGCCTCATTACACTAACTAAAGGCACATCAATGTAGAATGCCACTATCGTTAGGCAATAATAGATGGTCCCCATCTGCTTGTGTCGCATTGAGATATTGGTTGCACGACGTAACAATTCTTCAACCCATTAAAGCCACACCGTCACTGCAATAGTTAACCACACACTAAATATACCAAATGACTGGGTGGCATTTCCACAATACAGAAAAGATTCCACATTGGCTAATAGAAGGCTTTTCCCAAAATGACATATATGCGACTGACACCTTCATTCCACAAACATTCGTACGATCTCGACTTCAGAAGACGAAGGAAAGGACGAACGTTTGGGCTCAAGTATAAAAAGAGACACATGCACGATAACAAAGGTAAATCATACATACACATACACTCCCTCAATCTAATTCATGCAATCACTGACTTAAACGTCAGAGTGTACTATTGAGGTCACCTCCCAAAATACGACTGACCTTTCTGATATGGTTTCAAGATTTTTGGTCCCTCTGCTATAACGTTTCACTATCAAAGACCTCATCGCAAACTCGAAATCATCGGGTACCTTATAGACATAATACTGCAACATTATGAATTTGGTACAACATTATAATTATGTTTGGCACATGATTCTATGTTTCAAAAGATCATCCAAACAACATCATTTAATTTATTATTTACGTACTACTGCAATCATTGTAAGTGGTTTATTAATCCAATCTTCCAATTATATTATGCGTATAACATGTTTTCTATCTTTTGGCTCGCTCTTTTGTACGGCCAGCTTTGTAATTAGTGATGTTTTAATCGTTAGGATTTCTTAAAAGGTCACCATCCGATATTTAATTATTTGCAAATGAACATTTTTCCATGAAAAGAAAAATAAAATCTTGGTTTGGTTTCTGAGACGAGACAAGCATACACGAAGATTAACTTTATTAAGAATCCGTCATTAAATCCAGTTTTTAACAATATTTTTTGTGAACCAGCTGTAGTTCTCATATATTATTAATTTAATAGGGATGTCGATGAAATAACATTTTTGAAATTGAAGAAAAGTTGTAAAAGACACTCTTAAAGGACCAAACCTGCCTCATTTGAATAAATCCTTTTAAATCAGAGAGTTGGCAAATTTAAAATGCATAAATGTCACGACTGTCACCTAATCGGAATCACGTGCCAATCGCATTCGCCGATCTTAACACGAGTGACGGTAATACAACCATTCAATACCCAACACGTGGCAAAGACTTTAAGCCGACTAAATATACGTGTATCGAGACCGCGGGTGAGTGAACGCAAGGGGCAAAAAACCAACAATTTTGAAAGTTGAGGGGGGCAAAGTGTAAGTGCATGTGCAAGGGGCGTGGTGCTATTTGAATCACCACTTTCCCATGGATCAAATCCTCTTGCTTCAAAAACCCAAACCCTCGCTCTTCGTGGCGGCTGAAACTCCTTACATCCTCTCTCTTAGGGTTTCTCTCTATCCCCTTCCAAAAACCCAAAACTTTTAAGGGGTTTCGTATCTTGTTTTTGAAGATCTATCTATCTATCAACTCCAGCCATGGCCGCCGTTGCTCCTCCTGCAGATCGTATCCTTTGTTTACTTAAACTTTGATTACTGGTCTGTTATTACTGTAATATGGTTCGAACTGGCTTGTTAGTGAGAAGTTTAAATCTGGTTTATTGGATCTGGTTGCTGAGTGATTTTTGCGCGTGTCGGCTGTACCATACGTCAAATTGAAGTTATTATTTGTGATGATTATGCTGGGCTTCTTGCTTGATCTTCACTAGAGTTGCTAAAAAATTATTTTCCTCTTTTTGTCCGCTTTTTTCGCTGTTATGACTGATATGAATACTTTTTCTATGAAAACTTAAGAGCGTAAGATCTTCCTGAGCTGCAAGTCTTTACACTTACTAATTATAGCGCTTCAAGGAATTTAGGGAATTTGTTATTTTGATTTGAGAAAAACTATTGTGCTTATAGCTTTTTATTTGAATTCATTATGTATTCTCCTTTAGTGTACCGCCGGATCTTGAGTTGGGTGAATTGTTAATTTTTTTGACATATCGGATTAAGCTTTTTAATTGCTTTATCAACGTTCGTAGACAACTGTTATCTGTAAATATCTCCATACGTGAAAAATTATTTGAAAACAACTGGATTTCCTTCACTTATTCTGCTACAGAAGCTGCCGATTTGCTGAAGAATCTGTCCTTGGATTCTCAATCAAAGACATTGGAAATCCCTGAGCCGACAAAGAAGGTGAGCAACGGGCATCATGCAATACTATGCTACACAATATATATCTTTTTTTTCATCTTTCAACAGTCGTAAATATTCTAATTACACGTGATTATCCTGCAGCCTACGGATACAGCCGACACTGGGAATGGTCAAAACCAACCGTTAGATAGGTCCATCACGCCTTTGATTCCAGATTTTATGGATCCAGCAGTGGCCTATTTTCCCAACGGTTATGCTTCTACTGCTTATTACTATGGAGGTAATTTTATACCAATATGTCATACATATTATCTTTAATTCGATTTTCTTTTCTTCAACACTTTATGTTATTTTTTTAGGCTACGATGGGACTACCAACGACTGGGATGACTATTCAAGATACTTAAACCCAGATGGAGTTGACATGTCTCATGTAAGACTCTCTCTTTTTCTTTTTTTCTTTTTAAATTTGATTCTAATGTGTAACTAATACCTAGTTAATATACTAACCATGGTTAATGATTCTGTTACAGGGTGTTTATGGAGACAATGGTTCACTCATGTATGGTTACGGGTACGCACCATATGGTCCATATTCTCCTGCTGGTTCACCTGTTCCAACAGTTGGTCATGATGGTCAACTCTATGGAGCTCAACATTACCAATACCCTAGTCCTTATTTCCCACCAATTACCCCCACCAGTGGGCCCACCATCCCTCCAAAAGGTGAGATCACCACACCTGCATCCGGTGACCAACAACCACCTTTACCTGTTGACACTGCTAATGGAAATTCTAATAGCATTGTAAATGGTGTCAAGGGAACCAATGGTCAAACCCCTAGACCAACACCGTATCAAAATTCAAACTTTAACGCAAACGGTTCATACGGAAGAGGTGCACAAAACGGTTATCAAGATCCAAGATACGGTTTTGACGGGGTCCACTCTCCAATCCCATGGTTAGACGGCCCGTTGTACTCTGATGGACAAGCGAGAAACAATTCCAATATCGCCCCTGTTTCCAACAACGGGGTTGCTTCAAGAAATCAAAATCTTCGCCCTCATACTCATCTTATGGTATAAAAAAAGCTCTCTTGTTCATATTCTTTGTCTTTAAATCTTTATCGAGATTTTTATGTTTCAAAGTTTTGATTTTTTAGGGTTTACAAACTCCAAGACCAATGTCGGGGGTAAATACGACCGGTTATATGAACAGAATGTATCCAAACAAGCTATACAACCAATACGGGAATACATACCGTTCATATGGATACGGTTCAAATGGTTATGATTCACAAAATAATGGAAGAGGTTGGTTAACAGGTGATAACAAGTACAAGCCTAGAGGTAGGGGCAATGGTTTTTTCGGGTACAACAATGAAAATGGCGATGGTTTGAACGAGCTAAATAGGGGACCGAGGGCTAGAAGTGTCAAAAGCCAAAAGATTTTGACACCTGTCACTTTAGCCGTGAAGGGACAAAATATCACTTTTACCCCTACAGATGTTGAAAAGGAAGAAGTGAAAGAGAAGGTGAATGCGAGTGTGACACCAGACAGAGAGCAATATAATCACACCGAGTTTCCAGAAACTTATGAAGATGCCAAGTTCTTTATTATTAAATCTTACAGTGAAGATGATGTTCATAAGAGTATCAAGTATAATGTATGGGCAAGTACACAAAATGGAAACAAGAAGCTTGATGCTGCATACCAGGAAGCTCAACAGAAGCCTGGAAAATGCCCTGTTTTTCTTTTCTTTTCAGTAAGCATTTTTGTGACCTTATTAACATCCATTCTTTTTTAATTTACACTGTTATTTACTTTCAAGAAACTGTCTTTTTAGGTGAATACAAGCGGGCAATTTGTGGGTGTTGCGGAAATGGTGGGGCCGGTTGATTTTAACAAAAGCTTAGAGTACTGGCAACAAGACAAGTGGATTGGTTGTTTCCCTGTAAAGTGGCATATTGTTAAGGATTTACCAAACAGTTTGTTGAAGCATATTACTCTTGAAAACAATGAGAATAAGCCTGTGACAAATAGCAGAGACACCCAAGAGGTAGTGTTCTTGAGTTTCTTGATGACATTTGTTATTTAATGATTCTAGTTTGTGTTAAGTTATTGAAGTTTGATCCTTTTTTATCAGGTGAAGTTAGATCAGGGGTTACAAATGATTAAAATATTCAAAGAGCATTCGAGCAAGCAATGCATATTGGATGACTTTGAGTTTTATGAAGATCGACAAAGGAGAATTCAAGAAAAGAAAGCAAAACAACAGCAGTTTCAGAAACAGGTACGTATTTTATTCGTTATTGTTGTTGATGATTTTTATAAGAAGTTTGTTTGATGGTAATTAATTATTATTTTTTGTGTAGGTGTGGGAAGGGAAGTCAGTTGGTGATGAAAAGAGGAAAGAAGGGACTAAAGTTGAAATTACACCACCAAAGTCAGCTGAAGAGATGGTGAAGGAAGCTGGTTCAACAGTGTTGCCAAATGGGGTTGCGAATGGTTGTTAAATCGGGCAACGTGAAAGGGCAGCACATGAATGAATTGGTTTTGAAAATTTGCAGTGAAAGTTGCTGCCCGAATGGGATCCGACCTGTGGGAAGAAACACAAGTAAAATGGTTGCAATGGCGGGTGTAAAATAGGGGGATCTCAGATTTGGAAAGCCCATGTGTTGGTGGGTCTGTCTCTTCTACTATAGTTTTCCAGCTTCTAACAGTTTTTTTTCACACCTTCTCAGGGTTTGGGTTTTTAGGGTTCTTTGAAGTTCGTGTTCTATTTTAGTTTTTTTTTTCTTTTTTTGAAATCACTTCTTGTGGCCTTTAATATTATGTTTTATGTTAGTTTTTGTTTTGGTAAGGGATAGAGTGTGGCATATGATCCTGCCTTGTAAATCTAGATCAAGAATACATTTGGGTACTGGTTTTGTGGTTTGCGGTTTGTGAGACAAGCTAGAAATGCAGGGTGGGGTTGGTTATTAATCGTTTAATATGTTTTTGTTTAATCTCAATTTTTTTTTAATGTTTTTTGCCATTGTTAATTATAGATTTAGCTACAAGTAGTTACTTTCGCGTTAAGAAAAAAACGTAGCTGTTGCTGGATTTGGCACGTAAAGTTATGTGTGGACCACAGTATAGGTCAAAACCCACTAATACTATCTTTTGCAATATTCCAACCTTTCGCAACCATTTCTTTTCTTCATTCGCTTGTGTAAAAAGACACTTGTGGGTTATTATTGGTTTTTCGATGAAGAAACAATTCCGTATAACTACGAATAGATTAACGAAAATCTTTATTCAAGTAAAAATTAAAAACATTACAAGAAACATTTATCATCAATCATCTTGTTTTTTCAAATATAATAAAATAAAACTAACATTCGTTCATTTCCCAATTGTTAACACACGTGGAAACGCGATTTTGTAAAAGGGAAGTGATATTTCCACTTACGAAATTGATTTATCCACATTAAATGTATGCTTCATTGACTTGTACTTTAGTTTCAAGTGTATTGTACATCATGTGGAAGAATCAATTTTTCAAGTGGAAATATCACTTCCCTTTGTAAAAAGAAAATCAATAACATCTTGAGATTAACCGATACTTGCCTACTATTAAGACCTTAACCAACCACGCTATCCTAGCACCTATGTGTGCTTGATCCAGATTTTACAAGAAATAAAAATGGAAACAAAACAAAATATGACCCCACCACATTTTTGACCAAATTGCAAAAACTTCCATCTAAAAGAAACCTAACCAAAAATCTAATGACTCCTCAAAAAACTGTTTGTAGCTAAAACCACTATAGGAGGATACTCCAGCCCATCACAAAACAACTTGAAATCCTCCAAATTTACATTTCCCTATTTCCTCAATTGCAAGGCGGCACTCGACTCATTGTGAATTTTCCAGTCAAAAAGCCTCCTGCCGCCGCCAACTCAGCAATCATGCAACATTGTCTTCAACAAGTGTGACATCTGGGGTGACTTCATCACCCAAATCTGCCACATCAGCGGTCGTAACAACCGCCACCTCAACACCTTCTTTGCTCTTATCATCAACCACAGGATTTCCTTCCCATGCCTATTAAATACCAACAATAATGACAAACATTATAAATAACAATAAACCAAATTAAATTAAAAAAAAAAAAAAAAAAACAAG
This sequence comes from Cichorium intybus, assembly GCA_023525715.1. NCBI lineage: Eukaryota > Viridiplantae > Streptophyta > Magnoliopsida > Asterales > Asteraceae > Cichorium > Cichorium intybus. Next base: position 117,141,233 of record CM042009.1, on the reverse strand, counting down.
CAACTATTTTCCCTACTTGTTTCTGAAACTGTTGTTGTTTTGCCTTTTTCTCCTGAATTCTCTTCTGTCTTTCCTCATAAAATTCAAAATCATCCAAAATGCATTGCTTGCTAGAATGCTCAATAAATATTTTAAGCATCTGCAATCCCTGGTCCAATTTCACCTAAATAAAAAGATATCAACTTTAATAAACCTACACACAATTACACAAATACAATAACAAATATTATGAAAAAAAAAATCAAAACTACCTCTTGGGTGTCCCTGCTATTTGTCACAGGTTTATTCTCATTGTTTTCAAGAATAATATGCTTCAACAAACTGTTTGGTAAATCTTTAACAATATGCCACTTTACAGGAAAGCAACCAATCCACTTGTCTTGTTGCCAGTACTCTAAACTTTTGTTAAAATCGACTGCCCCTGTCATCTCAGCCACACCCACAAATTGTCCACTTGTATTCACCTTTTAAAATAACAATACAAGAAACCATAAAAATCAAACACTAGAGAATGAAATAATGAAAGGGGTAAAACCGTAAAAAACACTTACCGAAAAGAAAAGAAAAACAGGGCAACCTTCAGATTTCTGTTGAGCCTCTTGGTAAGCAGCATCGAGTTTCTTGTTTCCATTTTGTGTACTTGCCCACACATTGTACTTAATGCTCTTGTGAACATCATCTTCACTATACGACTTGATTATAAAAAACTTTGCATTTTCATAAGTCTCAGGAAAATCCACCTTGTTGTATTGCTCTCTGTCTGGAGTCAAAATGACTTCTTTACCCTCCTTCTCAATCTCATCAGCAGTTGGTAAAGTACCATTTTCTCCCTTCACAGCTATAGTAATGGGTGTGAACCCCTTTTGGTTCTTGATACTCCTGGCTCTTGGTCCCCTATTAAGCTCATTTAAGCCATCTCCATTTTCATTGTTGTAGTTAAAAAAACCATTGCCACGTCCTCTAGGCTTGTACTTGTTATCCATAGATAACCAACCTCTTGAATTACTTTGTAAATCATAAGCATTTGACCCGTAACCATAACCATATCGGTATGCATTGTTCCCATATTGCCCATATAACTTGCTTGGATACATTCTGTTCATATACCCATTTGCTGTATTCATGGCAGACATCGGTCTTGGACCCTAAACCAAAAAAATATATATATATCAAAATTTACCATTAAACAAAAATACCCACAAAGGATAAAATCAAATTAGTACCAAGATATGAGAATAAGGACGTACATTTTGATTTCTTGAAGCCACTGTAGCATTGTTGGCATTGTTTTTTGTTTGGGGGTTAGAATATAAAGGGCTATCTAACCATGGGAATGGAGATTGAAGCCCATCAAAACCGTATCTTGGATTTTGACTTCCATATGATGCATTTGGATTGAAAGAAAGATTCTGATATGATGTTGGCCTTACAGGTGTAGTACCAGTGTTCCCTTTTGTACCTTTAGTTGTTGTGTCCATGGATAAAGCAGATTGATCTGTAGTAACCTCGCCTTTAGGTGGGGTAGTGTAAGGGGTAGTTGGGGTCATTGGTTGGAAGTAAGAAGTAGGGTACTGGTAATGTTGGGCCCCATAGAGTTGACCGTCTTGACCAACTGTTGGCATAGGTGAACCAGCGGGAGAGTAAGGTCCATATGGTGCATAACCATAACCATACACACCCTATAATGAAGAAATAAATAATAGCGTTAAACAATTAAACAACGCCTTCATGTCATAATCAAGAAAGAATGAAACGGGTTCTTACTTGAGACAAATCAACTCCATCAGGATTCATGTATCTTGAGTAGTCATCCCAATCATTGGTCGTCCCATCATAACCTATGAAAGAGAAAAAGGGAAGTAAGCAATTGAAGGTGTCCATAACACTATGTTCAATCGAAAGAGTTTCTTGATGGGTGGATCTAACTAAAAACGTGTGTTGCTGTAATCAACTTACTTCCATAGTAGTAAGCAGAAGCATAGCCATTTGGATAATAAGCCAACGATGGATCTAAGTAATCTGGAATCGAAGGGGTTAAAGACTTGTTGCCAGGTTGAACTTGACCAGTGACAACGTCGACGGAAGACTGCAATGGTAATCATGAACCAAAAACCACATAATTAATCTTTTGAAAGCTTTAGTTACTGTCGGCAAAATGTTGAGAGCAAGAAATCTTCACATATTATCATATAAAAATATCTCACCTTCTTAGTGGGCTCAGGAATTTCTGAAGCCTTAGTTTGCGATTCGAGTGTTAAATTCTGCAGCAAATCAGAAGCTTCTGTACAGAAAAGTTAAGGAAAACTACTTGTTTATCAAAGATACTGTTATCATCAACAATTTAACCGAGAAATTGCCTTTGTGCTGTTCAACCTTAAACCCTAAGAGACTGGCGATCTAAACCAAGATTCAGTAGCAAAATTAGCACATAGAAAATTCGATTTATGCAACAGAAAGACAATTACGTCTACAAATCGCACAGAAACGAGATCTTCGAGAGAAACAAGAAAGCAAGTTCAAATCAAGAGAAAGCAATGACGAAACGTAACGAAATTACTAGTAAACAGAGGATACGATCTGCAGTAGGAGCCATGGTGGACATGCTGACTGTAGTGATGATAGATCTTCAAATACAGGGTAAGAAACCCCAAAAATTATTGGGTCTTTGGGAGGGAATTGATAGAGCGGATGGGGGTTTTCCGCCGCCACAAATTTGAGAGGGTTTAGGTTTTTGAAGAAAGAGGGTTTTGATCGATTGAAAAGTGGCGTTCAAATAGCACCACGCCCCTCGCACATATAAGTACACGTTTGGCCCCTGCAGTTTGATCATTACAGTTTAGGCCCCTTTCTTCGACACAAGAAATCAAAAATCTAGTCGGCTAAAGTGTTTGCCACGTGTTCCATTAATGTTGGTATTTTGTGTGTTGATGTGGCAAATATGATTGGCCGTGAATTTGGTATTTACTATTTAGTCGATATAATTAATAAACATGCATAATAGTTATACAAAAAATACTTTGTTATTGAGTACATCTATATAATATTTATCTAACAATAATAATGAAGATGTAGATTAGACATCAGGAATATTGTTTGATAAGGGTTGTTTCGTTCATTTTGTAGGTTATATGCAAAAGTAAAAATAAGTTTCTATAAATATTCTTTTTAGTATGGAAGAAAGTTTTTAGAAAATAAAAAACGAAACATTGGGTGAATTAAATCAAAGGGAAGCACTACATTTTAGATACAGTACTTTTATTGGTCAAACAAAATACATCTTGTATATATTTAAAAAATAGGGCTAATAACATAAAAACCACTGTAGTTTGACCAAAATTCGGTTTAAGCACTATATTTTTTTTTGTTCTAAAAAAACCACTCACACTTTCAAAAAAATTCGTAAAAACCACTCATATTTTCAAAAAGATACATTGCGACCACTATAACAAATAAAAGTCAAGATTTTATGCCGTCAACTCGGAACACTTCTTACCCCCGTCGTATTCAAAATTTAGTGGATTCACTTGGACTCCCTATGCATTCACAACGTGGCAAAAAAGTTGAACTTATGAAGACCAAAATCACATGTAGAAAACTTTATGTATCGTTTTCACTGTAATGAAGTTCCAATATTTGCTTCAAATGTCGATATGAAACTTTTCACATAATATTTCGATGAAAATAATCGTTAAAAGTTATAAAATAAAGTTAACAGTGGTCAATAAGGAATTTTTTGAAAATATGGGTGGTTTTTATGGAACAAAAAAATATATAGTGGTTAAATCAGAATTTTTGGCAAACTACAGTGGTTTTTGTGTTATTAACCCTAAAAAATAATAAGTACATCAGCCAAATTTCGTGCCCTAAAATATTCGGAGAAATGTGTTGTCGCACACCCTCAAGGTCGGTCCCAGGTATATCGTATCTATTTCAATATGAATTGTTTGAAACTTGAATTAAATTGCAAGAGAGTCATGGAAATTTGAAAAAAAAAACTTCAAACAAGAATCGACAATAAAAACAGTGAATGATACCTCCCACCATTCAAATTAGGGGATGTTGTGTATTTCAACTTTCACTAAAAATTAAATCAAATCTCATTTCATTTTAGTGTTAGGTTGCGAATTACTAATAAAAAAATTCTTTTGGAATTTTCAAAATTCATGAATATAAAGTCGAGCTTCCGTTATAAAGTTATGAAAATCACTTCTTAGTACTAACTTGGTTGGTGAAACTCTCGAATACCCACTAAATTTTCATCCTTTCGACGCCTACATGCCTCTCATAACTAGGGGTGAGCAATTTGACCGAGGAACCAAACCCGACCCCAATAACCGAGGTACCAAACTCGAGTTGGAATACTAAGTATACAATTAGGTCGGTTCGAAGGATCGGGTGTATATTCAGTTTTGGGTCGACTTTTTACAGTATTCGAGCTTGGTACCGAGGAAGTTTGAAAGTCCAAATAAATTTTGTGTATATTGGTCAGGATTTGGCATGCAATTCACACCGGACAAAAGAATCAACCCTCCTAATACGTACTGTAGCTGACAAAGGGAACAGAGAAAACACCTTCTTGAATCACGATTCTTGCCAAGTACAACAAATCAAGCTAGGTTTTGCCAATATTGTAAGTGACTTGCAAGTTTCCTTCTCCAGTTTCAACAAACCACTGGAGAATTAGGCTTCAGGTAATGAGGACTCTCAAGTAAGATGTCAACTTTTTATCACTTTAATGTTTTAATCTTGTAGACTAGTTTGCTAATGTTATTTAAGTGTTAGTTAATTATCATTGTTGCAAAACCATACAATGTAATGTACTTTAGATTGCTTTGTATTTTTTGACAATGTAGTTTTTATTAGATGTTAGTTTTGGTAATCAAATTTTGATAATATTGTTCCAAGAACAAGATGAACATGTGTATTATTGGTTTTGATTATTGATCATCATTGTTGAAATGTACTTTAGATTACTTTGTCTTTTTTATAATGTAGTTTTTATTATATATTCGTTTTGTTAATCAACTTTCGATAATGTTGTTCCAAAAACAAGATGAACATATGCATTATTGGTTTTGATCATTGATCATCATTGTTGTAATGTATTTTAGATTACTTTGTATTTTTTACAATGGAGTTTTTATTAGATGTTTGTTTTGGTAATCAACTTTTGATAATATTATTATAAGAACAATATGAACATATGAATTATTGGTTTTGATTATTGATCATCGTTGTTGTCATGTTGTGTGTCAGTTATTGTTAATGTAGTTGTGATCAATGTAGGATATTAACATTGTTGTGTATATCTTGTAGGAAGAATAAGTGAACTGAAAGGTTTTCCGCAACCATGAACTAAAAACCTAAGTTTACATGCAACCTAGAAAAGATCTATGTTTTCTTACTTTGAACATGTAACTAATTCCTAAAGGCCAAACAAAAATTAACTAAAAGAATAAATCAGAAAAACTAACCTTTAGTTTTAATCTTGAAGCTAAGCAGCACAAGTGTCCTGCCTCAAATGAGATCACACCCAGGGAGCCAGAGGGAGGTCACGAAAATTCCAGAGAGAAAATAGAATTGAGCAACTGATAATGAGGTCTAGGGCTCCCTATTTATAGGGAACCAAAGGGTAAAGCTAAAAACCCTAGCCGCAGCCCATTTTCCGGATTATCTGTACGCGCGCCGCGGCCAGATCGTTTGCGCGCCGCGCGCCGCAATTCAACTATTGAATTCGTACGAATATGTATGCGCGTCGCGGCCTTTACATTGGCGCGCCGCGCGCCGCAATTCAACTATTGAATTTGTACGACTTTAATCCCTGACCTCCTGATTAATCTAATTAATGCCACATAAATTAATCCAATTAATTTCTGATTAATTATTAATCAATCAATATAGTTTCTAATTAATATATTATCACTTTAATATATTAACAAACCATATCTTTTATTTCTATTGATTTATTAATCCCATAATAAACCAACCTCTCTCTCTACCGAACTTTCTACCAAGCCTCCAGCTATGAGGGCAACCCAAATGGACTTTGCTTCTATTAATTAGGTAAATACAAATTATTAGTCATGGCTTAGACACCTAATCCAACAGTCTCCCACTTGGATAAGTCTATGACTATAATTACCAATTTAACCTCTGATTAATCAGCAACCTGCAGCTTCCTAGAAACTGCTGCCGAACTCTGACCTAGTCAGTTTTGTCCATAGATAAGTGATCAGATGATCCTCGGTCCAACAAGATATTTTCAGACATGAGACATGGATTGAGATCAATCTCTGTCTGACACACTGTTTCCCGATTTCCGATTTTGCTTATGACTTTTAGACTTCTAATTGAACGAATCAATTTAGTCCTGGCTGGCCAGCGCTTCAGTCAACTTCAAAATCATCGAGTGGCCAACAGATATCTGTTTCCCGTCAGGGTCAAGGGACGAATAAGCTTTGACTAATATGTTATATCTTTTACCCGACAAATCACTCACAACAGCACGTTTTATAACATCGAGTTACCGATGCGTTTTCGTACTATCAATGAACAATCGCCTTGCAAATTATAACTCATATCTCTCCACTTTAAGACCATAAGATATTATCGTCTCAACATTGCTCGTGATATAATCCATGAAGCAATCCATTGAGCGCGGGTTTATCCAATACTCAAATCTCCATTTCCAAGTACTCATGAACGTTGCAGCAATCTTATTGCTATGTCTAACTCCTTAGACAATCTACAAACCAATTCATGACAGTCTTCCTTCATACTTACTCCCTAAGAGTATGAATGACTGTGGATATTTGAATAATCCAATTATTCAGGAAGTAAACATGCAAAAGTGAAACATAAAATCTGACCGGCAGCTACTCCTGCTAATTACCAAGTCTCCACGAGGTAATCACCAAGTCGGATTTATCATAACTATTATCGGTTTCTTATTCTCTTTTAAACTTTCAATTCAAGCCTTTTATATCTATGTCTATGACCTTTTCACTCTTTCTATGTATCCAAGTGTCTAACACTTATACACTTTATTGTAGATGATCCTATCGGATACTCTTCCGATGATATCTCAATTTGTCATTTTGTCATTCTCTCTCACAACTCCATTCTGGTGATGTGTACCGTGACTGCCCATGGTTCTTGGGTTTTTAGTCTACATGACTACACCCTAAGACAATTTCGAGGTGTCATGATGTGCCGGTGAACCACACGCGCTCCATCAGAAACCAACGAAATTCTTTAACCATGAAGTCCTACAGCACCACGTTCTGGTGTAAACAATTACCGATTTGAAAACCCTTTCAAATCAATCACCCTAATCATTTCCCAATGATTTCTCACGTCTGTTCAAAAAATCCATTCAGTATTCTCAGCCAGGCAATATCCTGAATCCAACTTACAATGCTCTAAGCATTAAGTCATCAAGATATGTTCATAACACTTCTGATTTGTCCAAGAGGCTCGAGGAAGCTGATGTAATCTCATTCCAAGCACTTTCGGAATCCTAAGATTACCAATAATCCTTGTGTCATGATTTCCGGAAACCATTTCCTTTCAGGAACTTTTTCTTATGCATCTTGAATCCCATCAAGATCATATTCTCAATGGCTAAGTCAATACTGTCAGTCTCATCTATCTGATAGATGTCTATGAACTACGTGAGCATGCTGCACCTTTTTTTCTTTCATGCCAATTCATTACACTTTGCAATGACAGGAAACTCCTTTCCTTGGATTATGCATCTTGAATCTCATCAAGATCATATTGGCAGAATTCTGATCTATCTAATAGATGTTCACAACCACCTGAGTATGTTGTATCTCTTAAAGTCTTTCATAGCGAACCGTTTCTTAACACCAAGTCATTACACTTTGTAATAATAAGAGACGTTTCCTAGAACCAGTATGTAACCCACATACAATGATAGCAGATAACAACGATACTCCCACTGGCTTTGACACCGTTATATGACTCTTTCGGACTATTCACAAAATCCAGAACTTATGGCACATTTTGCGAAACCGAAATCCAAACCTTTCCGACATATTAAAGGAAATCTTTCAGGCTATTCACAAAATCCAAACCTTTTGGCCTATTTTGAGAATCCGAATGTCCTTTCTTGCGAGATGCCCATGGGACGAATCCCGAGGCCGTGTACCTTTTGTAATGGCATGCTCTATGTGAGTCCATATTAGTGTGCCGGTAAACCACACACGCTCCACTAACGACTCACACTATGCCACGCAGAATCCTCTCTGATTACATCTTCTATTGAGAGTGCTTCTCTCAGAATCAATTGCTTGACTCCAAGTGATGACTCATTCAACCAGATGTTCTGTAAGTACATTTCCATGTTCCCTTCTTTTGATGATTCAATTACTCCCACTGGTTCCTAGACCAGTTGTAAAGATCAATCAAACTGTCACATAGACTGTGTCTCGCGGTAAGGTTCTCTTATTTGGCAGCAACCGGGCTCACCAATGCTTCCAGCAGTCGGATTACTTATCTGTACCATCTTTAGTGTTTTACCACTACCCGGTATATCACCCAAATCATAACTCCTTATGATAGTGATAATAACTACTGGTTAAGCGAAGAGAGGGTATGTCAGGTTTAACAGGAATCTAATTCCTTGTCAAGTCCCAGTGGTGACTAAAGGTTCTTTCACTTGGCTAATCCCTGAACTCATTCAGAATTATTCTTACTCCCACTGTTTCCTTAGAACTTGAGTTCTTTCTAAAAGTACTCTTCTTTCAAAGGATAACCGGGATGGCCAATAAAACGACATCACTGATCAGTTTCAGGCTTGTCATGAGATTCAGACGAATGCTACATGACCCTGGACTTTCTATGTACTAGTGGGACGATCCCAGCTTTACATTTTAGACAGTGTCGGCATAACCTTTTTAGTCTAAGATATGGTCGGAATATGGTTTCTGCGGTCTGACTGGTTGAATATTTAATTCATTGAAATACTAATCGGAAATGTATCTTATACATCGAGGATCAAAACTATTTCGATCAATGCTCCATCATCTTCCCTAAGACACATTATAACCATTAGTGTTCTTGGAAGAGGATAAACTGTGAAACATTTTCTCAGTCTATGTAGTCATTCAGGTTCCGTTGATGTTATACTTCCTTTGAAATCCTTGAACACTTCAAGGTTCCAATCAATCGCTTATTCCGTTAAACGAAGCCATATTTGTCAAACCATTTGGCAAATATCATGAAGCATAACTAATCGTGTTCTGTTCGAAGATTCTAGCAATACACAGTAACTTATGTGTCTGTTGCTTAAAATCTTAATACCTTTACAGTTCCATGTAAATTTATGACTTTGTTAATATTGTTCAAGACATGCAATCATCACCTGACTCCAAGTCAACTGATTCCAAAATCCTATCCATTGGATCTTTGGGCGATTCCTTTCTTGCCACAATTAATTTTATTAAGCACTCAATTCATCATGTGACTCTAAGTCAAATGATTCCAAAGTCCTGTCCAACTGGACCTTTGGTTGAAGTGATTCTCACAAAATTCACTTTAACAATCATAAAGAACACAATTTACAAATCCAATCCCATTGGATGTATCAACATTCAAGTTATTACCATTTATGCCATTAACACATTCACACAAACATTTCGAGGATAATTAAAACAAACCAAAGAAAATCAACATTTTATTAAAACACAAAAACCCTCAAACAATGTACTATGTGAAAACAATGTTAAATGTATCTATAAACCAATAACAAGAACAAATATCTAGCTTAACTCCAAAAATGCACGAGCTCCATATCCAATCTGAATATGCTCCTGTGCAACAACATCCCGCATCCTACAGAGTCCGTGCATACAGAGCAAATGCGAGAAACACATCCTGTATCAAGGAAATGAGGATCAGGTATTCTGAGTTTTAAGATATTACTGAGTCTGCCAAACAGTTTGGCTTTAGAGCATTTTTCCAATCTTTCTGTGACTGTGTCCCACCTTATGGATTCCCAGTTTGAAACATCGAACAATCGGTCCAGACTATCTGTATCATTTCTTGATGCACCTTAATACTGGACTCAATCCTGAAGCAGCTGAATTAATGGAACTATGCTTCTCCATGAACGATTCATACAGAGTCGACATTGAATGCACTTCCACGATTGTCTTATCCGGTTACTCTTCCTGTTCATCTGGATGAACAGATCAGCGAGTTGAGCTAATGCTTAACTCCCGATCACAAAGGGAAACCAGTTTTATACTGTTTGCCTATGTATCCTTCAATATTGGGAACACGCAAACTGGTGCTACTTCATTCTAGCTTGCAACCTAAAGCTCTTTGAAGATCCTAGTTCGTTCCCTTTATTCAACCAGTTCACGGAACATTTCCTGAACTAGCTGTGCTAACTTATCAGACCCCAGGAATTCTAAATCCCTGCGGAACTCGGGGTCAATGATCAATAGCATAAGGCAGTGAACTTCCTTGGACTCAATAGTCAAGGAGTCATGCTCATCACAAGCTACTGTGTGATGCCATGTTTGGGAGCGGACACTCAGTCGGATATGGTTTGCCAGCAAAACTAAGAACTATTCTCTAATTGCAAAACCATATCACATAGTTCAGGCCAGTCAGCCTTACCATACTAAACATGTGCTTTCTGAAGCTCTCAGAAATGGGTGAAGGAGGAGAAGGTGGAGAATGACACTTTCTTCAGACATATATAAAATTTGAATTTATTCGTTTAATTAATCCTTTTAAATAATTACCCAATTTATTATTTAACAAGGCTAGGACCCAAAATACCCCAACTATGCTGTGAAGAGGGATGCCGTAGACACAACACAGTGGTCATTAAGGTAGATAACTTTTATCAATTTCAGTCTTATGAAATTTCTAGATCTGTGAGATTCATTAAACTGTTCAATGGCATGTTTAATCTCGGATATGCCCCACCGTTTGTGACTGGGATGCCGAGGATCACAAACCGGGTATGAATAACCATGCAAATTAGCTTGGTACTCTCGGGGTCCATTATCATCTCAAATTAATGTGCCGGTTAACCACACACGCTCCATCAACAATGATAACACCCGAGAAACCCATTGCCACTCTTTATGAACCCCCATTGGTGTGTCGGTAACCCACACACGCTCCACCAACGTTTCATAAAGTGCAATCTGCAATTTCATGGGTTAGCATCAAATTCACATTTTTTCTAAAGTAACTAGATTGGGAATTCTTGTACGGGTTCTAGTACTTTGATCATTATACTTTTAATGATTAAACGGTCCTATCAAAACTGTTCGGCTAACGACCCTCCACTGATCAGGCGAGCGGTGGGTGAGAGTGAACACCCATTAGACCGCCATTTTATAGGCAGTCTCTTTATACCCACTTTATAGACCAGCTTCGTGAATGAGGCCTACTAATGATTTGACTAACCAATTTATCTTATACATATAGTATTAACCTTTAATAATATATATAAGATGTATTTTAAATCTTTTAAAAAATATTCCTGGTTTATCTTTTAATTTCCTGAAATTTAACTATTAAATTTCAAATTAAATTAAACCTTTAATTTGATTTAATTTATCTTTTAATTAAACTATTAATTAAATTAATTAAATCTTGATTTTTTAAACCTTTTAAAATATTTTAGGATTTATCCTTTAATTTTCAAAATTTAACCATTAAATTAAAATTAAATTAAATCCCTTGAATTATCTTTTAATTAAACAATTAATTAAATTAATTCAAATATAGATAGGTTTCACAAATTAATCAAATTAATTTAAACCTATCTTAAACCCCTAATTTTCGAAATTCAAAACAAACTGGGTTTAAGGTTATCCATTTAATTAAACAATTAAAGTTACCAAAAAATAGAAAACCTTCCAAAACCCTAAGCAGAAAATCGAAAAAGAAAGGGGGGGAGGGCTAGGGTTTCAAAAAACCCTAAACCTTAAATCGAAATTTAGGCCCAAAGGATTTATAAACGATAAACCCTAATTAGGAAAACTATTACAGCCATTCAATAAGAAAACAACCAAACGCTCTGATACCACTGAAAGGTTTTCCGCAACCATGAACTAAAAACCTAAGTTCACATGCAACCTATAAAAGATCTATGTTTTCTTACTTTGAACATGTAACTAATTCCTAAAGGCCAAACAAAAATTAACTAAAAGAATAAATCAGAAAAACTAACCTTTAGTTTTAATCTTGAAGCTAAGCACCACAAGTGTCCTGCCTCAAATGAGATCACACCCAGGGAGCCAGAGGGAGGTCACAAAAATCCAGAGAGAAAATAGAATTGAGCAACTGATAATGAGGTCTAGGGCTCCCTATTTATAGGGAACCAAAGGGTAAAGCTAAAAACCCTAGCCGCAGCCCATTTTCCGGATTATCTGTACGCGCGCCGCGGCCAGATCGTTTGCGCGCCGCGCGCCGCAATTCAACTATTGAATTCGTACGAATATGTATGCGCGTCGCGGCCTTTACATTGGCGCGCCACACGCCGCAATTCAACTATTGAATTTGTACGACTTTAATCCCTGACCTCCTGATTAATCTAATTAATGCCACAGAAATTAATCCAATTAATTTCTGATTAATTATTAATCAATCAATATAGTTTCTAATTAATATATTATCACTTTAATATATTAACAAACCATATCTTTTATTTCTATTGATTTATTAATCCCATAATAAACCAACCTCTCTCTCTACCGAACTTTCTACCAAGCCTCCAGCTATGAGGGCAACCCAAATGGACTTTGCTTCTATTAATTAGGTAAATACAAATTATTAGTCATGGCTTAGACACCTAATCCAACATGAACTTCATTCCAAATACCCAACAAGAACCAAATATAGAATCACAAAATAGGAAAAGAGCAAAGAACACAAGAAAAGGCAAAACTTTTTCGAAGTATTGTAATTTTTTTTTTTACAAAATAGGAAGTTGTAGACGTAGTGATATATCAATTAGGTATGGCAAATGCAACTTTTGCTCATGAATGATTAAAGTTAATACTATAATAAATGGTACATGAAGTTTGCAAAAGCATTATCGTTGTTGTAAAAACCCGGAAAACATGGAGAAAAACCAAAATATCTTACAATTTAAAAAGGAAGGGACCGATGAGGGTAACATAGGTACTTGGAAGTGCCTTTTTAAATTGTTAAATTTAAAATTTGTTAAATTTGTTTGTTGTTGGTGAATTCTCTTTTAAATTTGTAGAAAACGAGGCTTTTAATGGATACACGAATGCACTTAACGGGAAAATTGTGTTGCCTTCACGACATACCATTTCCCGACATGTTGCAAACTATTTTATTGAAGAAAGAAATAAGTTGTTCAATTTTTAAGTAACTCTAAATGTAGTACATTTGACAACTAACACATGGACTATCCCGTGTTATGGTACTCACGGCCCATTTTATTGATGAAAGTTTGGTGATGCATAAACGAATCATCAACTTTAGACCAATAGATACTTGAGAGCATCCAAATGTGGCGTATGAAAAATGTCACGACCATGACCGCAGACAACAATGACAAGGCACAAGGCGTTAGAGTATCTAGTAACAAAGTTATCAAATATGTACGACAGGGAAAACACTTTCACGTTAGACGTATGGCTCGTATACTAAACCTAATTGTGAAATATAGACTTAATGTCTGCCAAAGTAATGTCTAATGTATCCAAAAGCCATTCAGTACATTAGGAATTCGACTTAACGAATTGTCGTTTCAAATATTGCATGAAAGATGAAGGGTTAGAATCAAAGAAGTTATTATGCAATGATACACCCACCTGTTAGAACTCAATATACGGGTTATTAAATAGGGCAGTTGAGTTGGAAGATCCTTTCACCACATACTCGATTATTGGTAAGTTTTTATGTTTTCGTTGCAATATTTGTCCATATTGAAATTGTCATAACGATTTCATACAAAGTCGAATTGTGTTGATTTTTTTATAGAATAAAATTCATAAGTAGTAGTTAAATCTAGGCTCAGTAATCAGTCAATTTACCTGTGTATTCACTGTTTTACAAACCACGAAAGTTGGGATATCAAGTGGCATTTATGCAATTTTTTTTCTGTTTTCGCTGCAATTTTTGTCCATATTGAAACTATCATAACGGCTTCGTACGAAGTCGGATTGTGCCAATTTTTTTATAATATATAATTCACAAGTAGTAATTAATTTTAGGCTTAGGGATTATTCGATTTATTGTGTATTCATTGTTTTACAAGCCCTAAAGTCGGGGTATCAAGTGACATATGTGCATGTTTTTCTTGTTTTCACTGCAATTTTTTTCCGTCTTGAAATTGTCATAATGGCTTCGTACGAAGTTGCATTGTGCTGGTATTTTTCTAGAATATAATTTGTAAATAGCAGTTAATTTTAGGCTCTGTAATCAATCATTTTGCTTGCGTATTCACTGTTTTACATGCATCGAAACTCGGGGTATCAAGTGTGCAATATTTATTATTAGTATATATTTTTATATTGTAGATTTTCCTTTTCGACAATATGTTGTACCCCCTGTCTGCAAATTTCAAAGTATATCGAGGGGTGGTCAATTTTTAGAAAAATTCAAGACCAAAACGGATCTAGTGCCGCTAGTTCAGAACCGTTGGCACATATATTTGTCCATGAAGTATGCGATGTTTATAAAGACATCAAGGATTGGTCATTGGAACCAACTTTTTTATGGGGGATGAGATGCAAGCAAAGTATAACAAGTATTGGGAAAACTTGAAAATTTTCAATGATTATATATGTTTTGCGGTCGTATTGGATCCGCAAATGAAGTTCGACTTTCTACGACATGTCTTTGACAAAATGATCAAGTTCAAGGTAACGGACAAATCCTATGTCAACTTCTGAAATTACTTTGAAGGTGAAATCGTTGGTACGTGATGTCGAAAGAAAGCTTGAACTTTTACAACATCTACAAATAAAATTTAGACAAGTCTGAGTCTAACATGCCTTCTGAGAGTCGTGTAAGTCAGGATGTACAAAATGTTGATGATGAGAACCACTTTTTCAGTGATTTTCTAACCCAAGTGGGGAACTAAGCACATCTACCCGATTGTTGCTCGAATGGCCAAAGGTATAATTTTAATATTTTAAAAAACTAGTGAATATATTTATAACAATTTATATGTTTATGTTGTTTAGATGTATTGACAATTCAAATTTAAAGTGGCATTGGAATCAACCTTTAGTATTAGTGAACAAATTTGAGACCCTTACCAAACTAATTGGCCACACCAATAGTTGAAGCTTTGGTTTGTACCCAATATTGGGTTAGAAAATCTCGAAAACCAATAGTGGGAAACATTGAAGAACTTTTAAAAGATGACGAGGTCGCAAAATGTAACATCATGTGATTGTACATTTTACTTTTATAATGATAACGTGTTGTTAACTTCATATTTTCTTATAAATTTGATTTACTAGAAATTGAAAAAGTGATACGAAAAGGAAGGTGACAACGAAAAGGAAAAAGTGTTATGGAGATTATAGATGAGTAGCTAGTTAGTTTACAATTTTTCAGATTGATGGTATTTTGTATACTTAATTAGATGATGTGAATTGTGACATTTTATGTTTGGGCTTGAGTTTATTATTAAGGAACTTATCACTTTAGTTTTTTTTAACACTTTAGTTTTTTACCACATATCATATATAGTATTTGATGACACATAAAAGTGTCAACGAATAAAAAGATTTGTATAGCTAAATTAAGGTCTTAATCAATAAATACTTGATGATAAGGTCTTAATGACTAAATGTGTTGTGTTAATATGGAAGTAAAGTATCCCAGGCAAATGAATTAAGCCCAAACAAATGAATTAAGCCGAGAACACAAAAATCCAATACATATGAATTAAACACAAACCTTAAAAATAGCCTATTAATGAGTATGCCCTTTATATAATCGGGCTCGATTCCTACCCATTCGGGTCCAAAACCCGAACCCACCACAACCTCGGTTCCAAACTCGAATATACTTGACTGATTCTTTACCCGAATCGAGGACCAAGCTTGCTACATGGTTCGGTTTTCAGTTCCTTTCCTCCTTTTCATTTGGGTTCGGTCATTCTCGGGTTTGGGTCAGGTCAAACCGGTTCCGGACTCGAGCTTACCTTACTCATAACCACCTAAACATCAAAAATTTTCATTTGCTCTGTCACAATCCATCAAACCCCATTTTACCATAATTTAAGTGATGACTGTTTATACCCATGACCCCTATAGTCTCAATGAGCATGATCTCACAATCCTATCAAACTTCTCGTTGTAAATCTCAATAACATTGGTCTTGAATTTCTTGAAAAATCAAAAGCATATACATGGATTAGTAAGGAAGGAATTTCCTGTGTTTCCATGCAAAAAGTGTTGGTTTTATGCACATGGTCACAACAAGTTGATAATATTACTATGTATAGCAGGGTCCTTTTGGGTTACACAAAAGATATGATTTAGATCAAGATAATAAAAGGGAAACATGAAGGACTAAGTTTATTCACATATCAAAGTTACGGTGTGTTAATTTGAAACTACAAGATGATTAAGGGTTTAAATGAAAATTATCTTAATTTAAATTTGAAACCCTAAAATCAGGGGATAAAATAAGCATGGAAAGGATAAGACTCAAAAAAGTCTCATCCTTGGCCGATAATATCATCTCATATGGTTCCTCTAGCTCACTAATTTCCATTATCTTCCACCTACACTTCTCGGCCAACCATACATACCGAAGAGAAGTAATGATTTTAACAGTACAATATCAAATGTGGTGTTGTATTGTTGATTAATAATTATCTTAGGGTGCGGTTCCATTAGAGAGTTTTGGTTCTAGCCTTGTTCATCCTAGACATCACATATCTCAGTGAAATGTATTCTTTGATCCATTGGGTTCGTTTACAAAACATGTATGTTCATGTGATCCGTGGTGGAATACGAATTTTAATTTTGCTTTCGTTGCATGTGTTTGTTATGTTACATTATTTCAATAGTGGTATCAAAGTCATTGATCATGGTTTTGCACTGTTTGCAATTGTTTTGATCTGTTGAATACCTATTAACAATTTATTTTTTATGAAACATGATAGTCGGTTCTTGTATCAATTTTTAATCCTCTAGTTGTTGCATCGCTATTTGTTGGTCTGGTCGCGGTCATCTGGTTGTCACGTCGGAATCTGTTGGTCTGATCGTGATCAATGGCTCCTACTCGTCATGATCCTCAATTTCTTGTATCGTGACGAGTCTTGTAGATTTGGTTACTATCACAACCTACTGGAGTTTGCGTCGTATTTGTCCTACATATCTATTATTGAACAAACGAATCTTTTTTATAGGGGTTTATAAAGTAAATGTTAAACAGTGTCTTAACATGATCAAAACAAATTCAGTTTGAATAAAATAGTTTAATTTAGAAAGATTACACTAATATTTTGATTCATTGTATATTAGGTGTTTAAATTATTTTAGCATGGAAGTCATTTAAAGATACATATATACAATGTCTTTGTAAAAAATATCCCTTTTATTTCAATGTGTATGCTTTTGGATATTCATCAAATATTATATATAAAAGTTTTTTTTGTTGTAACATGCACTTTTAATTGTATAAAAGTGTGCATTGAACTTGTATGGATCCTGTAACAATTGGCATCGACTGGACATAGGCTTGTGATGTTTGAAAGGTTATTTTGGTGTTTTATGGGTTGTAATTTTGCGACTTGCGAGTCATTTTGTTGTCATTAAAAAGTGTAATGTATTTTTTATTAATTTGTATTGTGATAGATTAGTTAGAAATACTATATTAGTTTAGTTAATGTAGCAAAAGAATACCGGAGACCACCAAGTAGAGACCATTGAGTTGATGACGAAGCAAGAGAAGTCGGTGCATCCTTATGATTGGTTTTGTCCGTAGAAATGACAACGTATTTCCTCTTGTTGGCTCACGGTAAAAACACATAGGTTTTTAGGCAAATGTTACCGTTAATGCGTATTTGAATATGTTGTGTTTATTTTATTTGTTTCATTATTGTTTAATTAAAATTGGAAACACAAACAAACCTAGTTGTTCAAAGTTAACATTTAAAATAAAGTTGGCTTTTTATGCAACAATTATTAAAGTTTAAATGACCATATGCGAAAATAAAAGATAAAATGTTTTAACCAACGAAACAAAATCTCGTTTGATGAAAATGTAAATATTATGCTTCTCATGTAAAACCACGCATTAACTAATTGTCTTCCGACATGGGAAGTGT
The DNA here is from genome assembly GCA_023525715.1 of Cichorium intybus. NCBI lineage: Eukaryota > Viridiplantae > Streptophyta > Magnoliopsida > Asterales > Asteraceae > Cichorium > Cichorium intybus. The sequence goes on along the minus strand of CM042009.1, from coordinate 117,122,911 downwards.
CATAGCCGACGCGTGGATATGATTCTGTCAAAATGATATAGCCAACCCGTCGATATGATTAAGCCAAAATGATATAGACAACGCGTCGATATGATTCAGTTGAATGAAACAAAATATTGTTTAATGAAAATGTAAATTTTATGTTGCCCACGTAAAATCACACATTTAACTGATTGCCATCTGGCGTGAGAAGTGTCATAGGCAATGCGTCGATATGATTCAACCAAAATGATGTGTTACCCGCGATAACTCGAGAATATCAGGGCGGGTGACACGTGGGTTTTCATGGTTGATTTATCATCCAAACATGTGATCCGTGGCATCCCGTATTATGGGAGGATGAGCTTAAAATGATTAAACATGTTAACCTAAGACAACGAATCCTGAAAGATCTTGGGATTTCATAAAGACTGAAATTAGCAAAAAGTATTGTCTACCTAAATAACTTCTTGTGTGATTACGACATACCTCTTCATTACCATAAGCAAAATATTAATTTTTAGCCTTAATTAGAAGTATTTCGTGGGTAGTTAATTTTGTAAGGATTAATCAAACTAACTAAACTCTATTTTATAGATGTCGACTAAAGAAAGTTTGTATGTTACACAATTTTCACTATGTAAGCTTAACGACATAAATTATGCTCGTTGATTCCAAAACTTGAGAAGAGTACTCGATTTCGATAGATAACTTTATATGATTAACGAATGATTATCCAGACCGGTCTACTAGTACTGAAGTAAACGATCATTTCAGACGTCTAAATGATTCAATTGAGGTTGCTTGTCGCATGTGAGACACCATGATTCTCGAGATTCAAAGAATATTGAGGGATCTTGGTGCTTTTGACATGATTAACCTACTTAAGGTCATGTTCCAAAAACATGCTAAACAATAACGATTTGAAGTCATGAAAGCACTATTAGGATGCAGGTTGTAGAAGGGACAAAGTGCAAACACCCATATGTTTAATAGAAAATGTTACCTTGACAAAATGTGGGGGTTGGGATGTCCAGTCAGTCGGCAGTTGTCATGGACATTATCCTTAACTCATTGACTAGTTCTTATGATCATATCATTTCAAACTTTATTGTGAAGAAATTGAAAGTATCCTTCTTGGGATTACATAGCATGTTGATGAAAAGCAGAATTCGGCATGGCTAAGAAATCCAACACCACAGTTCCTAAAGGATATGTCAGAAGGAAAATGACATACCCTACCATAGGAATGATTTTCTTGGAGAAACCTCAATCCAGAAATCCTGAGGAACTATATTTTTTTCACCGTAAGGAAATAGGACATGGAAGGCATATATGCTCAAGATATATGATGAAGCAGAAGTACTTGCAAGCCAAAAAGTATGATGCTTCAAGTATATTTGTAATTTCGTAGTACTTTGCTTCTGACTTGTACTGACATTTGTTAATGTGTAGGGATTGGAAGGAAGCAGAGAACTAAAGCATGAAGAGTTGGATCTAATCATGGACTACAAGCAACTTGATATCATCCATATGATTAGGAAAAAACTTCTATCTCTGGTGTTTTGGTTTATGGTTTTACAATTGAAATTGTTAGTGTTAACATATTTCATGAGATGTTTTGGCTTGGTTTTAAATAAAACTTTTTTTGAAAGTTTTTTTGGAACAAATACTATCATTTCATATATAATAAAAGTACAATAACAATAGTTTAAAATGATTTGAAAGTATCCAAATGCTTGGATAAGAGGTATTAGTGGGGTTATCTTCTTTTTCATGAAAGTAGAGATTAGTTATCAGAAATCCACGTGGAAAGGATTTTGGAAATCATTTGAGTGAAATTCTTATGATAATTGTTTTCTTGTTGTAAAAGAGATAATCATGCACTTCTCACGAGTATTTGTGGTAGGGGCTGATGATATGTTGGACTTCGTACATCTAATGTATTTGGACCGTTCAGATTCACTACTAAACCGTCAAATATACTTTATTGAATCTGAAACCTATACGGTGTTTAGAACATTAAACATGTATTAGTAGGGTTATCTTTTATGTCATGATACTAGAAACTAGTTACCATGAATACAAATGGATAGGATTCTGGAAATCATTTGACTAAAAGTTTTATGATAATTGTTTGTGTTGTTATAAAGAGAGATAGCATGCACTTCTCAAGGGTAATTGTTGGCAGGGGCAAATGTTATGTTGGACCTCGTGCATATAATGTATTTAGACCACTCATATTCACCATTAAATTGTCAAAGATACTTTATTGAGTCTGAAATCTATATGGTTTTCACAACATTAAAAAAGGGTATAAAATGAAATGGGCAAAAGATAAGATTCTCAAATATAATAAGGGATTGTGAGTTTCTTAGTCAAGAATCTTATGATCATCTAATGAATTGTGAAAGTTATTACAATAGTCAACTTCACTTATAACACTACAAGTATCACACGATGTGTGTGAATCCTAATTGAACATAAAGGTTCGACTTATGATGAGTCGTATTATGCTTCCAATCAGTTTATGAGGTTATACCTTAGAGACAACTATAAGAGTCCTAAACCTTTCACCAACATTGAAGAATCTCTGAACATAGTCTAAAAATATACAGTGTAGATGCTTCTTCACTAGGATGTTTAGAAATATGAGGTTTTTATACTTACATGTACCGTGAAGCTCAACAAACATTGATAAAAATAAGTGTTATTCTACCGGATTACTTAGATACAATAAAAATTTAGATACCAGTGTTTGTTACTCAACTGACAATCTTCCATGAAAAAAGCTAATATTCAAAGAAATCAATGTTCACCAGATTGATACTGATGAGACTCGAAGGATCAAAGAACCTGATGTTGGCACTGGTACTTAACTAGAGGTCAAAAAACCTTTTGGGACTCAACAAGAATTTGCTGAGAAATTTGACATACATATATCTATTGTTTGAGAGTCTGATAGAGTACGTAATGCACCTTAATTTTATGGACTACATGTTAATAAGGGTGATGATTTTTGGTGGATCATTATGAGCCTTCAAACTATCACAAGTAATTAAAGTCCTTTAGGTTTCTTTAAGGAATGTGGTTATGGAGGGAGAGAGAGAGATAGAGAGAAAAAATATGAAATCCATGTTAGATATGTAAGTTTGGAACTTGGTTTATCATACACATAATATTAAAATAATTGGGTGTAAATGGTCTTCAAGAACGAAGATAAACATGGATGAAAATTACATACATACAAATTCATATTGGTGGCAAAGGGTTATACTCAAACTCAAGGCATTGATTATGAGAAAAACTTTTCACCAGTGGCAATGGCCAAATCTATTAGAATATTGTTTCTCATAGCAACGTTTCAGGATTATGAAACATGGCGAATGGGTACAAAAATAGCTTTTCTTAGTGAAATACTTTAAAAGGATGTGTGTATGACATAACCAGAAGGTTTGTATAGTCCAAATATCCAAATATAGTGTGTAACCTTGAAAAGTCCATTTAAGGACTTAAACAAGAGTCTCACGTATGGAATTTTGTTTCAATGAGAAAGCCAAGGAGTCTGCCTGTTTGAGAAACAAAGACAAGCCATATAATATCTATGTCCGGACTAGTGAGAGCACTGAAGTCTACCAAATGTTGTACATAGATGGCAAACTTCTCATGAAAACAACACACATACCTCGAGAAATATGAAATTATTATGAATTGTTATGCTACAAATGACACACATAGAGACATGATGCATATGAAGCATCAAGATCTATAGAGATAAACATGAGTACTTCATATCGATAAGCTAGAGTACATATACATAATCTAGATATAAAAGACTCCCAGAAAGGATGCAAGTCTCTGTACCAAGGTTTAGGATTGAATGAAACTTAGAGTCCTAGTTCCACTAAGGTTATAGATCAGATGAATTGAGTTTCATATGCACTTGATGAGCGATCGATCATACTATGTACAAAACTTGATGTATCGTATGTAATGAGCATGAGGAGTTGACATTAGGTTAATTCTAACAAAACTCAATGAATAACAAACAATAAATATCTTAAATGTTTAAGAAAGATGTAAGTAGTGTTATCGATACATTGAAGTATCAAAGAGCTCAATGTAAAGTATTACACTAATTATGGTTTTCAAAAGTAATAGAGACGGTTCCTAAACGCAGTGGAGATCTGAGCTCTTACCAAAGGAGACATCATAATTAATAGAGTTACATCATATATGTCATATAGCTACTTCGTTCATTAAGCCATTGTCTCAGACCAAGCATGATCATCATACTAAGTCTACATGCATTAGATTTGCAAACAAATTAGCTTAAGTGTATTCAGTCTAGTTTGATAAGTTTTGGAAACTTTGTAGTGTAAATATTTATCTGATTTGACAGTTATTTTATGGAGATCTTAATATGTGCATCGTGAAGTCATCTCATCAATTTATCATTTTGTTCAAATTATGCATGTTTTATTTAACTTTCTAAATATTAAGTTATTTAAAACATCCACAGTCGGTCATACTTCTGGAAGGGAGTAGTGATTCAAGGCTAACATGAGGTATTAATATATTATCCATGGAGATAGATGTAACACCAGGTTTCAGGAATCGCTGAGGAGTAAAAAAGCATGAATTGGTTGTCGAGGACAAGCGAAATGTTAGAATTAGACTAAAGGCATAGAGAGGTTAGCGATGCTACCGCTTGTAGGTAGCGACGCTATGGGAAAATGGTACGCGATGAGGTATATGTATTCAGGCCATTTAGCGACGCTATCCGAGGTAGATATCGATGCAATGTGAATTTAAAAACATTATTAGTGTTGTTAGCGACACGATATTGGGCTAGACAAAATGTCCTTTTAAGCATTTAGTTGGCCATTTGACCCCAAATATCAGTCACTTGTTTTAGTGAGAATAAAGGTCAGATTTTTGGGGGTCTTGAGGTTGAAGTCTGAAGAAGGAGCTTGGAAAGGAAAAATATTTGTGCACCTATAGCCATCTTGCAAGGTAATGTTTTAATTTGGAATAGTATTAATAGCTTGAGCTATGATAGGTTTGGCATTAGTAGACACTAACTGTTGAATATTTGTAATCAATAAATTGAGTAATAGGTTGACATATAGATGAATTTTGGAGTATTTTTGTTTGTTTAATGATAATGGTGAGAATGGTCAAATTTATGGTTTAATCGTAACCCTAGCCATGTTATAAATGAATTATGAGGTTGTGATACCTCTACAGACTGAAAGGTGACAAAGGAGACTAAACTAATAGCTGAAAAGTGGTCTGAAGCACTTCAGAACGAGATTCTGGTGCTGTGTTCTATGTTAGCGACACTATGAAGGAAACATAGCACCGCTATGTTTGAAGTTCTTGGATAACAACATTATCTATAGAATTTAATGTGTTTTCCTCATTTCTTAAGTATGTATAATCATTTTGATGATTAAACAGTAGTTGGTGCTACAATAATACAGGAAATATCATTTGTCGGGAAGAATCATATGATACATTAATCGAGGTGAGTAACCTAGCCTTCCTCGATATGATTGATGCTGTGTGTAATAGTGTAAATATTACATATTACGTCATACAAACACTTTAATTATGCTTAAATGGTTCATTAGAAGTATATTTGCCTATATGGCTTGATATTTGCGTATGTGGCTTGTTATTTGCCTATGTGGCTTGACATTTGCCTATATGGCTTGACATTTTCCTATGTGGCTTGCTATTTGCCTCCGTGGCTTGACATTTGCCTATATGGCTTGATATCTACCTAAATGGCTTGTTATCTGCCTAAGTGGATTGCTATCTGCCTAAGTGGCTTATTATTTCCTAAGTGGCTTGAATATTACCTAAAGTGTTATGGTAAAATGCCAGTGTAACCGGATATTATGTAATTACTAGATAGTGCTTGTGCTACTGGATATTGCTTTAATGATTAAATAGTGCATGTGTAGCTGTATATTGCTATATTGATTAGATAGCGTATATGTGGCTAGATATTACTTTAGTGACTAAATAGTGTATGTATGGCTGGATATTGCTTTAGTGACTAGATAGTGCATGTGTGGCTGGATATTGTTTTAGTGACTAGGTAGTGCCTGTGTGGCTGGGTATTACCTATGTGGCGAGGATAGTTTATATGTGGTGAGGTTAATGCCTATGTAGCGAGAATAGTGTCTATGTGGCGATGTTAATGCCTAGGTGGCGGGTTAATGCCTATGTGGTAGGAATTGGTGTCTACATGACTGAATATTGCCATAATGATTGAATCATTCCTAGATGGCTAGATGTTGTCTATGCTATTAGATAATGTCTGATTGGTTTCTCCAAGAGAACACGTGATAAACATTAATATGTATGGATAGGAATGACTATAACCGACAAAAAAAAAAAAAGCAATTTTTTGCAGTCTGTTGTACCTTGGTTTTCTCCAACATTACCTGTAACCGACAACCATAAAGGTAATGTCTAGGTATGACATGATGAGTGGACAGGATCTCTGTAGTCGAAGTTTATTTGTTCCTGTTGTCCTGACGAGAGAAGCGATATCGTTGGGGCCCTCGATGATTTGGTGCCAACAACAAATGTACCACTATACTCGAGGCTGAATTGATATAGGATCAATAGCACAGTCTGTTGTCGTCATCAAAATTCTCTATCAGGAAACATAATATTGAATGTATGAGATTGAAAAACATTCTACGTCAAGCATTCATATGGATATATTGTATAATAAAGGAACATTTGATCACTTGCCTAATAGTTGTATCATATGACATGAGTACAGTACTTGTCTTGGATGACATACACATTGTTAGTTTAAGAATACGAGACCATACATGGGTTATTTTGGTAATTTTATGATAAAAGGTAATGGACAATTTTTAATGGAATGTTATTCCTTCCATTGTGCCAATTTTCATTCCTTAGTGAATGGTGCTTTTTCCATTCATTAACTGATCAATGGAATGAAATATTGCAAATTTTCAATACAACCAATTTTTATACATGTAATATAATGACACAAATGTATATTTAAAAATTTTCAAGATTATATTAAAATTTCAAATTTCTTCAAGCGGGGACCCTTTTCGACTTCTATGAAGTTTGCAAAGGATTAAAGTTCGATAGAAATTTTGAGTTCCCCATCGTTAGAGAGGTATATACTCTTTTACCCACCGATTCTTATATTGACTAAAGTTCATACATGGTTTATTTTGATACTTTAATACTTTTTAAACTTTTGTAGTCACAATCCTTTCTTGCAAGTGTATATAAGAAAAGCACCATGTATGGTGATTGCTCCAGTAGAGACAGTGGTGTGTTTGTTTATATTATGAAACTATCTTATTATTTATATTTTATGTAATTTTTCATGGTCTTTTATGGTTTTACCATTTTACAAAAATATCCAAAAAGACTTATGCTGACATATAAATTAGAAGATTAAGACACCAACCCTCAGGAAGATGTAAATTCACATGTTGGTGAAGCCATACTCAAGCCGACAGACGATTCATTTTTGTCAAATAACGATCCTACCTTGCACCTCCACCCCACCAACTTTCAAAGGCCGGGACCCCAATGATTTACTAGAAAATTTTCTAAACTCATTTATTAACATTTGATCATAGTTATCTATTATTTATCAATGGTGGTTGTACAATTAGTCTAGGGGTTAAATTTCGATGGGCCAAATGCATTCTCAGTATAGGAAATAATGCTTTGGCTCTTGCCATTGTTCCAACTGGCAATTGGTAATTTTTTTTGGTTTTTTGTTTGTTTATAAATGATTTATTTATTTATTTGTGTGTAAATGGGGTGTCGAATGGACCCGAAGGTGTTCAATAAAAGATTTGGATACGATCAGATGGGAACTTACATTTTCACCACTCCAAACACCGTTAATTCTTCATTTTAGGAGAGGGGACTGTTAATAGTTTATTCAACGTGCAAGAAATAACAACATACTTTCATTGATTTGGTTATTATAACATCATACTTTCATATCTTCTTATTGCAACGCCGTACTTTGAAAAATATACTCAATATGTGTAGTTGGGTTGCGTATGGTTTTACTATAATGTGCTTTTAGTTATTTCATATTATCGAAGGATTACTTTTGTAATTTCCTATAATATAATGGTTTTTCCAATCAATGTCTTGCATTTAAAGGGAATTTATACATTTCTATGTTTACTTAATGGAAAATAAATTTTCTGCATTTTGAGGACCATAAATACAAATTTATTTATTTTAAGGACCAATTTTATCAATTCTTCAAAAAAACCATTGTCACAAACTAGGTGGTTTCCTCTATAAGATTGGTTGCTAAAAAACCATGCTTTTTAAAACTTGGTTGCTTAAAACCATTGTCATAAACTAGGTGGTTTACTCTGTCATTTTCTAAAATTCTCATTCTAAAACTTTCAGCCATACTTGGTTTCTTGGTTTCTGTTGTTAAAACCAATCTTGCACATATTGTAGTTTAGTTTAGAAACTTGTTTGCTAAAAAAGGACTATATAAGTCACTGTTATTTCGGTAAATTCTTGTATTTGGAAAATTTAAGGACCAATTTGTCATTTATTTTAAGTTTAATTCGGTATACATGGTTGCTAAAAAACTATTATGTTCAAAAGTTGGTTGCTGAAATATACTTTATTTTCAAACTAGGTTGCTAAAATTATATTTATTTTCAAAACTTAGTTGGTATTACGACTTTGGCTTCAAACTGTGTTACTAAAGGAGCATTCATGTTTTGTTCTTCATTATTAGGTCCTTTATTGGCTATATCGATTTATTATTGACATGAGTAAATCTTTTGGGGAAAACTATTGTTGACAACAAAATATAAGTACGATGTTATTATAGTCACAAATACCCTTAGCTTTCGATTTTGGTCCTAAATAATTTAAGTGAACTCTAGACATGTATTTTCTCATTGACCCACCCGTCCAATTTGGATGGATATAACACTAGTTATTTTTTGAGATGGGCATGTCAAATTGAACAAAAAATTTAAGCAAATGAGAATCGGTGCAAGTCATCAAATAAATGCTCAAAGTGGTAGTAGTCATCCAATAAATATTGTGGTCAATGTTGGAAACCTTTATAAAATTAAGTTTAAGTTTTACAAAAAATGTTCTTTAAAATATTTGTTTTTATAAAATTATAAATCTTAACAAAACTTTTAAAAAATTGTTTTTTATATAAAAGTTTATTGTCTTTATATAAAAATTGGTGTTTTCTATAAAGGTTGGCTTTTCTATTTAACAATTGAATTTAAAATCTCTTAGGAATGATGTAAACGTTCATTTGTTAAAGGGAAAAATGTGTTTTCCCATTTCAGTGATAATTTGATTTTTTGGATTTAAGAGCATAAACTTTTCCAAAAAGCAATTTCCTCAAATAGTTTTATGTGATTGTATCAATCAGGGCATCTACAATTTTATCTTTGGACGTTTGCATTTTAGTGTATCCGTGTGCTAATTTTTTCAAATGATTGAACTGTATATTTTAAGATTTTAGTAGTTGGTACATCCTTTTTTTAGACATAACCTTCATTTAATTTCTTTCTTAGGACATTATTCTCTAACTTTTCACACGACTTTTTGCCAACTTTCGGAAAGCACAATTCACGAAAATATTATGCTTCTTTGTAAACACGTCTCAACTTCAATTTCTCAAAAAAAATCTATCAAACTCATTAGTAATATTTGAACGATTACGTACTTATCATGAGACTTTTGTGTTTTATTTAAGTTGTGTGTTTTTCACTAGCTCCAAGCTATAACAAGCTTAAAGAAAGTCTTTAGATCGGATGTACAATTGTAATAAGATCTGAAGTTTATTATAAAAAACTAGCAAAACCAGTGAAACAGTCTAACAAATAAGTTTGAAAATTAGACTATGGCTAAGTTGGAGTAAACCAGTTTGTATCATGGTGTTTGGGCTGCAATTCATCTTCCCTTACTCTTTCCGATTATGCATTTGTAAGACTCGGAAATTTCAAATGGAAATTGAGCGATTACAAATGTCACGTTTGGAATGTAAGTCTTTGTACATTTTAGGTGTTGTGAGTTTATGGAATAAATGTACGTAATTGAGAAACTTGTCTAAGTGTTGATGGCTACGGCATACATGTAGTCTTGATGACATGATAAATGACTTGGACAAGTCACATAACAGGAAATGCTCAAAAAGGTGCAAGTGACTGGATACATAAATTAATTAGACAAGTCGTGTTGTCAAATAAAACGTCAAAATTTCGTTTACTTAGGTATTCACTTATCTTTTGGAATATTTTGGATCTCAAGATTGATGATATACTCCGGTGAAAGAATTCATTTGAAGAGTTCATTATGCATAAAACCTAATGATTTCTTCATTTATTATAACATTTATTTTAGCATTAACTATATTAAAATCTAGGGTTCTATAGGTTGTGTTTCACTATACTACACAAAGTATTTAGATAGACAAAACATGTCACTAAATAACAACAAATTTCCAAGGGACCGCCTACAATTTGCAAAACCCTAATTTTAAGGACATTGCAACAAATTAATTACAACTTCACGACATAAATAGACTTGTGGATAATCCATCTATACAATTTCTTGTGAATGCATACATGCTTCTTGGGTATTACAGAACAAGACCTTAGCCGCGGAAGGGGGGTCACATAGACACTACTGGGATGATACCTTCTGTCACAAAGTATTAGTCTCAAGCACAACCTTAAAGGTATATGTGTCTTATCATATGAAGGGGAGTTATCTACGCAAGCACAACCTTATGAAGTGGATGTGTTCCATTCCATGAAAGGGAGTTCTATACGAGGGCTTTCCATACCATTATTGGTATTTTAAATTTGGATTTTTACTTCTTATTATAGATTTGAAAGTTTATACTTGATTCATAAATTTTTTGAAATACTTATGTTTTAATAAATCTTTTATTGAACATGTTCAGGTCAAAACTCATGTATCTCACGAGAGTTCAACATCGTTTATTACCACAACTATATTATTACATGATTAGGTTCACTGCCTAGTGTGTGATAGTCCCTAGTTGAGATGGGATCAATTATATAAAATTTAAACGGGATCTTGAGCATCAATTTTTTTTGGCATTTGTTAGGGATTGATTTACACGTACCCATTTCTCTTAACCAATCTAACAATCCTTGAATCAGATTATAACCTACCATATCGAATAAATTCTAATACTCATGAGTAATGAAAGTAACTCTCATCAATATCCCTATTAGTGAACCACAATAGCATTCCATGATTCATTTATCCAAGTTTCCATGTTCTAAACTCAAATTCATAATACTTGTGCTTGCAAATTGATTAATACATGTCATTTACACTTGAAACATGATTTCTTATCTCATTACACAATTTTCTAACCTTAATTTAATAATGCAAGTAACCCACCAAAATTAGGGTTAATGTAATACTTCACTTAAATGCAAATTAAACCACTAAAAAGAAAGATACCTTCATTATTTAACTTGGATGAGAAACGCCATTTGATTTGTCTTTAATTTCATTCTAAAAGTATCAATACAAAATATTTCTCACCAAGGATACACACACATATGTTCGTGGATGGTTTGAGGTGAAAAAATATCAAAATGAAGAGAAATAAGCTTAAAAGTGGTGGTAAAAGAAAGTCGAACGGGCAGGATCCACATGCTTTATTGAAGACTCGACCCAACTCATTTCTAGCCAAAAATAAGACCAAATCAGGCCCTCGCTCACCGGAAAATGTTTCGAGTGTGGGCGTTACTTGCCTAATGACTTAACCCTGACTCGATACAGGATACGACAACTTTGAATTTGTTTTTCTTCAACTTTGAACCGCCATAACTTCCTCATATAAACTCTAATTAACATGATTTACTATTTGCAATTAGGACTACATGTTGGAGCATTTAAACCACAGTTATCATACATGTAAGTCAGACTTTTATGGCTCTAAATTAGGACACTTGATGATCTTGGGCACTTTTTCTATACTTAGACAAATTTTCATCTTTTTACCCAACCCATGCAACATTTTCCAGAACTTCAAACACTCATAACTCTTTCAAATACACTTGTATTGAGTTGATTAGTTTAGATATGTGCTCTTTGTTGCCAAAACCACAACCTTGAATCAAGAAACTATAATTATTTTTGCACTTAAGCCCGAGTTCTACCACCCCAAACATAGGCTCACGAGCATCTATAAAAAACTAGCAACTTATCATTTCCAAAATGACACAACTTTTTCATTTTAGTTTAACTCCATGTGGCTAGTGGCTTGTTTCTTTTGAATTATCTTATTTATTATATCATATTCACATTACAATCTTTATGTCATAGTTAATAAGCTTTTAACTTAGATTTCCATGGTCCCAAAATAAGGCACTTACAATTTTGTGGAATTTCTATTTTTCACTTATTTTACTTACACACCATTCTAGACTTTTACTATAAGGATTATAAACTTGTAGTTAACAACAATAACTATGCATTTAGCATTATCAATGTTTATTTAATAGTTAAGTAGCATACGTTGAAAATGTGAGGCATTTAAATGAATATGATTCAAGATAGATGATATATTTTTAATTACATTGATTTTGATGGACTTTATTATAATAGTTATAAAGGTACACACACACACACACACACACACACATATATATATATATATATATATATATATATATATATATAACATAAACTAATAGAAATTGTCCCTATGCTTTGCAAAAAAACACAACTTTAGTCCAAGTGTTTATTTCATTACATGGGTAATCATTGTGGTTTCAGTTTCGTGTATGGTTGGTCTCTAACCCATATAAAATGTCTAATTTACAATTTTCTAATATATTTTTATGATTTTATTTTGTATTCTTCTAATTTATCTAGATTGAAAAGGTATTTTTTTCTAAATAAATTTGGAAATGATGGTTTTTCAAGTCACCACTGCATTGTTGATAGAGGCTACAATATAGTTTTGAGCTATTCTTTCATTATTTGGCACTTGTGGATATCTTAAGCGATTTTAGTTTTATTTGATAACTAGGTTTCAAACCCGTGTTCTACAAGGGTTGGGATAAATAAAATTTGAAATAGTTAATGATGATTTTAACAAATCATAAAATGATATTACCATATAAGATATGATTGAAATTACAAAAAAATAATAATAAACACATTAAGAAGTTAAAGCAATATATTACGTGCACCTCAAACATCTCAAAGCACCATAGCAAGCTCTGAAACCGACAATTAGCACATGCCTCCACAAAATCACATCAAAGCACAAATGGGACACTAAAAATATCAAACTTATAATTTACCAATAAGTCAAACTGAATTGCAGAATTAAAAATTAAAATAAGAAATAAAATGAAAATGAAGGATCGTGATTTTAAGTTCACAAGTTGTCGGAAAAAAATGAAGGAATATGAGAAATTAAAATACAAAAGATAGCTGTTCCTTTTTGTAATATTTATATAGCTTAGTTAGCATGTCTTGTTGTTGTGTGGTAACACACTAAATAGCATAAATATCTCTTGTGCATATACCTAAATCCTACTAAAAATAAACAAATGATTAGAGAAATCAATAAAAAAGGAACCATATACGATATCTTAGTCGATGTTTCCACCAAAATGTTCACAATAAAGATGCAGATCAATATTGAACGCAAGGTGCTTATAGATACACACCTACACACAAATAATACATGAATTAGTGACACAAATATCAACTATTTTATGCTACATGTTGATATTTATATGGGTATAATGTTGCAATCAGTTATATAAGTAACACAAAAGCCTAACCACGAATGAAATAATATAACAGTTTACCTAAAATGAACATAAACATAACTTCGGGTGGCCAAAGCTACTTCCCTCATAGATTTTTGCATGTTACCAACACAATCATTCTGATGGTCTGTACATATAAAAATGGAGTTACATTACAAATTGTAAATTAAAGCTTCAAAATAAATTAAAAAGATATATATAACATGTTTGTTTCACTTCACCGGTGCCTGTAATTCTAATTGGAAATCAAATATGTAAAAACTCATCACCAGCCCCTGCCATAAAGAAAATTAACAAATTAATCCTTTAATTCAGCATGATAACAGCAACACGAGAACTCACTCTCATTCAAACACCTGGACAGGGTGAAGGAGTGGATGAAGTTATTACATATAAAATATAAAGGATTGCAATCAAATGTGAAATGTGAAGGAGTGGAGGAAGTTATTACATATAAAATATAAAGGATTGCAATCAAATGTGAAATATAATCTTACCAAGGATGCAACTCGTGGGGTCCTGATTTCATGTAAAACAGTAACAGGATACTGGCATAATATATGATTAATTGGTAAAAGTGGCAACTGGCACGGATATATGTGTTATTTAGAGACCCTTGAATTTGTTAAACAAAAATAGACTTCAGATCAATAAAGCATTTAATAAATTTGAACATACACAAACACATAGACATGCCAGTCTCCAAATAAACACACATGTACACACTGAATTTGATGGTGAGATGACAGGGACATCCCGATTTTAAAACCAATACAAATATTTTCTTTTTCCAACCCTCGGTAAAAGTGTATTTGCTTAGCCACTCCACTTTCTAAAATTAAGCAAAATATCAATAATTTCAACATCATCTTCCTTCTGAATTCTAAAAATTGGTGGGAAGCCACAACCCTAAGAAAATAATAAACTGATACTTAGGAGTAGCCTCAGTTAATATATATTTGCTTTGAACGTCTATTTTGGAGAATCGTAATACTTATGAAGAAAGAAAAATGAAGTAGAAATATATACCTAAGGAGGGATAGTGTCAGATGAATTTGGAATGCTCCAATCTGCACACAACAATTCAAACGATTGAGAATTTTGATCAATCATACTAAGAGACAACCAACATTTTAATTGGTTTGAGGCTCTTGCAATAACCTATTTGCAAAATGCAAGGATAAGACTTGGAAACTTCCATATGCGTCCTAAAGAGCAGGAGCTGATTTTTATTGATGAGATTTCTGAGACAATATTTTCTACAGCAGGAGCTGATTTTGAGAAATAATAAGGTCGTAAGATTCAATTACAATTAACATGATCATAAAAATAACAATCAACAGCCAATTTAAGAAAAGATTCAAGTATCTCATAATCAATTGAATAGGAACCTTACCCTCTTCAATTCTTCCTTGCGGTGACCGGGGATGGTGCAGCAGGTGGTGGTGTCGGACAGCGGAGGGTGGCGTGGTGCGATGCAGGTTCGTGAGTGAGGGAGGGAGGGCGAGTGAGATATCGCGAGGAGAGACAGGGGAAGAAGCAGCGGCGGTGAGGTACGGTGGTGGTCGGAGGTGCTGGTGGAGTTAACGGTTGGTTGCAGCAGGCGGAGTGATCGAGATCTAGATAGAGAGAAAGGGAAGAACCGAAGTAGATAGGTGTGTGATTTGATGCAGCGTGATCGGGGATAGAATATTTATGTGGTTTGATTTTCAAAGCAGAAAGGTGAATCAGAGGGGGATTGAGCGAGATTGGGGTTGAATCAAAAATCAAAATAGTAAACTGATGGGTGAAGTCGACGGTTTCCCCAAATACCGCATTCCATTCAACTCTCATTTAATTGCTTCCTGAATTTATGGGAATATCAGTTACGAGATAATTTTCTGTAATATCAATATGGGATAACTTTGGTTTAGGCGGGAAAAAGAATGCTGATAACTCTCCTACAATTGACACGTGGCAAATACACTTCTAAAAATTGGACAAATGGCATTAAAATGCTTAGGCTGAAGGGTGTGCATGACACCCATGACGACCCATGACTGCCGCCACGTCATCGCCACGTCATAAAGACTTCCAAGACTTTCAGTATGGGTGTGCAAGACACCCATGACTACCATTTTAATTTCCACGTCACATTTATATTTTACGTTTTTTTAATTCAAACCAAACATTAAAAATTAATTAAAACCAAACATTTAAAATTAAATAAAAGACGTTACATAAAGATAAAAATAAAAACGACATTGCACGAAAAAAAACATAAAAACGACAACTCCTAAATTTTTTTAAATAAAACTACTTATTTAAATATTTCTTGCGTCGTTGTTCCGTCATCAATCGGATCGCCTCGAGGTCCTCTTCGGTCCCGGATCGGCTAAACAATACGTAATCCAACCGCGGGGGCTTGTGTTTCCATCACGACCTCTTCGGGTGATGCTTGTGGCGGTGGTGATGGAAGCGGTGGCGATTGTGATAGAAACGGTTGTTGGAAGGGTGCGTACGGGTACGGTTGTGGCGGGTATTGGTATTGGTTCGGTGGTGGATATGGATACGGGTATTGTGGTTGTTGCGACGAACCCGTAAGCATACTCGTAAATGTGCAATTCGTGGAAAAGTTGTAGTTGAATTCGCCGCGGGGCGTGTTCCGATTTGACGGAGGGGTGTTCGGATCGTTCTCCATCTTGAAATGGTTGGTAAATTTGAGAGAGAAATTTGTGTTTGTGTGTGTGTAAATTGTAGATGTGTGTGTAAAATATAAGTTGTGTGTGTGGTTTGTATTTATAATATGTAAAAAAAATTAATTTTTTTTTTTTTTAACATTTCAACGGCTCGAACAACGGTCGGGAATTTGAATTCTTTCCGTCTTCACGCGTTCAAATCCTGACGATGTGGGGACGCACCAACTCGAGGACGCGGGGGGGGCGCGGTGTTTGCCGCGTCGTCGTCGCCTACGTGGAGGACGCAGGGGGGGCCGCGTGCGGCACACCCCACGGCCTTAGTTTATTAGAAAGTATAGATGTTGGTTGCTACCGCTTTTGGGATACGAAAAGTAAACGTCAATATTGGATAATGAGTTTTTTCTAAATAAACTTGAAAACTATTTTTTTGAAGAAACCTAACTAAACGTGTTAGTTGTTACGGCTATAAAATTAACACGTCTATTTTAAATTTGATAATGCAAAATCAATTAAAATTGTTCGAATTGAAAGTTAAATGATGGTTTGATCCCGAAACTAAAAACGTTTAAATTATAATTAGCATGATCTTTCAATAATAAAATGACAAAACTGATCGTTTTTGCATAATTGAGTTACGATAATTCTATATAAGTCCAAAAGGTTAACGTTTCAATTTCTATTTTATTATAGTATTTTTTTTGTTATTTCTTTGTCATTAATTATGAAAAACGTTTCAAATTTAAAATTTTAGAAGGTTACTATAGATTGTCAATAGAGCGGGTTTTGACTCTGATACGCTCCAAATTCATAAGAATTTAGTGGATTTGGATCTCAAATTTCGATTCATTTACGCTTTTACGACCCGTAGCCGTTAGCCTTTTTATTAAAGAGAAAAATACTAAAATAGTCTAATCTCATAAGAGTTTTTCTCAAAACAGTACAAATTAAATCATTTTTCCTCAAAATAGTCAAACGTTTAGCAGGTGACCATTGCCACCTGCTAACTCCTCACTCCCCTGTTAAATGTTCCCAAGCCATGAGACTCCTGCTAAATGTTCACCATGGGCTGCTAATGTAACACCCGGCTTTTAAAACAAAAACACCCCTGAAAATTTTTCATTTAAAACATAGGTTTCATTACTTAAAACCATAACGAAAGGGGTATATTTCATTAAAAACGGGTACAAGTGTATCAAGGAGAGTATAAAATACAGTAATCTCCTTTGAAGCCGGGCTGCTACTGACAGCATCTAAAAGTCTCACTTCTTGAGTCACGGACTCTATCTATTCCCTTATCAGGATCATGCTAACCTGCAAGGACATTTAACAATAACGTGAGCTATAAATCTCAGTGAATAATCGTATCTGCAAATAACATGTATAAAAATGCAATCATATATCTGTCTGGATATCGAATCCAAACTCCTAGCCTTACTGGCTGACCACATATCTCCTAGGATTTCACATCCTACTCTGTAGCCTTACAGGCTGAATCACAATAACCTGTAATTATCAAGTCACGTCAGTTATTTGCACATATAATCATGTCTAATCAATTCTGTCCCATGTT
Source organism: Cichorium intybus (assembly GCA_023525715.1). Taxonomy (NCBI): domain Eukaryota; kingdom Viridiplantae; phylum Streptophyta; class Magnoliopsida; order Asterales; family Asteraceae; genus Cichorium; species Cichorium intybus. The sequence continues at coordinate 117,104,825 of CM042009.1, read as the reverse complement.
TCTTAGTCACAATGGACTGCATCATATGTCATGGCTATATAAGCCGCACCATGTCATTTTCAATAGACAAGTCATAGCCTAAAGGCTGCACCAGCTGGGTTCAATAACCCGGTATCATAGTCAAAAGACCGCACCATTTGGACTTAAAGTCAAATATCAAAATCAATCATGGCTCACGAGTTTATCCCGCTTTTGCCTAGACTCACGGCTCCGTTCTTGCCATCTCGATGACTCACGGATTATCCGGTATTGCCTTTTCAATATTTGACTCACAGCTCCGTTCTTGTCTATCGTAGACTCACGGCTTATCTCGTATTGTCATATTATTTCTGTTATTGACTCACAGCTCCGTTCTTGTCTATCGTAGACTCACGGCTTATCTGGTATTGTCGCATTGTTTATTCATTTATTGACTCACAGCTCCGTTCTTGTCTTTCTCAGACTCACGGCTTATCTGGTATTGTCGTATCATTGACTCACAGCTCCGTTCTTGTCTATTGTAGACTCACGGCTTATCTGGTATTGTCTTTTCAACACATCTGTCAACTGTTCATTTTTGTCCCCCAAAACAGTTTCAATCTGTAACAGTTCAATCATCATATATCATATATGATATCAGTGAGATTACTCACCTGGATATTAGCTGCATTTAAATCCCGGTTGTTTCTTGCCTTTGCGTGCACCACAACCATTGTCCCATACCTATATATTCATTTATATACCAAATGATAATAGGTTAACAGTCATTCTAATTGACTCTAATACATAAGAGTTCAATAATATATCATTACAAACAATGTCTAGATGATAAACTTTCCATTTACCATCTTTTCATGGGTTTTACTATTCACCGAGGCATTCGTATTGATCTACAGTGCCCCCGAGGAGTCGAAAACTCAATTTAATATTTTTCCCAAACTTTTCAAACCATTAGGGACTTATGGTTCAAGTTTGAGGTAAATTGGACAAGCCAAATGAAAAATCACATGTTTGAGCTCTCTTTCAGGCCGGTGCACCGCGTCTGGAACTGGGCGCACCTCGCCTGGGCGCACCGTGCCTGTATATGGGCGCACCGCGCCTTGCGCCTGGGCAGGGTTCCAGACCAGTCGCGATTTTACACTGTAGCATGCAGTTTTGACATTTTAAGTCCTTAATACACGACTTAATCAGTAGGGGTTTGTTCTAGGACCAAAACCCTTGACTAATAACAAGTTTTAAGCCATTAGAAACACCTTAATCACACCAATTCATGATTTAGGGTTCTTGAGCAACATTTCAATTTATCAAGAATAGCAACCTACTTTGCTGTTTTTAACATATGTTCTTACTACATGAACATGTTTAAGCCCAGAAATCATATACAAACTCCATGGATTTCACTGAAATTGCAGATTTCAGTTTACCTACAAAACCCACCAAGAACACTTCAAGAACTTGTAATACTAACCTTGTTTAACTTGGGAATCACCAATTCCAAGCTACTAATCCGATTTCTTGCTTCAACCTTCAAGGAATTCCAGAAATCACATCTTCAAGAACATTCCCGTAACCTCAATTGTTCAGCCAACAATTATGAGAGGTATTTTCTTTTTATATTTTCCAGATTTTCACTTTTAGTCCCTAAGTTTCATTTCTTGAACTTTTGGCACTATAATCAAGTTTTATTACAATAAAACTTTCATCTCTTATACTTTTGCCACAAGCAACAATAATTTTACATAATTGGTCCTTCACTTGGTCAAATGACCAAATTACCCTTTTATGGTAAATTGACCAATTTACCCTTTTTCTAGTTTTAACTTTCTAATACTTAGAACACCATATTAAATCATAAATACACTATGATTAACATATTAATACTTGTCAAAAGTATCGTGGTGTTACAAATTCTCCTCTCCTTCAAAAGATTTCGTCCCCGAAATCATACAAGCAATCGAGGGTAATTCTTTCTCATGAAAATTTCGGTCTCCCATATCATATGGGAACTTCTATGATATTGCCAAAGCATTTTAACCATACTAGTCTTCTTATCTCGCAGCTGTCTTATCTTCCGGTCAAACACCTTCTTGGGTTGTCCCGGGTATCTGAACTACTTATCTATCTTCATTTCAGCATGAGGTATTCGTTGAAATTTATCAATCCATGTTCTCAGAACCATGAGACCCATAGAAAATATTACAAATATCTTGAAGTTCATCAAGAATCTTCGATCGGTACACCTCATTTCTTACTCTTTGGGACATATGGAAAAGTCCAATAGATGAGGACTTAACTTTCCTTTCGTCACAAACAGATTTTTAGTCTTTCCAAGGGATATTTTGAGTATCACCATATTCCCTCACTTGGAGTTTCAATGGTTTTACTCAACAATCCGCATACTACTTTTGTCGATTTTTGTCTATTTCCAAGCTTCCTCGAATTTGCCTAATCTTTTCTTCTATTTGAGGTACAATCTTGGGTCCAGCCAACGGCTTTTCCCCAACTTCAGTCCAATAAATCGAAGGATAACACTGTACCCCGTACCACACTTCATACGAGCCAGTAGAATACTAGTATGTAAGCTATTATTTCTTACAAATTCTATTAACGATAGACGATCTTCTCATCTTCCACTAGGGTCTGTTGTGCAAATTTCTAAGCATATCTTTTAATATTTGCATTATTATCTCACCTTGTCCATCAGTCTGCTAATAATATACGATACTTATTAGTATTTCCGAACCTAATTTTTCTTGGAAACTTTACTAAAATCAGCGAATAATTCTATTAGCTCGACCCGATACAATCCGTGCCGATAACTCACGTCGACAATTTACTTTATCTATATAGCTTTCCGCTACTTTTCGATCTTAATTTCTTCCTTAGTTAGTATAAATCTACACTGATTTCATCAATCAATCTGCAATTACCCATATGGTGTCATACCCATGCGGTACTTGCAAAGACTTCATTATAAAGTCTATAATATTTTCGTCCCATTTCTTCTTTGGGACCCACAACGGCTAAATTTTATGTATGCTTTTAATGATTTGACTGTAGTTACACACAAGTCAAATAATTTTCACATGTCTTTCAATGTCTTTCTTTAGTCCCGGCCACCAATACATAGGTTATATCACCCTACACAGTTTGGTATTGCCCCGAGCATTTTGCATATCTACCCAAATATACATCTTTTAAGGGTAAATTTTCATATCTCGCTTTGCTTTGGAACTCACATACACAACCCCAAGGGTTTTCAATCGTCATGAGTTCCTAACTAGCTTATTTCGATAGCTAATCATTCATTCACTTTTCACGTTTTCAGATCTGCACACTTCTTTCTGTGCTACCCAAATCAACTCAGGTAATCAATTCGCCACACTCATACATGTGGATATAACCCTCAAAGGATATTTTCTTTTCAATTCAAGGCATCTATAACCACATTTGCCTTTTCTAGATGGTACAAGATTTCATAACCGAAATCTTTAAGTAACCCACCTATCTTTGCTATCTCTTAGTCAGCTTCTTTTTGATCAATCAAGTACTTCAAACTTATATGATTTCGTATAAACAGTAAGCTTTACACCATACAAGTAGTGTCTCCAAAGCTTAAATGCCAAAATCATAATTGCTACTGCAATATTATGTATCCAAAATCAACTCTGGATGTATTTCTATAAAACAATTTATCTTCTCCGCTTAGCGATAATGCTAACACCGGAGCTTCATATAAGGTTTGTTTCAACCTTTGAAAAGTTACATGTGGTCTTTCTACCACTCAGACTTTTCACTTTTATTGGTCAACTTTAGTCAATAGAACAATAGTCAAGGAGCAGTTTTCTACAACTCTCCCATAATAACCCGCCAATCCAAGGAAACTACTAATTTCAGTCAAATTCCAAGGCGGTTTATGTTTTATCACAGCATCATTTCTACTGGATCCACTTTAACATTTTCGGCATTAATAACATGCCCAAAGAATATGAAAATTCTTTTAGCCAAATTTTTCATACTTGGAGAATTTTACATATCACTTAACTCAGTGAAGTAACTCCAATATCTGGTACAAATGTACCTCATATTCAATCTGGTTTCGAGAATATCAGATTCTCAGTAACCAATGCACATACATATCAACTTGTCTTTCTTCTTTTCAAACAAGATAGGGCTCCACATGATGACACATTCGGCCATATGAGACCCCGATTTCCAAAAACAATTTCTTCTAATTGTTTTCCTACTCTGCCATCTCTGCAGATGTTAATCAATATAGAGCCTAAGTAACAGGAACGGCTCCCAAAATCAGTTTAATCATAAACTCTTCTCATCAATCTGACGGTAATTCTGGAAGTTCTTTGGAAGAAACATCCAAGAGTTCATTTTAAGTTTTACACTTCTGTCACCGCTTTATTTAGCTTGGCCACTACTATAGTTGCCAACTAAAACATCCTTCCTTTACTAACTCTTTTCCGAGTTTAAGCAAAGGAAAATAACCGGTATTCTTAACAACGGTTATTTATCGTGGATTTTCATCCATTTCATTTCTGATTTTTGAACCATAATGTTCATTTTTCTACAATTCATGTTAGCATCTTTCATTGCTAACCAATTCATATGCACGATTTCTTCAAATTCATTGGTAGGCATCGGATCTAGATTTATAGGGAAAAAGGGTCCCGTAAATCCTAGGCAGACTACCTTCCAGGTGTTCAATATCTTGAACATATTTGCTATTTGCTATGGCCAGTTCCAAAATTCCATCCATAATCGTTGATGAAATATTCAGACAAGACATCAAAGTCATCGATCCAAAACATAGCTTCATGGATCAAATATAACATATACGGGGAGTATATTCAAAACAATTATATTTGAGACCATATCAGTCTACTCACGAGTTTTTTTTTCCACAGTCTGCTGGAATGCTCATGGTATCACTGGTCTTTTTCGACCATTCGTTTCTTCTTTCTTTCCTCCCCGTTCTTTCCTGGGTTCATTACCCGTTACTCCACATTTAGCATGTGAGTATTTCATAGGAAAGTGTTCTATAGCTCCACGCTAGACACACTTCCGTGCCATCCAACGAGCTCGAGCAATATGCTCCTATTTTCTGCAATTCCAGCATTTCAACGGTAGAGTCTCTACTCTACAATTTTCTGAGTGCTTTTCCTGCACCTCTCACAATACATAGTTGCTCTGTTTTGGTCCCTTCCCTTTAAGGTTGGACCCAGTTCGTGGTAACTTCTCCTGAAGCGTCCACTAATCTTTTTCTGCTTTTCTTGTAGTCTCAGCTACTTTTCTTTCTCCTTGATATCAATCAGGGTGAGCACCCAATTTATTTCTCTGACCACAGCAACCACTGTTGCTTGTCATGTGGATTTTCTGCTACTTGTCTCTTTGCGCCCGTTCGATGGAGCCTTGAGAAAGGGCTGGTTCGCCTCTTAAAGCTGCACGCCCTAAATTCCTCCAAATAAGATTCGCTGCTCATACTTCTTATACGTTAGAAGTCAGCACCAGTTAGGTTATATATGTATAATAACAACTTATATACACCTAACTATATATCATGTCTACAATCTCAAGGTTTAAGTCCAGGAATCTACTCTATAGACACCTAGTTCACATAAACCATGGCTCTGATACCAACTTGTAACACCCGACTTTTAAAACAAAAACACCCCTGAAAAATTTTCATTTAAAACATAGGTTTCATTACTTAAAACCATAACGAAAGGGGTATATTTCATTAAAAACGGGTACAAGTGTATCAAGGAGAGTATAAAATACCGTAATCTCCTTTGAAGCCGGGCTGCTACTGACAGCATCTAAAAGTCCCACTTCTTGAGTCACGGACTCTATCTATTCCCTTATCAGGATCATGCTAACCTGCAGGGACATTTAACAATAACGTGAGCTATAAAGCTCAGTGAATAATCGTATCTGCAAATAACATGTATAAAAATACAATCATATATCTGTCTGGATATCGAATCCAAACTCCTAGCCTTACTGGCTGACCACATATCTCCTAGGATTTCACATCCTAGTCTGTAGCCTTACAGGCTGAATCACAATAACCTGTAATTATCAAGTCACGTCAGTTATTTGCACATATAATCATGTCTAATCAATTCTGTCCCATGTTTCTTAGTCACAATGGACTGCATCATATGTCATGGCTATATAAGCCGCACCATGTCATTTTCAATAGACAAGTCATAGCCCAAAGGCTGCACCAGCTGGGTTCAATAACCCGGTATCATAGTCAAAAGACCGCACCATTTGGACTTAAAGTCAAATATCAAAATCAATCATGGCTCACGAGTTTATCCCGCTTTTGCCTAGACTCACGGCTCCGTTCTTGCCATCTCGGTGACTCACGGATTATCCGGTATTGCCTTTTCAAGATTTGACTTACAGCTCCGTTCTTGTCTATCGTAGACTCACGGCTTATCTCGTATTGTCATATTATTTCTGTTATTGACTCACAGCTCCGTTCTTGTCTATCGTAGACTCACGGCTTATCTGGTATTGTCGCATTGTTTATTCATTTATTGACTCACAGCTTCGTTCTTGTCTTTCTCAGACTCACGGCTTATCTGGTATTGTCGTATCATTGACTCACAGCTCCGTTCTTGTCTATTGTAGACTCACGGCTTATCTGGTATTGTCTTTTCAACGCATCTGTCAACTGTTCATTTTTGTCCCCCAAAACAGTTTCAATCTGTAACAGTTCAATCATCATATATCATATATGATATCAGTGAGATTACTCACCTCGATATTAGCTGCATTTAAATCCCGGTTGTTTCTTGCCTTTGCGTGCACCACAACCATTGTCCCATACCTATATATTCATTTATATACCAAATGATAATAGGTTAACAGCCATTCTAATTGACTCTAATACATAAGAGTTCAATAATATATCATTACAAACAATGTCTAGATGATAAACTTTCCATTTACCATCTTTTCATGGGTTTTACTATTCACCGAGGCATTCGTATTGATCTACAGTGCCCCCGAGGAGTCGAAAACTCAATTTAATATTTTTCCCAGACTTTTCAAACCATTAGGGACTTATGGTTCAAGTTTGAGGTAAATTGGACAAGCCAAACGAAAAATCACATGTTTGAGCTCTTTGTCATGCCGGCGCACCGCGTCTGGAACTGGGCGTACCTCGCCTGGGCGCACCGCGCCTGTATGTGGGCGCACCGCGCCTTGCGCCTGGGCAGGGTTCCAGACCAGTCGCGATTTTACACTGTAGCATGCAGTTTTGACATTTTAAGTCCTTAATACACGACTTAATCAGTAGGGGTTTGTTCTAGGACCAAAACCCTTGACTAATAACAAGTTTTAAGCCATTAGAAACACCTTAATCACACCAATTCATGATTTAGGGTTCTTGAGCAACATTTCAATTTATCAAGAATAGCAACCTACTTTGCTGTTTTTAACATATGTTCTTACTACATGAACATGTTTAAGCCCAGAAATCATATACAAACTCCATGGATTTCACTGAAATTGCAGATTTCAGTTTACCTACAAAACCCACCAAGAACACTTCAAGAACTTGTAATACTAACCTTGTTTAACTTGGGAATCACCAATTCCAAGCTACTAATCCGATTTCTTGCTTCAACCTTCAAGGAATTCCAGAAATCACATCTTCAAGAACATTCCCGTAACCTCAATTGTTCAGCCAACAATTATGAGAGGTATTTTCTTTTTATATTTTCCAGATTTTCACTTTTAGTCCCTAAGTTTCATCTCTTGAACTTTTGGCACTATAATCAAGTTTTATTACAATAAAACTTTCATCTCTTATACTTTTGCCACAAGCAACAATAATTTTACATAATTGGTCCTTCACTTGGTCAAATGACCAAATTACCCTTTTATGGTAAATTGACCAATTTACCCTTTTTCTAGTATTAACTTTCTAATACTTAGAACACCATATTAAATCATAAATACACTATGATTAACATATTAATACTTGTCAAAAGTATCGTGGTGTTACAGCTAACTCCTAGGTGGGCTGCTAAATGCTGATGGGCCGGCCCATCAGTCCAAGTATATAAACTTGAAAAAAACGTCAATTTTTTCATAACCGTAGACGAAAAACGCTCTCAAATGGCTCCGCAAAATTTGATGTTATCTTTTATGTATTGCTTTTCTCTAGTTAATAATTTAACGTTTTAAGCCTTAGATTAGTGTATAAATTTTTATGCCTAATGTACAAGTCTTTAAAGCACAAAAAATTAGGGTTTATGAACTTGAGAGGATTTAGCAGGTGACGGGAAAGATTTAGCCGGTGAGGGAAATCATTTAGCAGATGACGATAACATTTAGCAGATGACCTTGAACATTTAGTAGATGACTTTGAGCATTTAGTAGATGACCTTGAGCATTTAGCAGATGAGCTCCATCACCTGCGAAATCCTCTTGAATATTTAGCTGTTGATGCCCTTAGTCGCTAAATGGTCGTTTTTTTTACGAAAACCTTAAAAGTTAAAACACAATGCATATATGAGTAATAATTTCACGTTACCGACAAGCTTCACGTTACAAAAAAATCAACTAAATCGGAGATCGTATGAACAAACTATGAGTGTTAAAAGTTGGAAAAAAATAAATTTCACGTTACCGATAACCTTGTTTAGAGCTTCAAAAGTAACATTTTCCGACATAAATTTTTTGTGTTTTTTATGTTTGTGAACACATATAGTAATACACTTCACATTAGAAAAAAAAATAAGGTAAATCGCACTTCGTATGAACAAACTATAAACGTTCAAACTCGGAAAATGCTTAACCCTAAACCCATGAAGCACCAAGAACCCTAACCCTATCAAGGAGGATTTAGCATGTGACAAAAAGGATTTAGCAGGTGACCTTGAACATTTAGTAAGTGACCTAGAGCATTTAGCAGCTAACCTTGAGCATTTAGCAGGTAACACTCCAAAAAAATGAGGTTTCGAATTTTTTTTTTCTTTTATAGTAGTTCTATATCATTTAGCAGGGGAGTTGAGGAGTTAGCAGGTGGCAATGGCCACATGCTATATGCTTGACTATTTTGAAGAAAATGTTTTAATTTGTGCTGTTTTGAGAAAAACCATTATGAGATTGTGCAATTTTTGTCTTTTTCTTTTTATTAAATGGGCTGTGTATGGATCAGTGCCGATTTGCTCCCCTTATAACCTGCTTCATATATTAAATGGGCTGGGTATGGATCAGTGTCGATTTGCTCCCCTTATAACCTGCTTCATATATATATATATATATATATATATATATATATATATATATATATATATATATATATATATATATATATATATATATATATATATATATATATATATATATATGTATGTATGTATGTATGTATGTATGTATGTATGTATGTATGTATGTATGTATGTATGTATGTATGTATGTATGTATGTGTGTGTATGTATGTATGTATGTATGTATGTATGTATGTATGTTCATATGTGAATACTATCAATTGTGTGAATGTAGGACCAATTGTGCTCTAATCAATTCATAAGGGTAAAAAAATACATTTTACAATTTTCAATTTTAATAAATCATAAATCGTATAGGATAAATTAAAAAGGAATTGAAATTACGGTAATGATATTCCTATATAATTGTTACAGTGATTAATACATAAATCGAATTCCTTATGTGTACAGATTAGATTGATGATCGAATGTCGAGTGTCAAAAATTATATCGTGTAACCCACACATTTTTTTTAAATTGTTATTTGTATTACAAATAATTCAAAGAATCAATGGTTTGTAATGATGTTTGTGTATAATAATAATATCTGTAAGTATATGGAAAGATATTATTCGATAATGGTAGGATAATCAATTAAAGAATTGAACTCAATTGGCTAAACAATATATGTAAGTACTTATTCTCAAAAAATTTGAACTCAGTTGGTTAAACAATTTCATCACATCTTGTGTAAACTCTGCCATTCCCCCACTCATTCTCGAATAATGATTCACTTCACTAATTCTATAAGAATATATTTAAGTACTTATTCTCAAAGAATTTGATGTAAACTCTGCCATTTCCCCTACTCATTCTCGAGGAATCATTCACTTTACAAATACAACAATATGTTTCAAATAAGATTCACATTCTCAAAGAATGTTACCTTTTGCATTCGAAAACTAAAATGACGTAAACCTAAAATTAACGAGGGAAAACAATTTCGTAGTAATATGTGTAAGAAAATCGTCCATATCGTCGATTGTTACTGGATTTTTCTGTTGTGTTTGTATATTTGAATCGAAAATTCTCCGTCAATTGAGAACTGGATCGTCATTGTTATATTTTCCATGTTGTGCAAAATTTTGCTTGAATGTGGTCGATTGTTACCGAGAATAGGGTGTGAATGTGATCAGTTGTTGCTTTTTACACGAACATATGATTGTTAAGTGGATATCGTGTTTCCGAGATTATAGATTTTGATTTTTAAATTTGTATTGTTTCCTAATTTATTGATATAACACTATTACTTTTTATGCCATTTTCAGCGAAAGAAGCATCCAGAAGTAAAAGTCCTTGGACATATATTCAAATAATGGGGTTTGCAAGAAGAATAGAAAGTCAGATTTTCATAGTTTCACACTCTTTAAATCGTATATTCGAAGTACTATAACTCAATAAATATTAAATTGATTGTCAATTTTTAGTATTGAAAGTCAATTTTTACAAAGTATTGATTATCGTGAAATTATATATATGTTTTTTCTTCAAAAAGATACACAAAGACATCAGTTCTGGTGATTTTTGTAGATTTTTATTTTGTATTAATATTGATTTTGTTTAAATATAAGATTCACTGCATTTTGTTTTATATATATATATATATATATATATATATATATATATATATATATATATATATATATATATATATATATATATATATATATATATATATATATATATATATATATATATATATATACACACACACACACACACACACACACACACATACACACGTTTTGTCCATCGTACAATACTAACATAGGGGCATAAAGTTCTTATCTCGCTCTGAGCATTAAAAACCTATAAATCAACCCTGCAACGATTGCTACCTTAGCTATAAGATTTATGATCTTTTTTTTGTCCCGAATGTTTTGTTACTTTTTGTTGATTGCTTACATGTGTTTAGTTTGACCAGTAACATTGTTTCTTATCGAATGGGAATTCTAATTTTTGTTATCAAAATAAAATTGTTATTATTTGTTCAAATGCTTTATATGCATGCAATCAATATATAATGTTTTCATTTTAGACTTTCAGTATGGAAATGCAATGCCTACTTAGACTATAGTATATGGTCATCCTATATCAACATCAAAAGTGTTGTCACCTCACTGTCACCTTATTTCTACTTCTCTACTATACTATACTGCCTACAAAAATACTCACCATTACACATCACTATTTCCCTTTTGTTTTTTTTTTTTAAATTTTTTTGTAAATATTTATGTGATTAATCAATATTAAAATGAGAGAGAAAGAAAGAGAGAGATAAAGAACATCAATTTGAAAACCACAGGGGGCAAAATCATCAGATATGAAACTAAAGGGGCAGAGATGCCGGTGCGTGTTGAAGGGGGGCGTGGTGCTATTTGAATCACCACTTTCCCATGGATCAAAACCTCTTGCTTCAAAAACCCAAACCCTCGCACCCTGTGGCCGCCGAAACTCCTCACTTTATCTATCCTAGGGTTTCTCTCTATCCCCTTCAAAAACCCCGATTATTTGTGGGTTTATACCCTTTTTTTTTTGAAGATCTATCAATCTATCAGCTCCAATCATGGCCGCCGTCGCTCCTCCCGCAGATCGTATCCTTTGTTAACTATGATTTTATTTACTGATCTGTTATTGTTGTATCTTGAATTCTCGATTCGAATTGTTTTGCTTTTGAGAAATTCAAATATGGTTTCATGGATCTGAGTTCTATGTGATTCATAACCATATCGGTTGTATACCACATAAAACCGAATAAAAGTTCTCGATAATTATGCTGAGATTCTCGCTTGATCTTTTCTGTTGTGGATAAAAATATACTTTTTCGTATTTGTGTATCCGTCCCTGTGTGTTTAGAATAATTTGTTCTTCCTTTTGAGTTGAAATCATTGTACTATTAGATCCCTCACTAACTATCGATTACTGTTGTGGTTCAAATATATGGCGATCAAACTTTTAAAAACAAGTGGATTTCCTTTACTTATTCTGCTACAGAAGCTGCCGATTTGTTGAAGAATCTCTCTTTGGAATCTCAATCCAAGACTTTGGAGGCTTCAGAGCCTGCTAAAAAGGTCAGAAGAAGATATTCTTATCAAATTTCAACGTTTTTCGTCAAAAATTCCAGTGAGTTTATAAAAGATCTGATCTTATGATTTGTGTATTCCTCGCAGCCTTCAGTTGAATCCGGCAACAATGGCAACAGTCAAAACCAACCATTCGAAAGGTCTCTTACACCATTGATTCCAGATTTCATGGATCCCACAGTGGCTTACTTTCCCAACGGTTACCCTTCCCCTGCTTATTACTATGGAGGTTACGAAGGTGCCACCAATGACTGGGAGGACTATTCAAGGTACGCAAACCCTGATGGCGTTGACATGTCTCATGGTGTATACGGTGACAATACTTCACTCATGTATCCTGGTTATGGCTACACACCATACGGTCCATATTCACCTGCTGGTTCACCGGTTCCAACCGCCAGCCATGATGGTCAACTCTATGGACCTCAACAGTACCAATACCCCACTCCATATTTCCAACCAATGACACCTTCTTCCACTGTCCCTCCAAAAGGGGATATTTCCAGATCTACCCCTGTGGACGCCAATTCCGTTGTGAGTAACATCAAGGGAAACACGAATTCCGCTCCTGTGAGACCACCGATGTATCAGAATTCAGCTGGATCATACAGAGCTGCACAAAATGGATTTCAAGATCCAAGATTCGGGTTTGATGGGGTCCACTCTCCCATTCCATGGTTAGACAGCCCACTAAGAAACAATAATATCACTCCTCCTTTACCAAACACAAATGGGTTTTCTTCAAAGAATCAAAACGTTCCTCCTCATTCTCATCTCATGGTATGTAAAAGATAAAAATCCAATCTTTTTGCATAAAATGTTTACTTTCTTGAATTCTTATGATGATTTTATTGGATTATTTTCAGAGTCCAAGACCGATGTCTGGCATAAATGCAGCAAATGCATACATGAATAGAATGTATCCAAACAAGCTATACAGCCAATATGGAAACAACTACAGTTCTTATGGGAACAATTGGTTGACTGTTGATAACAAGTATAAACCAAGAGGAAGAGGAAACGGTTTCTTTGGTTACACAAATGAGAACATAGATGGTCTAAACGAGCTAAACAGGGGACCGAGAGCTAGAATAACAAGACCCCGGATCACTATTTCTGTCAAAGGGCAGAATGGTAATTTGACAAACATCGAGGAGAAAGTATGTGCAGCTCCAGACAGAGAGCAGTACAACAAGACAGAATTCCCTGAAACTTATGAAGATGCCAAGTTCTTTATTATTAAATCTTATAGTGAAGATGATGTTCACAAGAGTATCAAGTATAATGTTTGGTCAAGTACACAAAATGGAAACAAAAAGCTCGATGCTGCATACCACGAGTCACAACAGAAATCCGGACAATCCCCGGTTTTTCTTTTCTTTTCGGTTAGTATTCTTTTTCGAATCAATTTTTAAAAAGTTATCAACTTTTTTTAACAAAATCTTTATGTTGACAGGTGAATACAAGCGGGCAATTTGTCGGGGTTGCGGAGATGGTGGGGCCGGTTGATTTTAACAAAAGCTTGGAGTATTGGCAACAAGACAAATGGATTGGTTGTTTTCCTGTTAAGTGGCATATTGTTAAAGATGTGCCTAATACTTTATTGAAGCATATTATTCTTGAAAATAATGAGAATAAGCCTGTTACAAATAGCAGGGACACCCAAGAGGTAGTTTTTTTTTTCAGTTTCTTGATAACATTTGTTGTGTTTTGTATATTTTATCGTTATGTGATTAAAGTTGAATTTTTTTTATCAGGTGAAATTGGAACAAGGGTTGCAAATGATTAAGATATTTAAAGAGCATACAAGCAAGCAATGCATATTGGATGATTTTGAGTTTTATGAGGAAAGACAGAAGAGGATTCAGGAAAAAAAAGCAAAACAGCAACAGTTTCAGAAACAAGCATGGGAGGAAAAACAGACGATTGGTGTTGTTGAAAAGAAGAAAGATGATGTTATTGTGGGAGAAGATGATAATGGGGTTGTTAATGGAAATGATAATATTTAGATGGATGGTAATGGTTTGGTATTTTAAGGTTAAATGTATACAAAAAGAACAAGAAAAGGGGAGAGGTTGAGGGAAGGAGGGCATGTAAAATAGGAGGGTTTTAGGTTTCTAACAGGTTTTTCATGTCTTTTTATATGATGCTTTTTGGTGTTGGTTATTTTATTTTATTTTTTTACTTTTGTATTTTTTTTGTTTGTTGGTTAATGGTGGTAGTATCATAGCTCCTCTTGTGACAATAAAATACAGGTTTGTCTCCCATCGTTTTATTGAAAAAGAAAAAGATAAAACAAGCAAACTTGGGTTGTTCATTGTTTAATCTAGTTTTTTACATTTTTCTGTTTTTAGAATGACCAAATTACGTTTGTACCAAACCTGAAAAGATGATGAAGCACAAGGATTATTTTTTAAATTTATTTTAGACAGAATTGCAATATTGCTCTTTGAGGTTTACTGTTTTCCTTGGATTTGGTCCACAAGTTTCAAAATTACGTTTGGACCAAATAAAGGATAACTGATAAAAACTGTTATAACATGGCATAATTGTAAATTTTGAACACAATAGTTGGTTATAACCTAGACATTAAAATAGGGAAAATGATTTAAGTGAAGACATATGGAATAGTTGGTAAATTATAGCAAACCTTACGGGCGAACAGGTAAGAACCTGTTAGTTATACCAAGTTATAGTGATAGATTTTGAACCGACATTAAAGTTGGTTACCATCAAAAACAATAAAATGAGAAAAATGACTAAAAGAGCATGTACAAGATAGTTTTTTTTTTTTTTTTTTCTAAACTTATTGCCCAAACTAGCTATAAGCTATCTAACAAAAATTACATATTACAAGAAACCAGACGAGGGATTTTAACCTAACCTAACAAAATGAAATAGCTACAATAGAAGGTCTCGCTGTAGTGATAATATGAATTTTCATATTAACTATACTTTATACATTATATTATTATAACTAAAAAACTAATGAGCTTTTATTAGGTTCGGTGGCTTTGTGTTACAAAAGCTTTTCAAGCACATTGTCGTTCCCGCAAACTACTAGAAAATCCCACATATTTTACAATTTAATCTTCACTTTTACAGTTTACTTGAATGTTACCAATATGATTTTAACACCTTCATAAAAAATTGGCCTATAGATCACAAAATTGGCACTTTGTGGTTTGGTTTCATCACAATTGCAAGAACCTCCCTCAAATATATGATAAAAATTATGACGATAATCTGCCCATTAAAATGCCACCAAACACAATAGCTCCAAACCACTTGTTTGACACAAATCTACAACCAAAATAAACAATCGTATGTTAAAAGGACAAATTACAGAAAATAGCAACTGTGCCTTTACTTTATTTACCCATAATAACAATGTACTATTGTTATTATTGGTAAAAATATTTATATTTGGAAATTGACTTACTTTCTACTGCAATCGGGTCCGGATGATATGTCTACTGTCCAAATTTGCCACGCCAAGTGCGCGGATGCCCCGGTCAAAAACACATAATATGGCCATCCTGCATGACCGCACTTTTTATCAGTACATGAAAATTGATGGCAACATTGTTTTTATTTGAAGTAGAAAAAATATAAAAAATTATTACCAAGATTTGCGTTGTAGCCACTAAGCGCAAGGCTACCAATGCACGCGATTCCAAATCCAGTGACCCATTTCTTAGTCGAATCCCCAAATCTCAAAGCTGTAGACTTAACTCCCACTATCTTATCGTCTTCTTTATCCTAATGTATAATCATCATGAACATCAACTAAAAAAATATAAATAGAATATATCTTTATCTTTAACAATAGCAATGTGATGTTACCTGATGCGCGTATATTGTATCGTAGACAAGTGTCCAAAATACTCCAGAAATATAAAGCGGCAATACGACTGGAAGATCGAGGCTTCCTCTAATGGCAGCCCATCCCAATAAAGCTCCCCAGTTAAAAGTTAAACCGAGATACGCTTGAGGCTTCAAAACAAAACAAAACAAAATGTAAATTTTATTTTCATGAGGGGGTGAAAGAGAAAATATAGCCATGAAACAGAGATGTTTTACTTTTACCCACCCAAAACGTAATCCTTTTCATAAGCGGATACGAAAAGACAAGCAATAACGATGAAGCACCCAATATGCGGCTGTAACAAATCAGTTTTAGTCAGATAGCATGCCACAATGTTTTTTTTTTTTTTTTTTGAAAATTCCATGCAAATAGAGAAAAACAGACAGAATACTGATAGACATGACGGACCTATAGTTGTTAAGTTGTAGTAGGATACCGAGACCCAAAAGCAATTGAAAACCAAGAAAGCAAACGCCCTTAAATGGTGTTAAGGCACCACTTGCAATTGGTCTTGATTTTGTCCGTTCCACCTGTGTGTGTGTAACATTAATGTAAGCTAATTCATTCAATGTACGATGATTAATACAAGTTTTTAAACCTTTGTATCAATATCGCGGTCAAGTAGATCATTGATAGTACATCCAGCACCTCTTAATAGAAAGGCTCCGCAAACAAATAGTGTCGACATTTTCAAATCAGGTAGGTGTCCGGGGGAGGCTGCTAACGTGATTGACCTACAACCAAAGTGACATGATATTCTCAAGTAAGTGTTGATTATTATGCGGTTAGAAAGTAAAAATCTTCAAGTATGGATAAATCTTACCACATACATGGCCAAGCTAGTAACCAAGTTCCGATAGGTTTATCCAGCCTAGCAAGATGTGCATACGGTCGAATGTTTTCAGGCAAATAGGATTCAATCCATGATACAGAGCCCTTGTTCTTCAACTCCCTATCACGTGTTTCCTTTTCTTCATCGTTTAAATTGTGCGAAGACGTGGAAATGCCATAACTCTGACCTAATCTGATCAAATTGAAGTACTTAAATTTGAAATTATCGAAATGGGGAATGTAAAATTCGCGATTTAAGCTAGGTTTTGGTGGTGGTGGGTTTGTTAGATGAGGGGAAATTGATTGAGAAAGTGCGAGCGAGAGATGCTGATGAAGGGATTGAAGATTACGAGAAGATCGCGAGAAACGGAGTAATAACGCCATCGTTAGCTAGGGGTTTAGAAATACAAGGGCTTGGAAATTGGATGTTTGCATACTGCTAACGGAGACGTAGTAGATGACCGGAGTCGATGGAGGGATTTGATAAGAACACTACTCCCACATTCGCCGGCGGCCGTGCAGTGTGGTTATTTTCAGTTTTTCACAGTGGTATTGAAGGAGAGAAGTAAGAACTCATAACTCTATGAATAAAGCGAACGGCGCAAATTGAAAAAAAAAAAAAAAAACTCATAGATTCATAATTATATGTATATATTAAATAGCAAATTCGGTTCTTCTTTGATTATTTTAGAATCATAATTACTAATTAAAGATCATAGTATAATTATAAAAGTATTTGATACAAAATGCAAATAAGCTTCTATTTGAAAATAGCAAATTTGATTCTTCTTATAGCAAGCTTTCATATTTACGTTTTTTTCTCTCAACTAATTTCGAATTAATTATTTTCATCCCTATTTATTATAAAGTTATATTATTGGTATTTCGTAAGTTACGATTCCGGTCCTTTTTATATTTTAAAGTTACATTTTCCGTCCCTTACATAGTTTATTTTTTATCGAGCTGCGTTTTTCTATATACCGGGCTTCCGCAGCATCGCGCGGACAGTCCAAACACTAGTTCATTTATATTTTTCAAAATCAGAAATTTGATTACATACTTACAATTACAAAATCATAAATACAAGTTGCTCAATTCAGCTACCGGTTCGTATTACCAATAGGGAAAATTATAAGAAAATTCTTAAAAAAACACTAAAAATAACTTTAATGATCAATTGGCAGTTAGCAATTACATATTTTTAATGCAAAGTAATACCAACCCATATCACTATGTGATATCAAATTTTAATCGTTCATGAGAAACATTATTTTTATAGCTTAATAGTTTAGAAAGTTAACTTTGTTAGAATTCAATATGTAACTTTTTCTGTAAAATATGTTTGTAAAAAACTTTTTTTTTTTTTTTTTACTATTTGCATGAAGGATTATACCATATTGGCATATTGATTATCCATTCACTTACATGTACTTTATTCACTATAATGTAATTAATCTAATATGAAATTAAAACGATATAATACTTCATTTCATGCAATTATATTTTTTTTATAAAAAATGAAACTACATAACAAAAGGAATATTGATTTTTAACTCACCCCAATCCTACAAATGCATATCTCATTTGTATCTAACATTTTACAAAATGGTACAGTAGCTAATGTCAAATTAAGTTAGAGTATAGTATTTACAACTTAGTCCCTGTATTTTTTACAAAATTACAACTAAGCCCCCGTATTTTTTTCATTTATAGGATTATATCTTTAGGCTAATTAAAAACTTTAACCCTTCTACTTTTTAATTATACTTTTAGGTTAAGTATAATTTCAGTCCTTGTACTTTTTAATTTACATGATTATAACTTTGATCCCTATAGTTTTTAATAGACATTAGTTACAGTTTTGATCCCTATAATTTTTAATTTAGGATAATTACAATTTTGCTCCCAGTGTTTTTTAATTTGCTTTAATTATATTTTTTGTCCACGTAGTTTTAAATTTCAATAACTACAATTTTGGTCCCTATAGTTTAATATTAATTACAGTTTTAGTCAATGTAAATTTTAGATTAGAATATTTAACAGTTTTGGTCAACATCGTGCATACATGCATTTTGCGCAACAACGTGCAGGGGTGCTACCCTAGTCGCATACAATTGATTTACAATTTACCATTAGTTACCATTTACCAATTATTAATACTATAAAAACCCGATAAACGAAACCTTAACAGGTTCAAAATGGTCCGGAGACCGGTTCTAATATCTTAGGAACTGTATTATTTTGTTTAAGATTCTTTTTTGTTATTCTTTTGTTCTTTTTGTTACATTTTACCATTAGTCACCAATTGTTTTTTAGTCGTGTCCTTATTTGAATTTTTGTAAATTTTGTTGCCTTGTTCAGAGTTATGTTAGAGTATTTTGGGAAAAAATAGTGATTATTTGGGGACCACAAGGAATCTTACATGGAACACGGGTGGAAAATGATACAAGTTCATCAAATAAGACATTTCAGTAAAAAAAAAAATTGTCCTTTTTATGTGCAGAGATACGCGGGCAAAGTTGTGACTAGCAGTAAATGTGTGTTGTGGCAACCTATAAACATAACCGACAGCCTTACGGATTAAAATTCTTGATACATTGTGTAACACTTTTGAGCAGGTGCAAAGTGAGACCGAAAATGAAAAATATTTCTTTTTGCTCCAAAACGAATGAAGTCCAATAAACACCACAGAGTGAAAGTGTTTTAATTCGTATGAGTGTTTTTAAGGCGATAAGTGGGTATTTATTCAAAGGAAAATGCTTTGGTAAATTGTTTTTTTAAAAGTTTGGATAAGAATGATGTGGATCTAGATTTATTCAACCATTTCGCCGAAAAAAACCCTTGCCGAAAACATGCATCCAACAAACCAAGGTTGTTAAAATCGCGATCTTGATCGTAGGATCGATCCTACGATCCCACCTAGGTAAATCGATCCCGATCCTACTTGAATCATTTTTGGGTAAGATCGGGGTAGGATCGTAGGATCGGATCGTAAGATCGTAGGATCGATCGTAAAATCGTAGGATCATTACTAATTATTTTTAAAATTTTTTTTGTCTATTCTAGCTAAATGAATATAATATGATCACTAGAAAAACATTACACAACTGATGACTATGAAAGAGTCATTAAATTTTTTTTTTTACAAACTTTATTCTTAAGGGGATATTACAGACTCAATACAGAAAACCATAATTTAAACTTACTGTATTTACACTTGTCCCAACTTCAACTCCCGCTTCTTTCACCTAAGTACATAGCATTTTAAAAAAAATATAATACGTGAGACATAAAGCCTCGTGAGTAATAAGGGTTTTAGACCCAAAACTTTTCTGCTCAAACTTGAAATATAAACAAGTAAACTGCTTAGAATTTATTTTCATAATAAATCTCAAATCTCTTTACTTTTCTCTTTTCAAAACTCAAAAAAACACTTTCTTTCTCAAAAACTGCTTCTTACTTTAAAACTGTTTTTTTTTCTATAAAACTGCTTCCTTTCTCATATACTTGTGACCAACTGAAACTCATGAATTATTTTTATTTAATTCATTCAACTAGCTCCCCTCGCGGGACAGAACAGATCCGTCCGCTCGGTTATGCTCATTCTGTCTCCCCTTTGTGACTTGGAACGGATTCAAGTACAAGGGTATACTAAGCTAGACAACTACTTCGCGACGGGAGGTACCATCCCAGTAGTGTCTCCTGATCTCCCGATTATGTGGGTGATCCTGGTCCGGACAACTGACTCTTACTTCTTTCTTTCTTTAATACTTATCTCATTACATCTCAAATTGGTCAAAATGGGACACAATTTATAAACAATTCATACTCAAACATTTTATAACTCTTTACTGAGGATACTTTCAAAAACTGATTTTGACATCTTAGTTCACATAAGGAACTTCTTTCAAAATACTTTGCAAACCATACTTCTTAGAAATCTCTTTGAAACACTAAGCCCTTGTGTAGAGCTACTTTCAAAACTATTTTCCAAAATTTAATATTTGCAAACATTTGGAAATCTTACTTTTCTGAAAATAACATTTTGCTATGTACTATAGAAATCCTCATAAAACTCACCTCGACTAGTTAGAGAAGTCTAACTAGAACTATCCCCGTCCTTGTCTCTCCTATTCATTGCCTTTTTACTTCTTAAGTACCTAAGAAGTTTATTCACACTTTATTAATAACATGTTATACTTTAACAATATGTAAGGACTACTTTGTTATGTTCCACTAGGCTCATATCACAATATTTTTATGATATTAATCCCTTAACACACCTCTTTACTTATTCTTATTATCATTTAAATGATATTTTATTGACCATTATACCCTTGGAAAGTCACATACACAATTTAGACTCATTTTTCATGTTTTCATGCTCTATAGCACTTATGGGACCAATTAGAGACCAAGGCTACATGTCTAAGGGCAAAATAGACATTTTAACCCCTTCCAGAATGTTACACGGTCGTGTAATATTACCCTTATAAGTTACACGGCCGTGTAACTATCCCAGGCCTTCACAACTTCAATTTTTCACTAAAAATCATGTATCGGGCTCATTTTAACTCCAAACTTCACCAAATTTTGACCATAGGTTCTATTGACCCTTTATTATGTTAAGAACATGTTTTCACTTTTATTAAGTCTTATTTAGTCCATGACTTAATGATTAAGACCATAGGATGTCACAAGAGCTCTAAGGAGGCTCATATGCACATCAACTCAAATTTTAAAGTCTAGTTTTGTCCATTTTCTATCCATATACTTATATAACCAATGGATGATCTAATTTAAGGTTTTTACAACCCAAAGCATACTTTATTTAATTACCAATTCATGATTTCCATTAGCCATTTCCATGGGTTTCATTCATGGAATCACCAATTCCATTCCACCCGACAAATTTCAGTTTTTGTTCAAACTTTCATTTTATTAATTGAAACTTTTAGGAAACCACTTCTAATGGTTTCTTCATACTTAAAAATCATTTATGACTCATTCTAACCAACTCTTTATGTCAAATTAACATTTTGATCTTAAACTCAAATTTCTAGGGTTCAATTGCATATGAAATCACCAAACTTGATTTTTAAGTTATCCATATGTTGGATAATGATCAAGATGTGATTAGAAACATAAACCAACTACTTTTACTTGTTTTTAAACTATGGAATCATGGATTCCAAGTTTCTTCCAAAAATTTCCATTTTTGACACTTTTACCCAAAATCTGAAATTACTCAAATTTATCAACTAGGAATGATTTATTACTTCTATTATGACATACTAGACTTATCAAGAACCATTAAGACTAACTTGTTCTTACAAACCCGTTAGTTAAGGTTCTTGAGCTCAAATTCCCATTTCTTGATTTTTAACACATTCAATGGTTACACTAGGTTTATATGATGACTAAGACACAAATTAAGGCTAGGAATCACAGGATAATCCTCCTCTAGCCACTGAAATTTCGAAGCTACAGTAACCCATATACGGGAAATGGGTTAAACAACCCTAAAAACAAGATTACTAACCTTCTTTGGCTTGGAATTCTTCAATTCCAAGGTAATTGATTCAATTCTTCATAACCTTCATGAAACCGATCACTGGAACTCGCTCTAGCTTTCTCACGATTTCTCTAGAATTTCTGAACATTAAGGAGATATTTTCTCCTTTATATATTTAGCCATTTTACATTTTTGATCCTTTAAGTTCCATTTATCCCAAAATGGCACAAGAATTCGTTTTATAACATTATAAGTTTTATTTTCTTTCATTCTTACCCCAAAATTATATTTTCTTTACATAAAAGTCATTTGTATGCCAAATGACCATTTTGCCCTTTTTACCAATTTCTACTATTACGGCATCGTTCAACCCAAATTTTACATATGTTTATTTTATAGGTTTTACCATTATTTTCGGGTTCTTACAATATATATATATATATATATATATATATATATATATATATATATATATATATATATATATATATATATATATTATGTGCTCATTTATTCAATTTGGAATACACACGTCAGTCAAATAACGTTGGTTTAGTAATTAAGCTCCAAATGTCCATCGACTCATCAAATGTTGGGTAGCATGAACCTATCCATCATGTATACGTTATATATATATACACACACACACACACACACACACATATGATGGATAGGTTCATGCTACCCAACATTTGATGAGTCGATGGACATTTGGAGCTTAATTACTAAACCAACGTTATTTGACTGACGTGTGTATTCCAAGTTAAATAAATGAGCACATATACGATACTATAAATAGGAGTATTGTAGACTATTTTTAATGATATGATTCAACTAAATATTTTAAAGAAAATAGACGGAATGTTAAGTGGAGATCAATTTATGATAATACGAGCCTTAATCGATATTTTTAATCGTTATTATAACTATAAAGTTAAAGCGTTAAACACTTTTAGAAATATGTTGATGTTATATTTTGGTTGTGTCGTGTTAATCTGTTTAAGCTTATTTTATTTTTGAGATACGTTATTCTATATATAACATTTTTGAGTTACTGTTCATAAGTTTACATCATGAACAATAATTCACTTTTATATATATATATATATATATATATATATATATATATATATATATATATATATATATATATATATATATATATATATATATATATATATATATATATATATGAGCGGCAAAGAAGTCGCACGTACACAAACATTGGATTTGTGTGTTTGTGCGTAAACTGAACCAGAGATATATGAATCGGAGTGAGATCGAGAGAGAGCCTGAGAAGGGGAATCAGCGCAAGATGGAGGGTACAAAATGTTTTCTGATTTCTCCGATCTGATCCAGTCGGTGCTGATCTTCGTCGTCTTTCTCTCCCCAAATCTGATCCAAACTCCGGCGGGATCTGATCGAGATTGCCAGGTGCGTGTGACGTGACAGTTTTCCAAACTCCGGCGGGATCCGACCCATTAAATCCTTGAGCTCGCTGAGGTCAAGGAGTTGCAGAAATGTGAGGTTGGAAAGAGAGGGGGAGAGAGTATCGGACATTGATGCGTTGATGATGGAATCATCGCCGGAGACAAGAACAAAACGAGAGACATTTTCCTTTTTTTAATTGATTTAAGAGTAAAACGGGGAAATCGATGGGTTTTGGAGTAGATATCGAAAGCACTGCAACGTTTCCTTTCATGGTGTTCATCGCCTTTGTCGGAGAGTTCGGAGGGAAGTCGGAGAGTTCACCGCCGAGGTGGGGGGGGGGGGAGTTTGGCTGAAATTTCCTTTTTTTTTTAATTACCAAAATAATAATATTTCAAAAGAAAAAAGAAAAAGAAATTAAAAAAGGGTATATTGGTCTTTTTACCTAGCCGAGGGACCAAAAATGTAAGCAAAAGTGCAGTTCAGGGACCATGAGCGTGAAAAACCAAAAGAATGACCAAATGTGTAATTTCGGGACAACCACAGGGACCAAAATTGTAATTTACTCTTTATATTTTTAGTCACTTTACTTTTACATAATTAAAGGTTTGGTCCTTGAACTTTTAATTATAAATTTTTTTAGATTAATTACATTTTCAGTCATTATTCTTTTTAATTTGCAATAATTACATCTTTGGTCCCTGTTATTTTTGTTTTGCATTAATTATAGTTTTGGTCCATACAATTTTTACTTTAGGATAATTACACTTTCGATTACAATATTTTTTTAATTTATTTTAATTATAGTTTTCGTCTCCTTAACTTTAAATTGATATAACTATAATTTTGACCCCTGTAGTTTTTAACATTAATTACAGTTTTAGTTCATATACTTTTTAAACATAAATAACCCCAATTTATATAATAGTTATAAAAATGGTTATCATACACAGTTTTACATAAATAACCCCTAATTTATATAATAGTTATAAAAATGGTCCCCGTACTTTGTAACAATTTTAAATAAATAGTCCCTATTTTATATAATAGTTATAAAAATGGTCCCCATAAACAATTTTACATAAATAGCCCCTAATTAATATAATAGTTATAAAATTGGTCCCATACTTTGTAATTTATGAAAACGGTGTCGAAAGTATTGATTTGAATAAATTCGTCGCAGCGCGCGGGGACATCCCACTAGTCGTATATCAAAAGATTATAAGTTACGGTATAAAATATGTTTCTTTTTTGGTTAATAACCATTTTCATATTCGATCCACAAGATACAGAAAATAGATAGTAACTTGTTATTATATAAGGAAAATACTATTAGTTACATTACAACTTATGATTATTTGTTAGTAACGTTAGACATTATTTTAACTATTTAGATCAAGAAGTCACCATAGGGGCTATTCGGGAAGTGAAACATACATCTATTGTTTCAGGTGAGTAATGTTTTATTTTTCCAAACTGGGTACACGTCAAAATTATTATTTTTTGATGGTTATACATCTTTGAAAGGTTTGGTATCAATGACGTTTTGACATATCATGATTTAAAGAATATTTATATCATGAGTTAAAGAATATTATTTGTAATAAATTACTAATGTTGGATTTTTATTCAATAATATGCATATATGGAAAGTTTAAAATAATTATTCTATAAAACATTTTATTTAACACAAACGTCTTTTCCATTGTGTGTTATTATTGATTAGAAATAATGAAATTATGACTTAAATGTTACAAGGAGATATGTTGGATTATGTTCGACAACACATGATCATTTCACTGAAGTTTCCGGTTGACGCGAATTAGTAATCTTCATGGGTAACGCCTATTTGACGTCACGAATGATATCAGAATTGTAGTTACGAGCTATGACTCGAGTGATAGGCATAGAGTCCGAAGGTACACGCTACTACAGGACTGCACTCCTACTGATCTTGGGGGATGCTGAAATCAGCCCAATAGTCAATGAAATTGCTTTGTGCTATTTCATTCATATCGGAAAACACTCCGAGGGTTATGCATGTTCTAACGGAAGCAGCCGAGGGTTACAAATTCAAAGGACACAAGTTTGTGATCTACTGACAATATAACTGGAACATGGAAACTGTTGATAATGAAATGAGTTTTCTTAAACCATAAATCACATCGTATTTTTTATATTGTTAGAATCTACATATGATCAGGGATTTTTGAATATTTTAATGTTTCAAAACTCATTAACTCGCTAGGTGTAAAGCCTAACCCTTTTTATAAATCGACATGTATCCAGGTTTAGGAGCTGTTGTGTGGACTAGCAAGGGTAAGGATAAGATACTCTGGGCTAGATGTAGAAGTTCTAGAAGGAATATGCTTTTTGGAAGATAGTATTTTGCTGTAATAAAGTAATGCTCGTGTTTGTAGACTAGTTTAGTCATATGTATTTCGCTTCCAACTTAGCTTACTCTGAAAATAAAATAAAAAGTTTAGGGTGCGTGTGGTTGCGGAAAACTGTTTTAGTTTTCTAGAAAACATTTTCGGAAAATGGAGTGGAGTTTTCATTTTCATTTTCGGTAGAAAACGCGTTTGGTTAAACTGATGGTGTTTTCATTTTCCATTTTAGAACATTTGAAAACGCGTTTTAGAAAATTAGAAAACAGTGGAAAACAACAATTTTTAGTTTTCCAAGTTCTTTGTAATTTTGAAAACGGAAAATTTTCTTTTTCTAAAAAAAATTTGGAAATTTTGATTAACCAAACACATTTTCTAACTTTTCGTTTTTCATAGAAATTTTTCTTGGAAAACTAGAAAGCTTTCCGTAACCAAACGCACCCTTAAAGTTTTTAGAATTTCTATCTTTCAGGAAATGAGGGCGTTACAAAGTAGTATCAGAACATGAATTTAAGTGAACTAGGTTTGTCTTAGACTTAAAGTTGGGCATCGGGTAGAACAATATGATGATTTTTTTATAATCATCATTTGTAGTCGTTTTACCTAAGACTTCTATTACAAATATTATGCTAATGATATATTAATCATAGTTATGTTGTAAACAACTCAAAAATGAATCCCGAACAAGGTCATCGAGATTCTAATAATGCAACTCTAGATTGACCTGATAAATTCCATCAAAGGCCTGGAAAAGGGGTCGAAACAATCCACGGTTTAATTTCTAACAAGAACCAATATCATATCTTCATTCTTATAAAAAGTACGACGTCTCATAACAATCAAAATATTTTATTACCATTTTAAAAACTCTTATTTTTTCTATTTAATATCAACACATGTAATACAAAGACATCCAACCTAATTACTTAATAAAAAAAATTAACTGTGTACAACATAAAAATCAAAAGGATATTTAGTAGAAATTGACCCAAAAAACAATTCAATCCAATAATAAAAACCTCATTTTGAAGTTGATTATTAATGTTTGATTCATTAAAAAACTCCCATGGAGATCCTCTACAAAAACTAATATTTTGAAAAACCTAGTCAATAAGCATTAAAATGCCACAAAATTGTTTTCGGTGATATTTGTTCAATTGCCGAATAAATTGGCAATAAAGCCAAATACTAGCATTACTGTTGATTCTTTCTGAACTCTGTCAGCACCGGATATATATTCTCAAACGCTGTGTACGTCTCTTCTCTAACCTATAAACACAATCAAAAGTCATAAACATATATTTTTAATAAACCAATATTCGTATAAATTTCAAAATCAATCATGATTTGAATTATCACCTTGGCTCCAGTAAGAACAATTTTCCCGGAAACAAAAATTAGTAACACAATTTTAGGTTGCTTCATCCGGTAAATCAATCCAGGAAATAGTTCCGGTTCATACTGTATAATATACACAAATATAAAATTAATTATCTGAAATAATTTTGAGTTTTTTTTGGTGAAACAAAGAAAAGAAACTTACACTTGAAAAATTACCATGAGAGTATGCAAGTCCTTCAAGTCTAATTGGAAATTTGACATCACATGATCCAACTATATTCTGAATCTTGAAATCCTACAAGCAATTACAAGAAACTAATTAATTAATTTTTTTGGGGGAAAAAGGTTTTTATATAATATGTGAGGTTTAAGATTGTTACCTTAAATTTTGCTGGGAAACCAAGTTTTTGTATAATTCGGGCATACTGGACAAGAATCAAGTATTTGAGCAATACAAAGAGTAAAAAAAAACTAGGAATAGTAACATTATATGCATTTTTTTTAATAAAATGGTTTAAAAAATTCATGTACCTTTCTTGCTGCTAATTTTGATTGTTGTTCACTTTTGGCTCCAGTACAAACCTGAAGAACCAAGGTAGCATATACAGGATGAAGAACAGCCAAAAAAGAGGGAAAAAAAATAAAAACAAGATACTTTGCAAATATTATGAATCATTCTATACATACCCCCCTATGGTCTAATTGTACCCCCCTGATTTGATTTTGTTTTTTTCTTGTTTTTATTTTTGTCTTTTGTCTATTTGTTTGTTTATTGTCTTTTGACTCTTTTCATTTTCTTTTTTCATTTCTTTTATTAATAGTTTTTGATTTATTATTATTATTATTATTATTATTATTAGAAAAACAATAATAATAAATTTACTTTTTATAATATTTACGTTTTAATAACAATAAACAATAGTTTTTTTAAAGTAATTACGATACAACGAACAACGTTTATAATTTAATAAAATTATGTCAGATTATATCAAAACGGTTATGTTATATTCGAACGAATGTATAAAAAATAACAATATAAATAGTAATAACACTGCAAAGTTTGGTCCGATATTACAATTACACGATGCATTATCTGGATAGCGAATATAAACATTTAGTCGAACACTATACAATGTTTCCCATTCAACAGAATATTCTTATCAGTACGCACACACAAGCCTGGACAAACAAAGATGGTATACAACTGGGTCGACCAATAATGACGGTTTTCGGCTAATAATAACATGAATTCCGATTACCTACAAAGGGTACCCGAAGGGTTTTATAAATAATAAATTATGCATACAGCCACTTGTTTTATAAACGACTGAATAACTTTAAACGACAAAAAGAAGGCATTAGATTATCAATAATCACAAATGGTTATAATTTTATAAAATTATTAATAATAAATATAATTTAATAATAATAACAACAATAAACCTAATAATAATAATAATAATAATAACAATAATAATAATAATAATAAACAAAATAATAATAATAATAATAATAATAATAATAAAGGAAAAGACAACAAACGACAAAAAAAGAATAAAACAAATCAATTATGATAATAATAAAGGAAAAGACAACAAAAGACAAAAAAAGAATAAAACAAATCAATTAGTCAAACCAATAAGGGTTTATAGATTAAAAAACTAATATAATTAAAACCTATTTTGATTTGATAGGTGTTTAGGGGGGGTATGAAATGTAATGGGGGTGTATTTATATATGATCAATTCAAATTAGAATAAAAAACTCACCATTTTACCAGAAGCAAAGATTAGTGCTGTAGTTTTGGGTTCTCTAATTCTCATAATAACAGCAGCAAAACGCTGGAGTACACAAAGAAAAGGGTATCAGATTTTATAATTATTTCTTCAACTGATAAAAACATTGTTAAGTAATTTCCAGTAAAGCACATACCTTGGGATTGTATTCTGCATTTCGTGCCTGTAATGCTATAGCTTTCAAATCCAGTTTGCAGTCCAGATTTACAGTAGACACTATATTTCTACAAATATAAAATCATTATAACCCTAGTCATCGTTTTACATGAACCAAGGTGTAAAATCAAACGAACCCATCCAGAAATTGTTTCACAAACAAGCATGAAACTACTTAAAACCAAGACTGATACTACTAGTTCTCACCAAGCTATACACACGTTCAAAGAAGAATCAACTAGGAACTTACTGAAGAGTAGGGACAATTCCAGATGGGTGTCTGGTGAGATCAACCGGTTGGCTCCCTTCAAACGCTTGATCCGCCATGAATCCCTCTTCCTTATCCCCTCTCTACCTCTACAGTTCAATCAACACAACCGATTAATCTACGCCTTCAGCGATTGAACTTTTCCCCAATCGAATTAGTAACTTTCCTGAACCCGTATTCGAAGAAGATTTAATTCACAAATTCTTTAATTATAGACGCTGATGTAAAATTAAATCTACAACATAAGAGTAGATAAACTCCCGATTACAGACCAGAAAGTACTGCTTCTGTAACTATCTGGATACCCGTTTCGAATGTGAGATCTTATATTAGGGTTTCTGTGAAGTTCAGATGGATTTCAGATGAAATCAATAGGGAACGCAGGAGATTGAATCGAAAATGGAGGAGATAAAGTTGATTGAGGGCGGTAGGAATTTGAAAGAGGAGATGTTTATATAGGTAAGGGTGATTTGAAGGGGGGATATATAGAGGAATGGAATAGAAGGGATGAAGAAGACTGAAGGATATGGGATGCAAGGGTTGGGTCTCGAATGGTTATTGTGCGGCTTTTGGGCGTGTTTTTTATATGATACCGTAAGTACCCCTGTTCAGAGTTGTTGGTCAACGCACTCGCGGGTGTTTATTGTAAATACATTAAGTTAACGGATTAATAACATAAAAATCACTCTAGTTTAATCAAAATTCTGGTTTAACCATTATATTTTTTTTTATTTCATAAAAATCACTCATACTTTCAAAGAATTCAATATTGACCACTATTCATTTTATTTTATAAATTTTAAGGATTATTTTCATCGAAAGTTATGTGAAAAGTTTCATATCGACATTTGAAGCAAATATTGGAATCCGATTGCAATGAAAATGATACATAAAGTTGTCTACATGTGATATTTGTCTTCATAAATGCAGCTCTTCGGCCATGTTGTGAATGCATAAGGTGTCCAAGTGAATCAACTAAATTTTGAATGTGATGGGGGTAATGAGTGTCCCGAGTTGGCGGCATACAATCATGAGTTTTATTTGTTATAGTGATCGTAATATATCTTTTTGAAAATATAAGTGGTTTTTATGAATTTTTTTGTGACTATGAGTGGTTTTTTAGAACAAAAAAATATAATGCTTAAACCAGATTTTAGCCAAACTACAGTGGTTTTTATGTTATTAGCCCTAAATTAAATTATAAAAGGATTTTTTTTTCTAGAGTAAATTCATTTTGGTCTTTATGGTTTGGTCCGACTTTCAATTTTGGTCTAACTTTTGGATTTTCATTTTATGGGTTTTTAAGGTTTGAGTTAGCTTGCAGTTTTGGTCCCTTGGTTAGGTAAAAAAAACAAATTTACCCTTTTAATTTTTTTAATTTTATTTTAATAATATTATTTATTAAATGAATTAAAAAAAACTTTACCCCACCACATCCCCAACCCATTCTCCGGTCTCTCTCTCTCTCTCTATCTCTCTCTCTCTCTCTCTCTCTCACTCGCTTTCTCCTCCCTACAATACCATCGTCTTCCTCGCCACAATCGTCTTCCCAAATACAGAAACCTCGATGATGTGAGCCTCGGTGGTGAGCTTTCAAGGATCACAAATTTAAACTGATTTCAGGTTCGATTAAGCCTTCGAGACAATGCGATTTAGCTTTTCTGAGTATTTACCTTTCACCAATAAGCTGAATCAGTTGTCGAAGAAGGTTTTGATCCTCTTCCACTTCTCAACATAGGCCTTTCGTGAGGCGTATCAAATTTTCTTCTCAAATTTTCTCTTATTCGTCTTCTCCCTGTACCTCAAAACCCTAGTCATTCTATCCATACGTGTTGCTTTGTGAGCATCATTCGTTCCATCCCCTTGCAGTTGTATGGAAGGTTTTGAACCAAGAATCCCAACAGATTGGAATGCAGGAGATTGGTCAAGTGGGTGTCAACATAAAAAGCCTTTAAATTGTGGGACTCACAATGGCTTCCAGATAATTTCAGGAGTGAAATTCCCAGACACACGACGATCCTGGTACAAGGTGAGCATGTCCATTGGTGAATGTGAGATGGCTTGCATAATGAATTGCTCTTGTACAACTTATGCAAAGCCTTTAAATTATGGGACTCACAATGGCTTCCAGATAATTTCAGGAGTGAAATTCCCAGACACACGACGATCCTGGTACAAGGTGAGCATGTCCCTTGGTGAATGTGAGATGGCTTGCATAATGAATTGCTCTTGTACAACTTATGCAAATCTAGACATCATAAATGGGGGAAGTGGATGTTTTCTATGGTTTGATGAGCTAACGGACATCAGAGAGTATGATGATCATCAAGAACTTTACATAAGAATGGCAACCTAGTAGGTACACAAAATTTGATCTATGTATATAACAGCCAAAGGTCTAGAATTGATATTACCTTTACCTCAATTGGACAATCATATAAGTTCTAGCTAATATTCTTATATGCCAACATTTATTGACCATACCTAGGATGAAGTTTTAGTAAAATTTACAACATTAGTCGATGTTTTCCTCTGATACGACGCCTTTACCGGGAGCATGGACGGATATGAAACGTTTAACATCGTATTTTGCTCTGATACGACGCTGGCATCCATCGATGAGGAAGATACTTGAAATTTCGGGGGATTTACATATCAATAAATAAAATCCAATATCTAGAGCTTGGGATTTTGATTGAGATGTTTACGTTATCGCTATGCGACCGAGAGATGCTTTTGTTGTAGGAATTCGTAGTTGATTTGGGTGGGGTAAAGTTTTTTTAATTTTTTTAATAAATAATATATTAAAAAAAAAAATAAAGAAGAAATTAAAAGGGTAAATTGGTCTTTTTAGCTGACCAAAGGACCAAAACTGCAAGCTAACTCAAACCTTGAGGACTCTATAAAGTGAAAATCCAAAAGTTGGACTAAAATTGAAAGTTTGGCCAAACCACAGGGACCAAAACCGTAATTTACTCTTTTCTCTACTTCAAGATTATTTTATGCGTTTTTTTTTATATTAAGCTATACGGTATGATGATCAAATATCGTCGGTATTTCGATGTCGTCGGTATCCGGTATCACTGTCCTGCGTTAGCCGCATTGATTGGCATCGGCAAAAGCACTTTTGCCTTTGGAATAAAGTTGTATATCTTTTGCTTCTCTATCTTTTCTTCACTTGACCCTGCATTCACTCTTGTCTCTCTATCTTTTTCAGTTTTTCTTCTTTCCATTATGACACCAACTACCAACGTGTAATGGTTGTTGCCGGCAACCACACCTTACATCATTATATTTTATTATTTTGTTTTTTTACTTTATATGCTTTATTTAAGATTTTTTTTATTTTTTGTTATTTTTTATTTTGTCTATCATTATTATGATTAGACTATTAATTTATTATTATTATATTAATTTATTATTATTATTATTATTACATTATTATTATTAACTGATAAAAAATCATAATTTGTCAATGTGATTTACAAAAAGTCACGCGTTTAATCATTCATTTTAATTGTTCAAGTTTACCATTGGTCAATGTGAATTACAAAAAATCACGCTTTTAGTCGTTTATCTTTTATCGTGCATGTTTGCGATTGATGTCTTTTATTGTTGCTGTTGCTGTTGCTGTTGCTGTTGCTGTTGCTGTTGCTGTTGCTGTTGCTGTTGCTGTTGCTGTTGCTGTTGCTGTTGCTGTTAGGTTATTATTATCATATTCTTATTTTTATTATTTGACAAAACTTTATAATTGGCAACGCAATTTACAAGAAATCACATCTTTGATCGTTAATTTTGAATTGCTCACATTTAAGATTGATCAATATGAATTACAAAAAAAAAATATGCGTTTAGTCGTTTATCACTTATTGTGCATGTTTACGATTGAAGTCTTTTCTTTTATTATTATTATTAACAAATTATTATTTTTATTATTTGACAAAACTTTACAACTGATCAACATGATATACAAAACATGTTTAATCGTTAATATTTAATTGTTCATGTTTACGATTGATCAATGTTATTTACAAAAAAATTGAATATATATATATATATATATATATATATATATATATATATATATATATATATATATATATATATATATATATATATATATATATATATATATATATATTGTTGGTTATATGCCCATCGTTATAACAAGTTGGTAATATTACTATAAATAGTAGGGTCCTTTTGGGTTACACGCAAGAGACGATTTAGCTAAAAGAGATCGAAAATAAACTTGAGGGGTTAAGTTTATTCATATATCAAAGTAAATGTATATTAATTAGAAACTTAATGGTTAAGTTTATTAATATACCAAAGTAAAGGTATATTAATTAGAAACTTAATAAGGATAAAGAACCAAAGTGAAATATCCACAATGGAGGGGATAAGGATGAGGAGCACTATAAATACAACCCTAGATCTGAGTTGTAGGGGCTGCCAAAACCCTAATTTTCGTCACCCTCCTCCCACCCCTCGGTATACGGCCGATTTCTTTCAAAACCCTAAGTATTACGTGCTAAAACTTCAAGCAAAGGTATATACTACATCAACGGGTGCTGGATCGTTGTCCTGGGTGCGATTACATTAGAGGAGTTCTACTTTGGGCTCTCGTCATCCTAACAAAATCAGATCTGAGATTTAAAATGTATGTCTTGAACCCTCTTGATTTTACAGTTACAAAAGTGTGCATGATTCTGTGATCCAGGTTGAATACGATTTTGATTTCCGTTTCCGCTGCGTTGTTTTTATGCTATCGTAATCCAACAGTGGTATCAGAGCCACTTTATCATGATTTTGTACTGTTTAGATTCGATTAGATATGTTAAAAATCGTTTTTTTCTGATTTATCGAATCTGTTCGACGTCCGCGCCGCGGTACTTGAAATATCGCGTCGCGGGTTTTTCTAAAGTTACGATCATTAGGGTTTTGCCGCGTCGTTCTTGACATGATCGGTTTCTGTTGATTGCCGCGTCGCGTTTTCTCGTGATCCGTGTCGCGACGGTCGTGACGTTTTTTTTTTGAAAAAGATTTCTTGATATGCTAAATAGTGAATTTTAGTTTTATATGATTGTTTAGATTAATGATTGACATTGAATGCTTGCATGCTCAATAAGATTAATAGCTAAACACAAAGTTTAAAATGCTTCAAAATTTAATGGATGATTGTTTAAATTAATTATTAACACTGCATCCTTGCGTGTTTAATAGAATTAATAGTTAAACATAATTTTCAAAGAATTCTTAAAATTTTAAATGATATATATATTAGAATTGTATCTATATGTATAACTTAAAATAAAACTGTAATACCATAATTTTAATTTATGGTAAAGTTAGTTTAATTTTTGATATAAACGAGATTAGATGAGTTAAAACACGAGTTAAGACGTTTAGAAACCTATCTATGAGAAGTAGGATGTTAAAAAGGGTAAAAGAGATAAACCGAGTCGAGTTAATGCCTTAGAATTTCATTGAAGTGGAAACGAATCAAACCCGGGGCGGGTTTTAAAACCCGGGTCGTGTGATATTACAAACCCGGACCGGGTTTCGGAAACCGGGTCGGGTTCCGTCAAAGAGCAAAAGAATGGGCCAAACGTCAAGCCGGGTCGTGCTGTCGAGCCAGGGGCGTGCTGCGGGTCGGGCCCGGGTCGGGCTGTCGAACCCGGGTCGGGTTTTGTGCCGACCCCACCCATTTAAATTCGCGATTTCAGTCATTTGCTTGGATGATTTCTCGAGCAAAACCTTTTCTAAACCCTAGAAAACATCCCCTTTTCACATTAGGACCAAATCGGAAGGCTAGAACGCGAAGGATTGAAGTAATTTTCGATATTCCGCTTATTGAAGGTAAGGTCTCTGGTTCTAGCTCTTTTGAACGGTTGATTTGGTCATTTTGAGTTGAGTTCGAGTTGTAGTGAAGTACCATCTGTAGATGGTTGGAAATTGAACATATACACTTATTTAGATGTGCTGAATGTTCCCAATTCCGAGTTTCAATAGTTATGACCAAGCTTTGAGCTTGAAGGGTTGAAAAACAACATATTCACCTTTGTTTGGTGTAAATATGTTCATGTAGGTGTTAGGAGAACTTGAAGGATCGTTGGAGCTTTTGTGATTCTAGCTTTAATCGTATAAATCTTCAAACAGGTGAGTGATTTCTTCGGTTTGGGGTTTTTGAAACCCTAACTTTGATTTCGTGATTTCGTTATATATTGTTATATATGTTTATAGTAGATTGTTAGTGGATGCCTTTAGAGTTATTGGTGAGAGTATTGTCGAGTTTCTACGGTTGAATGAGTAGAACCGCGGAATTGGGGGTTTTGGTAAATATTGAGTTGATATTTACCGTTTATACTCCTTTTTCCTCTTTTGATTGATACATCTTTGAGATAGATGATATTGAGATGATTGTGGATGTTGAAGAATTGATTTAGACTATGGTGATATAACCAAGTCTAGCGAACAGAAGCCTGTACGCGTAAATTGGAAGTTCCACGTACCAAGCCGATATTAGGTGAGTAATTATAATTCATTATGTATAGTTTGACTATATCTAAATTGAATTATGGTACATGTTAATTGGTTGAGATAACTAAGTTGCATGAGTTAAACAAGGTTTAGAATTCACTGTTATATACGAGTACTTGGTTTGAATGAATATACTGAATGACTGAGATAATTATAGAGATTGAGTTAATACATATGTTGTACATATATCTGTGTGTTGTATTGATATTGCAGTAGCTTAGAGTTAAAGTGGTTCTGTTAATTGTGGATAACAAGAGACGAGTTATAGACTATACTTGAGCATAAGATCAGAGTATATGCTAGAGTGAGTGACTTAAAGAGTCTTTGAGTTTGATTGTTATAACCATGATAACTGTTAAAATTGAGCATGATTAACAGTGAAATAAGTTTATACGAGTATGTAGGATTGAGTTTATAAGTAGTATCAGTTGAGATACTTATTTATTGAGTTGATATTACTACTAATTAGCTGGTGTTTGTAAAGCTAATATGTTTGCAGGTTTTAGAGTTTAGAGAGAGTGAATATTGCTAATGAGACTAGCAAAAAGAAGAATGATAAGAGAGTTTACTAAAAGAGATTGTGGAGTATGATTGAGATTTCTCACTAAGCTTTATAAGCTTACACTTGAGTTGTTTGTTGTTTTGCAGGTATCTGTAGCAGTGATAGGGGAAGGCATGTGATAAAGAGAGATAGACAACTCAGAGCATGTCCTTTAGTTATGTTAGGTTTATTTGTAATGCCTGGTCAAATTTTAAGGACCTTTTGTGTAATTAATGTTTGATAACTTCTTGTTTTCCTGGGTTGAATGCAAGTATACCCATTTTTAATGTATAATTGTTTGCAAAATTTTGGGTGTACTTTGTATGAGAAACCGGGTGTTACAAGTTGGTATCAGAGCATGGTTTAAGTGAACTAGGTCTTGAGTGTAAAGTCCTAGACTTAAACTGAGGAGAGAGAGAGAGCCCCTATCACATGCTCGGAAAAGATACTGCTGTAGATTTTAGCTTATGAGTTAAGTATAACTTTTATGTAATATTTGTTATTGTTGTTTTCTGTGTGTAAATACAGATATGGAGTCAGATGAAGGATGAGTTGAGAAATTGGTCAGAGCCGGTTGGACCAATAGTGGATGATGAGACGAGATTTTGGCTGATATGAGATATCAACCAACGAGAAGAAAAGAAATTCAGCTAATTATGAGATGTTAACTGAAAATGAGATGAGATTCTGTTGATGGCGAATTTCCAAATGATGATAAGATGTTAACATGTGATCCCGGTCGAGGAAAAATTTTAACTGATGATGAGAAAGAATTTGAGCATAAGTTGAGTATGAGCTAAGAGTTGAGATATGTGAGTGTAGCCGAGTACACTTAAGAGTTGAGAACCGAGGTATGCAAGGTTCAACTAATGAGGAGACGAGATTTTTTTGCTATGAGGTATGTAAGTAATTTTACTTAACATGTTAGCTGTAACGTGTCGCGCGTATTTAATTGTTGATAATACACGTAATAGAATATGTATGAAATATGTAGACACGTAAAAGATAAATTGAGATTACATGTGTTAGAGAATTGTGGTTATAAAGTGTAGTAATCGGCATCGAGATGAGAATCTCGTGTCCATTTGAGGTAATGTTTACATATCATATAACGAGTGCTTTGTGATTGTATATAACTGAGATTATAA
This sequence comes from Cichorium intybus, assembly GCA_023525715.1. Lineage (NCBI taxonomy): Eukaryota > Viridiplantae > Streptophyta > Magnoliopsida > Asterales > Asteraceae > Cichorium > Cichorium intybus. The sequence continues at coordinate 117,066,636 of CM042009.1, read as the reverse complement.
GTGGTTGTTTGACGAGTACTTAACAACCATAGAGAAGTGTGTATAAAGAGTATATACATGGTAAAAATATATATAAATTTTGATATTGTATATATAGTGTTTATTGTTTCACAGATGTGACGAGACTTCTATGTACGAGTACTTTGTGGTTGAGACCACATATATTGTGGGGCCACATGATTAGTACTTATGATTGATCAAAATAAATGGCTGAGATAGCCAAAAGAGTATGAGTTGAGAAAGACGGTGAGTGTGTAGTTGATTGCACACAATAACTGATTATGAGTTGACATACTGAGAATTGAACTGTGTGGTTTGGAGTTGTCACAGAATGAGATATTTGTGACAGCGTTATCAGAGGACACTTGAGTAACCACATAAAGAGTACCTTGTGGTTATAATTGAAAGAACCTAGAGTGGTTCATCTAGGCCTTATTGGCTTAGAGATTGAGTTAGTTACTGAGTAAATATGGTTGAGACCACATAATTGTGGGACCATATATCGAGTAAATATGGTTGAGACCACATATTTTGTGGGACCATATATCGAGTAAAGTGGTTGAGACCACATACTTTGTTGGGCCACATAATGAGTAAATGTGATTGAGACCACATATTACGTGGGGTTACATATTGAGTAACTAAGGTTGAGGTCACATATTTCTGTGGAACCACAAGACGAGTATCTTGTGGTTAGAGCAGTGAGGATCTTTGTGACTCAAACGAAAGGAGGAGTGACGGTGAGTCTATATGGCTTGAGACCGTAAGGGAGAATTCCTAGAGTAAAAAAAAAGGAGATGGATTGAAATCAGAAAATGGTACGAGGTACCATGATTTGATCAGAGGACAATATGAGATACCGTAACACAGCGTTGAGTGCTGAGAACAGAGAACGGCACGAGGTACCGTGAGAGAGTGTTGAGCAATGAGGTCGACGAACGGTACGAAGTACTATGAGATAGTGTTGATTAGTGAGTTTGGAAAACAGTACGGGGTACTGTAAGATACTATGAATGATAAGACCAAATGATGGTACGGGGTACCAAGAGTTGAGCCAGAGTGGTGCTATAGTGTTGTGCTTGTGTGTAGATAGGCATGTACGTTATGATGATGCAGAGTAATGAGGCATGTACTATCCTTGCGTATGGATAGATATGAATGTAGCAGTAAGCTTGTGTGACTTGAAACCTACGGGTTTAGAAGAGGACGAATCAGAAGCTGAGTAACAGTAAAGAGGTATTGTGAGATAATACAATGAGTAATACTATTGAGAAATGTTATTGTGAGTATGTGTGTTTATCAAATAATCGTGTTGAGAATGTGTGAGATATCTTTCATGTTGAATGAGACAGAATTCTATAAATGCATGATGAAAAGATATGAGTTGAAAAGAGGAGAAAAGTAATTGTAATTGTGATTGATAGGATTCGTTCCTTAGCAATCAAATCGATTACTGCCAATGAGAGAAATTTGTGAATGTCGAGATAACAAAACTACTTATTTTATGAGACGATGGATAGTAGATTTTGTTATAATAATGTTGAGTTATTTTCTTGAGATTAAAGAGCTAGTCAAGTGATGAGATATGATTCACCTAGATATTGTTGTGTTAGATGTTAGTATTTTTGAGTCGTGTACAGAGATTTTGGTGACTTATATATATAACCTATTTTATGTCATTTAAATGAATAAGAGATTGAGATAATAATGATGAAGAAATGACGAGAGTAAAATCCTTACTGATGGTGTGTCAGGAGGAATACATGCGGTTGTGATAAGAATTTATTTGATAATAAATCATCGAGTTTGATAGAGCTAATGATTTAGTGAAATGTGATGTGGACTGTCCACATAAGAGAGGATGTAATAACTGAGTACATCGAGAGAAACAACATGAGTTAGGTTGTTAAACTGAGATGAAGTGGAACTATTATTGGTAGAGATTTATAGTGGTACAATTAGTGAAAACCTGATATATATGTTGAGGTAGAAGCAGAGATAGACGAGATTTTAGAGAATCATTGTACAGTTGAGGTGATGTAATAACTGAAAAGAGTCTTGTGTGACCAAAGTGTCCAGAGGAGACGTGAGTGAAACTTGAGATAGTTTCTAATATTTTATTTTTCTGGATTTATATCATAGTGTAAATGAGTTATGTACAGTAATTGAGACAGTTGAATGTTGGCATCTTTGTGTTGTATGAGTATTTCTCCTACCTAATCGACGAGAGTGTGCAAACATGAGAAATCAATAAATGGCATGTTGCTATTGGAGGAGTAAATTGAGAGAGAATGTGAGTCAGGAATCGGTGAGACCGTTTTTCTTATTGAGTTAGAGTAAATCATTTCAATGAGATTTGAAATGGAAGTTGAATCCTAAATAGTTAATTGAGATTAATGTTACAAGTAATATGAGTGTATATAAATGAGGATAGTGATTGGAGTATCACTTGAAGAGTGAGGTGAGATATCTTCGTATCGGCAAAGCTATAACAAGGGAGTGCCCTGAAAGAGTAAGTGGTTGTCCATGTGAAATGGTAACAACCAATGTGGTTATAGAGGTCATATTACGAGAATAATGGCGGGCGTAAAGATTTTGCGGAAAGAGAAGTCGAATGAGAAAGTTTTAAAATGTAATGTGAATCGAGGGAGCTTGAGTTCTATAGCTATATTATAAGTAAATACGATGCGACAGTATATACATGTTATATGAGTTGACGAGAGGATAATATCATTATCATACGTGATGATTGATTGCGATGGTGAGATGATTGTATAAGCCATGCCTAGTCTAAGAGATTCCGAGGACGGAATCTTTTGAAGGGGGTAAGAACTTGTAATACCATAATTTTAATTTATGGTAAAGTTAGTTTAATTTTTGATATAAACGAGATTAGATGAGTTAAAACACGAGTTAAGACGTTTAGAAACCTATCTATGAGAAGTAGGATGTTAAAAAGGGTAAAAGAGATAAACCGGGTCGAGTTAATGCCTTAGAATTTCATTGAAGTGGAAACGAATCAAACCCGGGGCGGGTTTTAAAACCCGGGTCGTGTGATATTACAAACCCGGACCGGGTTTCGGAAACCGGGTCGGGTTCCGTCAAAGAGCAAAAGAATGGGCCAAACGTCAAGCCGGGTCGTGCTGTCGAGCCAGGGGCGTGCTGCGGGTCGGGCCCGGGTCGGGCTGTCGAACCCGGGTCGGGTTTTGTGCCGACCCCACCCATTTAAATTCGCGATTTCAGTCATTTGCTTGGATGATTTCTCGAGCAAAACCTTTTCTAAACCCTAGAAAACATCCCCTTTTCACATTAGGACCAAATCGGAAGGCTAGAACGCGAAGGATTGAAGTAATTTTCGATATTCCGCTTATTGAAGGTAAGGTCTCTGGTTCTAGCTCTTTTGAACGGTTGATTTGGTCATTTTGAGTTGAGTTCGAGTTGTAGTGAAGTACCATCTGTAGATGGTTGGAAATTGAACATATACACTTATTTAGATGTGCTGAATGTTCCCAATTCCGAGTTTCAATAGTTATGACCAAGCTTTGAGCTTGAAGGGTTGAAAAACAACATATTCACCTTTGTTTGGTGTAAATATGTTCATGTAGGTGTTAGGAGAACTTGAAGGATCGTTGGAGCTTTTGTGATTCTAGCTTTAATCGTATAAATCTTCAAACAGGTGAGTGATTTCTTCGGTTTGGGGTTTTTGAAACCCTAACTTTGATTTCGTGATTTCGTTATATATTGTTATATATGTTTATAGTAGATTGTTAGTGGATGCCTTTAGAGTTATTGGTGAGAGTATTGTCGAGTTTCTACGGTTGAATGAGTAGAACCGCGGAATTGGGGGTTTTGGTAAATATTGAGTTGATATTTACCGTTTATACTCCTTTTTCCTCTTTTGATTGATACATCTTTGAGATAGATGATATTGAGATGATTGTGGATGTTGAAGAATTGATTTAGACTATGGTGATATAACCAAGTCTAGCGAACAGAAGCCTGTACGCGTAAATTGGAAGTTCCACGTACCAAGCCGATATTAGGTGAGTAATTATAATTCATTATGTATAGTTTGACTATATCTAAATTGAATTATGGTACATGTTAATTGGTTGAGATAACTAAGTTGCATGAGTTAAACAAGGTTTAGAATTCACTGTTATATACGAGTACTTGGTTTGAATGAATATACTGAATGACTGAGATAATTATAGAGATTGAGTTAATACATATGTTGTACATATATCTGTGTGTTGTATTGATATTGCAGTAGCTTAGAGTTAAAGTGGTTCTGTTAATTGTGGATAACAAGAGACGAGTTATAGACTATACTTGAGCATAAGATCAGAGTATATGCTAGAGTGAGTGACTTAAAGAGTCTTTGAGTTTGATTGTTATAACCATGATAACTGTTAAAATTGAGCATGATTAACAGTGAAATAAGTTTATACGAGTATGTAGGATTGAGTTTATAAGTAGTATCAGTTGAGATACTTATTTATTGAGTTGATATTACTACTAATTAGCTGGTGTTTGTAAAGCTAATATGTTTGCAGGTTTCAGAGTTTAGAGAGAGTGAATATTGCTAATGAGACTAGCAAAAAGAAGAATGATAAGAGAGTTTACTAAAAGAGATTGTGGAGTATGATTGAGATTTCTCACTAAGCTTTATAAGCTTACACTTGAGTTGTTTGTTGTTTTGCAGGTATCTGTAGCAGTGATAGGGGAAGGCATGTGATAAAGAGAGATAGACAACTCAGAGCATGTCCTTTAGTTATGTTAGGTTTATTTGTAATGCCTGGTCAAATTTTAAGGACCTTTTGTGTAATTAATGTTTGATAACTTCTTGTTTTCCTGGGTTGAATGCAAGTATACCCATTTTTAATGTATAATTGTTTGCAAAATTTTGGGTGTACTTTGTATGAGAAACCGGGTGTTACAAAAACATTGGTCAGACCATGACTAGGCTCACTCACTCTAAATGTGTTGAGAAGGTTTAAGGAGGTCTATTCGATTCCTAATAAGGTCGGTTTTTAAATAGCATTCATTGCTTACCACCCTCACCGCCTGCCGCATTTTATTGAGTGGAGTTACCGAAAAGGTTTGATAGGACAATGTTTCAAGATAAAAGTATTACTGAAAATACAGAAGTAAAAAAAAATTGTTAAAAGTTAATAGAATTTTTTTTAAAAGTAAATTGGCATTTCAAACTGGGTTTAAATGTTTAAATTGACCATTTTTGCTAATTAAAAGGTTAAAGTGTTTTAACAAGAATGATATATGCAAAACTAGATTGTTAAAAGTTGTTGACATGTTTTAAAAATTATTGGCAATTGTAAAACGGATTTTAAAAGTTTAGAAGACCATTTTGCCAAAAAGAAAGTTAAAATGTTTTAACTTAACGAAACGAAATCCCGTTTTATGAAAATGTGAATCTCATGCTACCCACAAAGAACCACACATTTAACTGGGCCCTTTCGGCGTGGGAAGTGCTATAGCCAACGCGTCGGATTGGACTCGGCCAAAATGATGTGATACTCGCGATAACTCATGAATCATGGGTCGGGTGTCACGTGGGTCTTCGTGGTCGATTTACCATCCAAACTCGTGATCCGCGGCATACCCGTCACGAGAGAGAGGATGAGCATGATGGGATTAAACATGCCATTGATCAGATTCAATGAATCCCAAAAGATCTAGAAGCTTCATAGAGATTGAAGTTGGCAAAAGAGTATTGCCTACCTAAATAACTTCTGGGGGTGACTACGACATACCTCTTCACCACCAAAAGCGAAATATGGATTCTAGCCTTAAGTAAAATAATTTTATGGGTAATTAATTTATTAAGGGATAATCAATGTCGAGGGAAATTTTTATACGATTAAAGTAAGTTCAACGGCATAGATTATGCGTGTTGGTTCCAGAACTTGAGAAGAGTACTCAATGTCGAGGGAAATTTTTATACGATTAAGGAACAAGTTCCTATGGATTATCCAGCCAGATCCACTAGTGCTGAAATAGACGGTCAATCATCTTAGACGTCTAAATGATTCGAATAAGGTTGCTCGTTTCATGTTAGACACTATGATTCCCGAGCTTCAAAGAAGATTGTGGGGTCTTGGTGCTTTGACATGATTAACCGGCTTAAGGACATGATCCAAGAGCAGGTTAAATGGGAACGATTCGAAGTCATGAAAGCATTATTTGGATGTAGGCTGTTACTAGGATGGAGAGTCAATACCCATATGTTTAGCATAAGAGGGTACGTTGACCAAATGTGGAGGTTGGGATTTCCAACAAGTCAGGAGTTAGTCACGGACATTGTCCTTAACTTGCTGACTAGTTCTTATGATTAGTTCATTCTGGACTTCATTATATAGAACTTAAAAGGACCATTCGAGAGATTACATAGCATGTTGAGGAAAGTAGAACTTTACATGGCTAGGGAATCCAACACCACAATTCCTAAAGGAGGTGTCAAAAGGAAAAGGACAAACCCTACCAAGGGAATGATTTTCCTAAAGAAACCTCAATACTGAAATCCTGAGGAAGATTTTTGTTTCCACTGAAAGGATGTGGGACATGGAAGGCATAAATGCTCAAGATATCTTACGCAACAGAAGTAGTTGCAAGCCAAAGAGTATGGCACTTCAGGTATATTTGTAATTCCATAAGTGCTTTGCTTATGACCAGTATTGCCATTTTAATGGGCAGAGACTAGAATAAAGCAGAGGTACAAACCATGGAGAGCTGGATCGAATCATGGACTACAAGCAGCTTGCTTTCATCCATAGGATTAGGAACCAACTTCTCTATAGTGTTTTAGTTTATGGTTTTGCAAATTGAAGATTGTTGATGTGAACATTGTTTCATCAGATGGTTTTGACTTGGTTTAAATAAAGGTTGTTTTAAATAAAAGTTATTTTAAAAGTTATGGTCATTACATCTATGAGAACTGGTTCACAACAATAGTTCGAAAAGATTGATTCAAGAGAATCCAAATGTTTGGATTAATGGTATGAGTGGAATTGTCTGGTTTTGTAAACTTGAAAGAAGCTACCAGAACTCCAGATGGATAGGATTCTGGAAATCATTTGACTGAAAGTCTTATGATAACTGCTATTCTTGTCTACATAGAGAGATAACTATGCACTGCTCACAAGTTATTGTGGGCAAAGGCTGAGAATCTGTTGGACCTTGTACATCTAATGTATTTGGACCGTTCAGTTTTCCACTAAGCCGTCTAAAATACTCTATTGAGTTTGAAACCTATATGGTGATCAGTACTTCCAGAACAGAGTATTGAATCAAATGAGCAAAGGATGAGAATTCTAAATCCAAGTGCGGATAAAGAGTTTCTTAGTCAAAGATTATACAATCATCTAATGGATTGTGAAAATTGTTTCAACAGTCAAATCCACTTAGAACGCTACGAGCATCGTATGGTGTGTCTGAGTTATAATCGAACATAAAGGTTAGACTTATGATGGATTGTATTATGCTTCCAATCTATGTCTGATGTTAAACCTTAGAGACAATAGAGTCCTAACCCTTGCACTAATACAAAAGGTTCTATAAACACTGTCTTAGAAATATGGAGTGTAGATGTTTCTTCACTAGCATATTTAGAAATTTGGGGTCTTGAGACTTACGGTTTACCGTGTAGCTCAGAGGACGCCGATTAACAGAAGTGTTATTCCATTAGAGTACTTGGATATAATAAGCATTTTGACAATAGTATGATGTTGTATAAATGGCAGTCTTCTATGATAGGAAGCTGGTATTCAAGAAATCAGTGGGAGCCTGACTGATCTTGATGAGACTCAAAGGATCAAAGAGCCTGATGTTGGCACTAGCACTCAACCAGAGGTAGTAAAACCTGTTGAGACTCTGTAAGAGTTTGCTGAGGAATCTGACATAAATCATCTCCTGTTCGAGAAACTGATAAAGGACCTCATACACCTGGTTTTCATGAATTACATGCTAACGAAGGTGATGAATGTTTGGTGGATCATTGTGACCCTACCAATTATCGGAAGTCGTGGCAGGCCCCTTGGGTTGCCTAAGGAAAGAGATGATGGAGAGCGAGATGAAATCCATGTATGATAACCAAGTTTGGAACTTGGTTGATCAAACACCTGACCTTAAAACAGTTGGGTGTAAATGGGTCTTCAAGAAGAAGACAGACGTAGATGGAAAGGTACACACATACAAAGCCAGACTGGTGGCAAAGGGTTATACTCAAACCCAAGGGATTGATTATGAGGAAACTTTTTCACCAGTGGCAATGATTAAATCTATTAGGATACTGTTTTTCATCGCAGCATTTTATGACTACGAAATATGGCAAATGGATGTAAAAACCGCTTTCCTTAATGGAAAACTTTCAGAGGATGTGTATATGACACAACCAGAGGGTTTTATACAGTCCAAATATCCCAATAGAGTGTGTAAACTTGTGAAGTCGATTTATGGACTCAAACAAGCATCTCGTAGCTGGAATCTCTGCTTCGATGAGAAAATCAAAGAGTTTGGATTTTCGAGAAGTAAAGATGAGTCATGTGTATATGTCAGAGCTAGTGGGAGCATTAAAGTCTACCCTATGTCATACACAGATAGCAAAGTTCTCATGTAAATGTCCCTATCTCGAGAAATATGAAATAAATGAGAATTGCTATGCTATAAATGACACAGGAAAGACTTAATGCGCATGAAGCATTTTGATCTATGGAGATAGAATTAAGTGCTTCATAGGGATTTTGGAAACAAAAGTGAACTATGTAAATGTCAGTGCTACTGGGAGCACTAAAGTCCAACCTATGTTGTACGCAGATAGCAAAGTTCTCATGCAAACGTCCCTATATCGAGAAATCATAAATAAATGAGAATTGCTATGCTACAAATGACATAGGAGTGACCTATTGCATATGAAGCATCATGATCTATGGAGATAGAACTAAGTGCTTCATAAGGATAAGCTAGAGTACATGAGCAGTCAGATCTAGAGATACAAGACTCTTATAAGGGATTCAAGTTTCTGTATCAGGGTTTAGGACTGAGTGAAACTCAGAGTCCTAGTTCCATTAAGATCCTGAATGAGATAAGTTGAGTCTCATATGCACTTGCATATGGATCAATCGCATAATGTACGAGACCTAATGTATCATATGCCTTGAGCATGATGATTTGACATTAGGCTAATCCTGGCAAAATTCAAATGGATGGGAGTCATGAAGTGTCTTAAATGTTTAAGATATTCTTGATCCATTATAGTATGGAAGAACTCAGTGTAAAGAAGCACACTGATACTAGCTTCCAAAACTAATAGAAACGGTTCTTGTACGCAGTCAGGATCCGGGTTCTTACCAAAAGAGACATCTAGTTAATAGAGCTATATCGAATGAGGCAAGATAGCTGATCTGATCACTAAGTCAATGTCTCGGACTAAGCAAGATCGATCATGCTAAGTCCATATGCATTAGATATGCAAATGAATTGACTTTGAGTGAAGTTAGTATAGTTTGATTTGTATTAGGAACTTAAGCAATGAAAAACTCTATCTGATATGAAGATTATTATGTGGAGAACATAATATATGCATAAAGGCAGTCATTTCATTAGTTTATGTAACGCCCCAACTTTTTCAAACCATTTATATTACATAAAAACAAGTTTTACAAAATACGGTTCAACAAAAACCATTGTACTTGTTTAAATACAACAAAAGGGGTGTTACAATTACATATCAAACAACCATAAGTTTAAGGGAAAGGATTTAATCAATACCAATACATGATAGCTGTATCCAGCTCCACTCTTTTACATTCTAGGACTTATTTTACATCTTCAAACTATCTCACAATCTCGCACCTGAACCTGGAATACATGGCATAAAAATAAAATACGTAAGACAAATTGTCTCGTGAGTTACATGAGTTTTGGACTCAAACATTTAATCTCCTTTAATAAAAACTTTATAAAATAAACATTCGCTGAAATTTTATAGTGTTAATATACTATGACTTTTTATCTTTCAAAACCATTTTATATCTTTCAAAACATAGCTTATTTCATACTTTCTTTGACTGGTTTTATAAACTTGCTGGATTTTTATACTTAGGGCTTTAATCACTATGTGTGATACCCCAAGTCTCTACAGCTAGAAAGAACGGATCAATCCTCACTGTAGAAGTACTGAGGCAGTCTACTTCGCGAAGGGGTTATCCCCAGTAGACTCCTTACCTAACCCGGGTAGGTTGGAACATAGTTCCCTTACTAACGTATGCTAGCTACAATACCAGTCAAATATGAAAATACTTTCTGGAAACTGAAACAATACTTGTACACAAAATGGCTAAATGCCAACCTTTTGACTCAAACATGTTTCTAACATAATCTAGGCTATTGCCAGGAATCATACTTTCAAATATAACAGCTATCTCTCAATTAAGCTAGAAAATGTACCATTTTTGCAAATATTTTCTCACATAAAAACATATATGAAATCTGAAAAATACTTACTTACTTGCCATGTATCCCAAAATGAGTGAAAATGCTACATGTACTCACCTTATAGGTCTTGAAAGGTTGACTAAGCGTTCCTTGGTTCTTTACCCTTCCGATGATGTTCAATCACTTGACTTGCACCTATATTTAATATATCATACATTAACATCCATTCTATGACTCTATAGCTCATTAGAATCCTTATTATACTAATACGGGTCATAACGGGAGTGAATTGCATGAATTCGGGTCACACGGGTCGTGTACGGGTCATACGGGGTCATGTAAGGCTTCCAAGATGTCCAAACCACCTGTCCCAGGTTACACGAGTCGTGTTAAAACTACACGGGTCGTGTAACTCACTGCAGACCCCATTTTCAGCTCCAACTTTTTGTTCCTTTTTTGTAGTTTTTGTCCATTTCTGGATTCAGTTTGTTTCCAAACTTAACGAAACTTTGCCAATAGGTTCTATTAACCTTCTAACATGTTAAGAACATATTTTTAATCCCATTAAGTCTTATTTAGTTCATGACTTAATGGTTAAGACCATAGGATATCACAAGAGCTCTAAGGAAGCTCATGTGCCATAAATTCTAATATAAGGGTCCATTTCTTTCTATCTTTTATATATATCTTTATATGATCAAGGGGAGATAAATTAGGGGTTTTACAACCCAAAACATACTTCATTAATCACCAATTCATGACTCTCATTATTCATTTCTATGGGTTTCATTCATGGAATCACCAATTCCATTCGACCATTCCAATTACCATTTTCCTGCACATTTTTAATCTTTGATCTGCTTGGTTCCAACTCAAATCCAATTCAATTAAAGGTTAAAACATGATATTTAGAGTATTACTAATCCTCCTAAACAACACTTATTACCCCTAAACATTAGAATCAAACCAATCTTCACAAACCCAAATTCTAGGGTTCTTAAGCAAAATTCTCAATTCCTTTGCTTCTAGTTGTTTCTAAAGGTGGAATTGAGTTCCAATGATGTGTAGAACATGATTCAAAGGTTAGAAACTTAAAACAAACCTCACACAACATCTGAATTTCGTTTCCACCCATTCAAATAACTCAAAATGGTTTAACTAGCTTACAAGGGTGAAATTCTCACCTTAGATGAATTGGAAGTCACAATCTTCAAGCTTGATTCTTCAATTCCTGCTCCAATTCTCCAGAAATGTCAAAGTCTCGCTCTCTCCTTGTCTTGCTGAAGATATTTCCCGAATCAAATGGAGAGAACCAGAAGTTTCTCTCTATTTATACTTCCAATTTTCCAGTTTAACCCCTCAGGTTCCCTTCCTTGAACTTTTGACACCAAAAATCTAACTTTTATCACATAAGGTTTTATTTCTTACATTTTTAGTCCAAAAGACTAAAATATAATTTCATAATAATTTATGGATTTGGTCAAATGACCAAATTACCCTTACAAACATAATTTCTCATAAAAATACATATAAAGCTTTAAATTACGCACAACTTAGTTTACATATTTATATTATTAATTTAGGTTGTTTCAACTACCTTCCCCTAATTAGGATTCCGTCCTCGGAATCGCTTCATAATCCACAAAATTAGGGTATCTTCTTTTCATGCTTTCTAAAGTTTCCCAAGTCAAATCTGAACCCAGTGAATGCTTCCACTTGACCAATACTAGATCAATCTCTTTGTTCCTTAGTTTCTTGGTTTTCACCTCTAACATCGCCTCTGGTTCTTCAACTAGTCTGTTGGGTGTTTCCACCCTTACTTCTTCTAGAGGAATGGTTAATTCCTTCTTTCCAAAGTACTTCTTAAGATAACATACATGAAATGTATCATGTATTCCCCTGAGTTCTTGTGGCAACTCCAGCTTGAATGCTTGTAAACCGATTCTTTTCAGAATTTTGAAGGGTCCAATATATCTTGGACTCAACTTCCCTCTCTTGCCAAACCTTATCACCCCCTTCCAAGGTGATACTTTTATCATCACCAAATCGCCTTCTTTTAGATCATAGGGTCTTTTCTTCAAATTTGAGTAGCTTCTTTGGCGGTCTTGCGCGGCTTTCATGTTGGTCTGTATTACGCCAATCTTTTCATTCGTCATTCTTACAATTTCTGGCCCAGTGAGTTTTGTTTCTCCAGCTTCTAACCAACACACTGGTGTTCTACACTTTCTACCGTATAACGCTTCAAAAGGCGGCATCTTGATGCTTGAGTGATAACTGTTGTTATACGACAATTCTACTAATGGTAGGTGCTGGTCCCAATTACCTCCAAAATCAATGGCACACGATCTCAACATATCCTCCAAGGTCTGAATAGTACGTTCGGTTTGCCCATCTGTCTGAGGATGGTAGGCTGTACTCATCTTGATTCGAGTTCCTATATTTTCTTGTAGAGAATCCCAAAAGTTAGACGTGAATCGAGGATCTCTATCTGAGACTATGGACAAGGGTGCTCCATAACGTCTGATCACTTCATCGATGTACAACTGAGCTAATTCTCCAAGTGAGGCAGTTTCTTTAATCGCGAGGAATAGGGCACTTTTAGTTAATCTGTCAACAATGACCCATATACTATCGTGTCCCCTTCGTGTTCTCGGCAGCCCCATGACAAAATCCATGGTCACTTCTTCCCATTTCCCTGCTGGTATCTGCAATGACTGCGCATTACCATATGGCACTTGATGTTCTGCTTTTACTTGTGCACAAGTCTCACAGTGGGATATGTACTTTGTTATCCTCTTTTTCATTCCTGGCCACCAGTAATGCTGCTTCAAATCTTGATATGTTTTTGTACTTCCAGGATGTATAGAATACTTGGATTTGTGAGAATCATCCAAGATTATCTTTCTGGTTGCTCCATATTTAGGGACCCAAATACGTCCCTTAAAAGTGCACAACCCTTGGGTATTGTGACACCCGTGTCCCGGAAGGGACTGTAGATCAAAAGTAAGAATGTTTTAACCGTTAGTGTGACCAAATAACGATGTTAAGGTCATTATGAGATAAGAAAAATATAACGATCAAAGCCTAGGAGTCAAAACGGAGCAAAAAGCGGGAAAAAGTAACACTTTTTAGTGTCGGCGCCTCGCGACGCGATGGCCATGGTGGTCGCGACGCGACGCGTGTCAGCACGTCCGTAAATTGCGCGATCAGGCAATAATTGAGAGTGAGTCATCGCGACGCGACGGTCATGGTGGTCGCGACGCGAAGGGCTATCAGAGGCCTATAAATACGAGGCACAAGCCTCATTTTTGAGGCAGAACACACACCAAACACATATACGATATAGGAGAGTGTTCTGGAAAGGAGTATATGTTAAGATATGATAGTGAGAAGTAAGAAGCCAGCGGTAGCTAGCGTTGAGGTGCTCGGAAGCTGACAGAAGTCCGGAACGAGAACCGTGCCAGGTATCCGGGAAAGCACCAAACTCAAGTGAGTAATCGCTACCGTATCTCCCTAGTAGTTTATACGTGTGTTAAATTATAGTAGAAAGAGATTATTGAATGAAATACAATATAATACAGTTATGATTTATGAATTAGTAGTTACGAGGGAAGTAAATATGCTACGGGCTCGTTTGACGAGTCTGACCCAGGAGAAGTAGTGTATCACGGGGTGATGCTAAGTAGAGTGATTAACCAGTAGTGTAGTGCCCATGCGAAAGAATGACATACGACATAGAAAAATATAATGTGTAGATACTGTGTGCCAGTTCCATATGTTGCACCAGTATTACTTTAATAAAATACAAGGGGATATGAATATCCCATAAAACAAGCATAAAAGATCGTATAGACAATACCAAATAATAAATTTGGTTAATAGTATCGACAAATAACCCGGTGCGGAACCGGTAAACACTTATAACATAATAGTAACGAATGAGTAGCCGTATAATAAAAATAGGCGGCATAATAGTGAAATACAGAACGATATACGATACCGTAAGTGAGTAACGTTAGACAGTATGATAATGTTATAAATTACCAGACAGTAGAAGGAAATACAGAAAGACAGACAGTATGGTAACATTATAAGTTACCAAGTAATAGAAGAAAGTGCGGACAGTACGGTGACGTCATAAGTTACCAGACAGTAAAAGAAAATAGTAAAAGAGTAACATTATATGTTACCAGATAGTAGAAGAAAATGTAGTAAAAGTGAACGAGAGAAGTGAGTTCCGTCGGGTAATACGGTAGTTTCACAGTATGACGTATGAGCAAGAAAAAGTGATCGAATGACGGTCAAGTATAGTAAAATAAAACTGTGAAACGAGTGTGGCTAATTAGGCCATACTGTGATTCGATTACTCACTAAGTTTATAGCTTACCCCTTTATTTATGTGGTTTTTGCAGGTATAGGTAACGCTCGGCTTGGATCATGGGACGATCCCTGGTGATATTATCTTGTAAAGTCTCAGGCTTTGGAAAGCCGGGTCGTTACAAATGGTATCAGAGCCGAGATTTGAGTGAACTAGGTGTCAATAGAAAAGATTCCTAGACTCAAATCAGTAGGTATATGCAGATTACCTAATAATAGGTAAATATCACAAACATATTGTGATAAGGAAAGAGAGATGGGTAAACATCACAAACATATTGTGATAAGAAAATAGATAAAGATAAAAAGCAAACTATACATAGTAACTATGAGTGTTAAAAAAACTCCTTAGAAATTTAAGGAGAAAAAGGTAGTAAGAACAGAGATATGAAAGAAAAGAATAAATAAGATAGCTTGATAAGAGTATAAACAAGACAGTAAAGAAAGTATTAAAGCATGTGAATGGTACATAAAAGTACCAAAGAAGATAAGAAATATACTCATAAGAGTAATGTAAGCTGAAAAATAAAAAGAAATAATTTGAGTCAGAAAACAGTTTTGAAAAAGTAAAAGTTTGGCCAGAAGGTCATAAAGAAAAGAGTTGGCATCTAGCCATAAGAAATTTTTGAAAGCATGATTTAAAAGTCGAAAAGGTAAGAAAGAAATATAAAAGTAATAATAAAAGTAGCTCTACGTAAGAGCTAAAGATTTGAAAGAAGTTTGTAAAAAGCTAAAATAGTTGCTCAATATACGAGCGAAAAATGTTTTATGAGTCTGAACTATGTTTCAGAAAAGAGTTTTAAAAGATATGAGATTTGAAAAGAGTTTTGAAAAGCTATGAGATTCGCTTCATATAAAGCGAATGATGTTTTAGTTTAGCTAAGACCAATTTGAAACGAATGATAGTCGAGAAGAGAAGAGAAAGATGTCCGGACAGGCTTTCGCCATTAAGGAAGCCAAGAAGACACTACTGGGATGGTACCTCCCTTCGCGAAGTAGTTGTCTAGCTTAGTATACCCTTGTGCTTGAATCTGTTCCAAGTCACGAAGGGGAGACAGAATGAGCATAACCTAGCGGACGGATCTGTTCTGTCCCGCGAGGGGAGCTAGTAAGATGAGTTTCATGAGTATCAGTTGGTCTTATGCTAAGAGAAAGAAAGAGTTAAAGAAAGAATTATTTTCAAAATGAGGGTTATTTTATAACCAAAGAAGATTAAGGATCCTTTAAATAACCAAAAGTTATGATAGAAATTTTTAACAAAAGAGTCGTTTTATGACCAAGAAGTGAAAAAGATTTTCCTAAAAGAGTCATTTTTCATGACTAGAGTATATAAAATTTTTACAGTATAATAGAGTCACTTTATGACTAGAAAGAGTAAAAAGGCAATTTTTTTTAAAAGAACGAAAGACTCAACTGTAACAAAATATAACTTCAGTTGGAAAGTATGAAAGTAGTTATGTGGTAATAAAAGTCACAATAGTAAGTATATGAGAAAGCGAATATGTACGGGATTAGTGAGTTTTGGTATATAAAGAGAAAGAATATAAGTATGTTACACCATGCAGTATATGAGTAAAGAGAACCAGCAAGCCAGGAAACCTAGTGTAACATTAGAATCAGTACATATAGTATTATCATAATCACATGATATGTATTGATGCTGATGGAATCACGAAGGAATCAGGGTAATCTGGTAGAAAATATAACAAACATAAAATTATGTTGTAAAATGAGTAAGAGGTACGGGAACCCTTGTACTCGAAAGAATAAAGTCAAGCAAGCATGAGTAACGAAAGAGAAAACAAGTAACGATACATGTAGTATGGTAAAAATACGTAAGTATGTAGAAGAATGTGTACACAGATACATAAGAGTTAGTTTGAGAGATTACTGAGATTTCGGGGACGAAATCCTGTAAGGGGGAAGGATTGTGACACCCGTGTCCCGGAAGGGACTATAGATCAAAAGTAAGAACGTTTTAACCGTTAGTGTGACCAAATAACGATGTTAAGGTCATTATGAGATAAGAAAAATATAACGATCAAAGCCTAGGAGTCAAAACGGAGCAAAAAGCGGGAAAAAGTGACACTTTTTAGTGTCGGCGCCTCGCGACGCGACGGCCATGGTGGTCGCGACGCGACGCGTGTCAGCACGTCCGTAAATTGCGCCGTAAATTGCGCGATCAGGCAATAATTGAGAGTGAGTCATCGCGACACGACGGTCATGGTGGTCGCGACGCGAAGGGCTATCAGAGGCCTATAAATACGAGGCACAAGCCTCATTTTTGAGGCAGAACACACACCAAACACATATACGATATAGGAGAGTGTTCTGGAAAGGAGTATATGTTAAGAGATGATAGTGAGAAGTAAGAAGCCAGCGGTAGCTAGCGTTGAGGTGCTCGAAAGCTGACAGAAGTCTGGAACGAGAACCGTGCCAGGACTCCGGGAAAGCACCAAACTCAAGTGAGTAATCGCTACCGTATCTCCCTAGTAGTTTATACGTGTGTTAAATTATAGTAGAAAGAGATTATTGAATGAAATACAGTATAATACAGTTATGATTTATGAATTAGTAGTTACGAGGGAAGTAAATATGCTACGGGCTCGTTTGACGAGTCTGACCCAGGAGAAGTAGTGTATCACGGGGTGATGCTAAGTAGAGTGATTAACCAGTAGTGTAGTGCCCATGCGAAAGAATGACATACGACATAGAAAAAGATAATGTGTAGATACTGTGTGCCAGTTCCATATGTTGCACCAGTATTACTTTAATAAAATACAAGGGGATATGAATATCCTATAAAACAAGCATAAAAGATCGTATAGACAATACCAAATAATAAATTTGGTTAATAGTATCGACAAATAACCCGGTGCGGAACCGGTAAACACTTATAACATAATAGAAACGAATCAGTAGCCGTATAATAAAAATAGGCGGCATAATAGTGAAATACAGAACGGTATACGATACCGTAAGTGAGTAACGTTAGACAGTATGATAATGTTATAAATTACCAGACAGTAGAAGGAAATACAGAAAGACAGACAGTATGGTAACATTATAAGATACCAAGTAATAGAAGAAAGTGCGGACAGTACGGTGACGTCATAAGTTACCAGACAGTAAAAGAAAATAGTAAAAGAGTAACATTATATGTTACCAGATAGTAGAAGAAAATGTAGTAAAAGTGAACGAGAGAAGTGAGTTCTGTCGGGTAATACGGTAGTTCCACAGTATGACGTATGAGCAAGAAAAAGTGATCGAATGACGGTCAAGTATAGTAAAATAAAACTGTGAAACGAGTGTGGCTAGTTAGGCCATACTGTGATTCGATTACTCACTAAGCTTTATAGCTTACCCCTTTATTTATGTGGTTTTTGCAGGTATAGGTAACGCTCGACTTGGATCATGGAACGATCCCTGGTGATATTATCTTGTAAAGTCTCAGGCTTTGAAAAGCCGGGTCGTTACAGGTATTCACTTCAAACACCACCCTTTTCCCAAGCTTTTCTTTCTTTATATTCTCTTCGGTTAAGGCACTGTCTTGAGCTTCTTTAATCTTTTGAATTAAAGTTGAGACCACTTCAATTCGCATGGATCTCCCTTTAATAACTTTTTCACGAACCTTTCGGCTTAAAGCATCGGCTACTACATTAGCTTTTCCTTCGTGATAAATTATTTCACAGTCATAATCATTCACGAGCTCAATCTATCGTGTCTGTCTTAAATTCAATTCTTTTTGAGTAAAAAGATATTGTAGACTTTTATGATCTGTATATATCTTGCATTTCGTCCCATATAGATAATGCCTCCAAATCTTCAATGCAAACACAATTGCAGCCAATTCCAGATCATGAGTAGTATAACGTGTCTCTGCATCTTTTAGCTGTCTAGAAGCATAGGCGATAACTTTGCCCCGTTGCATAAGTACACAACCAAGACCTCTATTAGACGCATCGCTGTATACTACAAACTCTTCCGTGCCTTCTGGTAAAGATAATACTGGAGCTTCACATAACTTCTTCTTTAATATTTCAAAGGCTTCTTGCTGTTTTTCTCCCCAGACAAACTTCACTTCTTTCCGAGTTAACTGAGTCAGTGGCACTGCTATTTTAGAAAAATCTTGGATAAACCGTCGGTAATAACCGACTAACCCAAGGAAACTCCTAACTTCTGTAGGTGTCTTTGGTGGCTCCCATTTCATTACCGCTTCTATTTTTGCTGGATCCACTTTAATACCTTCAGCTGAAACAACATGACCCAGAAACTGAACTTCCCGCAACCAAAAGTCACACTTTGACAACTTCGCGTATAACTGTTCCTTCTTCAAGGTACGCAACACTTCACGTAAGTGCACTTCATGCTCCGCTTCACTTTTCGAATAAACCAGAATGTCATCGATGAAAACGATAACAAATTTGTCAAGAAAAGGTTTACAGACCCTATTCATGAGATCCATAAACACAGCTGGGGCATTAGTGAGTCCGAATGGCATCACTAAAAATTCATAGTGACCATACCGAGTTCAGAATGCAGTCTTACATATGTCTTCATCCTTCACCCGTACTTGATGATATCCGGAACGAAGATCAATTTTAGAGAAGTAACTAGCTCCCTGTAACTGATCGAATAAATCATCAATTCGTGGCAAAGGGTATCGATTCTTGATTGTCACCTTATTGAGCTCGCGATAATCTATACACATACGCATAGTACCGTCCTTCTTCTTGACAAACAACACTGGAGCTCCCCAAGGAGAAGAGCTGGGACGAATAAACCCCTTGTCAAGAAGTTCTTGCAACTGAGACATAAGTTCTCTCATCTCTGTAGGAGCAAGACGGTACGACACACGAGCAATGGGACTTGCTCCAGGAACAAGGTCAATGCGAAACTCGACTTGCCTAATGGGTGGTAAACCAGGTAAGTCATCAGGAAAAACTTCAGGGAATTCATTGACCACTTTTATATTCTCCATCTTCTGCTTCTCCTTCTTCCCATTCATCACATAAGCGATGAATGATTCACACCCTTTTTGGATGCATTTACGGGCTTTAATAGCAGTAATGAGACTTTGCATATTCTCCCGACGTTCACCATATATGTAAACTTTGCTACCATCAGACAATTTGATCGATACCATTCGTTTTCCGCAAAGAATTTTAGCATTATGAGTTCCGAGCCAATCCATCCCAATAACAATATCAAATCCTTTAATCCCGATGGGTAGCAAGTCAGCCTTTAAGATTCGCCCATTAATCTCAATCAGACACTTCTCATACACATGACATACCGTAACTAGCTCTCCATTCGCGACTTCTATTACACAGGTATCATCTAACGGTTTCATTGGTATATTCAGACGCTTACGAAATTCATGGGACACAAAAGAGAAATGTGCTCCGGAATCAAAAAGAACATAAGCAGGTTGTGAGTTTACAATGAGTGTACCTGCCACCACATTCTGATCCTCTTTGGCCTCTTCAAGAGTCTTCTGAAACGCTCTCCCTTTCGTCTTTGCCGGCTCCGTCTTCTTATTACTTGCAGTGGAAACTAACGTCTCATTCTTCTTCTTGGGACAATTGGTACTGTAATGACCCTTTTCATGGCAATTGTAACATTCCACTTCGCTAATATCTTTCACTTTACAATCCTTGGCTTGGTGACCCGGAAGACCACATTTGTAGCACCCACTAGTGCCCTTCTTGCATTCCCCACTGTGCCTCTTTCCACACTTCTTACATTATTTAACCTCACTTTGCTTAGAAAATCCCGATGAAAAACGACTCTTCTTGTTTGCTCTAGAGATTCCTGAAGACTTTCGCTTCTCCCCAAAAGCTTGTCTTTCTTTGGCCTTTTTCTCTATCATACTCTCAACTCTAGCTGCAGATTCAATGGCTTCATCAAGAGTAGTAGCTTTGCTAACTTCCAATGAGTAGTCCCCCGGCAACCCATTAACATAACGGTTTATCCTTCCTGCCTCAGTCGGTAATGTATCTTCCAGAAACGGCAACATTTCACAAAATTTCTTAGTATACTCGTCAACTGTCTGTTTTTCCTTTGTAAGTGCAAAGAATTCATTGATCAAGTTCTCCCGGTGCCTCGCTGAACAGAACTTGCTTTTCAACCGCTGAACAAACTCCTCCCAGGACAATGCATCAACACTCACTTCCTTTGGTTCGGCGGAGAGTATTCCACCAACTAAGAGCTTCCGCCTTTAGCATCTGAGAAGCAAACCCTACCTTCATATCCTCTTCGCAACGGCAAATACGAAGAACTTGTTCCATTTCAGTCACCCACCGAATAGTTATTCGCGGGTCCATCTCCCTGTTGAACTCCTTTGGCCGACAGGACATAAAGTCCTTAAAAGTACACGCTCCTTTAGTCTTGAACTGTGGCTGCGATTTGGAAGAAGAATCTCCCTGGGAAGAAGTTTGTCTTAGGTTGGTACCCTCAGGAGCCACACTTTTCTCACTATCTTCATTTTGTGATTTAGATCTTTCGCCTAATCGTTCATCTAGAAGGCGAGTCATTTCTTGTCGAGTTTGTACTTGGGAGTCATGTAATAACTTCTGGATTGCCTCCAAGGTCAATGGAGGTGGATTAGCCTCACCCCTAAAATTGCCATCATCAAGGGCTTGGGGCGGTCGAGGAGGCATAGGAGGCCTTGCATTAGGATCTGGGTTTTCAGCATACGATCCTTGACCACTTCTAGCTCGCATTTTGCTATAAAATTTCAAGTACTTTAGTATTTCATAATATATCATAATGTAAATTTACTACTTTTCCACCAGTTTCCCAGTATTCCCTCGTGGTTACAATAGGCTCAATACGCGTCCTGTGATTATGATAATACGGGCCCATATTACCATAATCACCTACACATGTTGTTCCCAATGTTTCCGCTCGGTTCCACTGTTCACTAGTATCAATTAGCTACTTTTACTCATAATATACTCATATAATTCTATTAACAAATAATGTCTTAATTCCTTAAGATATAATTAAAACCATATGACTAACTATAACTCTTATTTCTCGAGTCTAAGCCTAGGAGTGGAATGATCCAATCCTAATTCGCTTAAACTATGGCTCTGATACCAACTTGTAACGCCCCAACTTTTTCAAACCATTTATATTACATAAAAACAAGTTTTACAAAATACGGTTCAACAAAAACCATTGTACTTGTTTAAATACAACAAAAGGGGTGTTACAATTACATATCAAACAACCATAAGTTTAAGGGAATGGATTTAATCAATACCAATACATGATAGCTGTATCCAGCTCCACTCTTTTACATTCTAGGACTTATTTTACATCTTCAAACTATCTCACAATCTCGCACCTGAACCTGGAATACATGGCATAAAAATAAAATACGTAAGACAAATTGTCTCGTGAGTTACATGAGTTTTGGACTCAAACATTTAATCTCCTTTAATAAAAACTTTATAAAATAAACATTCGCTGAAATTTTATAGTGTTAATATACTATGACTTTTTATCTTTCAAAACCATTTTATATCTTTCAAAACATAGCTTATTTCATACTTTCTTTGACTGGTTTTATAAACTTGCTGGATTTTTATACTTAGGGCTTTAATCACTATGTGTGATACCCCAAGTCTCTACAGCTAGAAAGAACGGATCAATCCTCACTGTAGAAGTACTGAGGCAGTCTACTTCGCGAAGGGGTTATCCCCAGTAGACTCCTTACCTAACCCGGGTAGGTTGGAACATAGTTCCCTTACTAACGTATGCTAGCTACAATACCAGTCAAATATGAAAATACTTTCTGGAAACTGAAACAATACTTGTACACAAAATGGCTAAATGCCAACCTTTTGACTCAAACATGTTTCTAACATAATCTAGGCTATTGCCAGGAATCATACTTTCAAATATAACAGCTATCTCTCAATTAAGCTAGAAAATGTACCATTTTTGCAAATATTTTCTCACATAAAAACATATATGAAATCTGAAAAATACTTACTTACTTGCCATGTATCCCAAAATGAGTGAAAATGCTACATGTACTCACCTTATAGGTCTTGAAAGGTTGACTAAGCGTTCCTTGGTTCTTTACCCTTCCGATGATATTCAATCACTTGACTTGCACCTATATTTAATATATCATACATTAACATCCATTCTATGACTCTATAGCTCATTAGAATCCTTATTATACTAATACGGGTCATAACGGGAGTGAATTGCATGAATTCGGGTCACACGGGTCGTGTACGGGTCATACGGGGTCATGTAAGGCTTCCAAGATGTCCAAACCACCTGTCCCAGGTTACACGAGTCGTGTTAAAACTACACGGGTCGTGTAACTCACTGCAGACCCATTTTCAGCTCCAACTTTTTGTTCCTTTTTTGTAGTTTTTGTCCATTTCTGGATTCAGTTTGTTTCCAAACTTAACGAAACTTTGCCAATAGGTTCTATTAACCTTCTAACATGTTAAGAACATATTTTTAATCCCATTAAGTCTTATTTAGTTCATGACTTAATGGTTAAGACCATAGGATATCACAAGAGCTCTAAGGAAGCTCATGTGCCATAAATTCTAATATAAGGGTCCATTTCTTTCTATCTTTTATATATATCTTTATATGATCAAGGGGAGATAAATTAGGGGTTTTACAACCCAAAACATACTTCATTAATCACCAATTCATGACTCTCATTATTCATTTCTATGGGTTTCATTCATGGAATCACCAATTCCATTCCACCATTCCAATTACCATTTTCCTGCACATTTTTAATCTTTGATCTGCTTGGTTCCAACTCAAATCCAATTCAATTAAAGGTTAAAACATGATATTTAGAGTATTACTAATCCTCCTAAACAATACTTATTACCCCTAAACATTAGAATCAAACCAATCTTCACAAACCCAAATTCTAGGGTTCTTAAGCAAAATTCTCAATTCCTTTGCTTCTAGTTGTTTCCAAAGGTGGAATTGAGTTCCAATGATGTGTAGAACATGATTCAAAGGTTAGAAACTTAAAACAAACCTCACACAACATCTGAATTTCGTTTCCACCCATTCAAATAACTCAAAATGGTTTAACTAGCTTACAAGGGTGAAATTCTCACCTTAGATGAATTGGAAGTCACAATCTTCAAGCTTGATTCTTCAATTCCTGCTCCAATTCTCCAGAAATTTCAAAGTCTCGCTCTCTCCTTGTCTTGCTGAAGATATTTCCCGAATCAAATGGAGAGAACCAGAAGTTTCTCTCTATTTATACTTCCAATTTTCCAGTTTAACCCCTCAGGTTCCCTTCCTTGAACTTTTGACACCAAAAATCTAACTTTTATCACATAAGGTTTTATTTCTTACATTTTTAGTCCAAAAGACTAAAATATAATTTCATAATAATTTATGGATTTGGTCAAATGACCAAATTACCCTTACAAACATAATTTCTCATAAAAATACATATAAAGCTTTAAATTACGCACAACTTATTTTACATATTTATATTATTAATTTAGGTTGTTTCAGTTTATCATTGTGTTCCGATTTTGCATGTTTTATAAACTTCCTGAATAATTTAATTATTATTTAAACTATCCACAGTCGGTCATACTTTTGGGAGTAAGTATTGATTCAAGACTGACATGAGGAATTGGTAAATTGTCCATAGAGATGGGCATAGCATGGAGATGCACTAATTCTCATGTGTACTTAATAGGGATTAAGTATTGGAGTAACCTGCACTTAGAGATTACTTCATGAAATCTGTCACGAGTAATTCTAAGATGGTAATATCTTATATTCTTCAAGCGGAGATGCATTGATTCTTTGTCCTGTAGTCTGTTGTGCCTTGGTTTTCTCCAACGTTGTCCGTAACTGGCAGCCATACAGGGAATGTCCAGGTATGACATGATGAGTAGGCGAGATCCGTGTAGTCAAAGTTTATTTGTTCCTTCTGCCCTAACAGGAGAAGCGATATCCAAGGGCCCCTCGATTATTTGGTGTTGACAGCAAGTGTACGGCCGTACCGAGACTGAATTGATATAGAATCAATAGTGCAGTTTGTTGTGGTCATCAAAAATCTCTATCGGGAAACATAATATTGAATGTCTGAGACTGACATGATTCCATGTCAGACGTTCATAAGGATATATTTTAGAACAAAGGAATATTTGATCACTTGCCTAAGGGCTGTTTCATTAGATGAACACGACACTTGTCTAGGGTGACATACACCTTACTAGGTTAGGGAATATTAGACCATACAGTTGTTATAACAAGTGCAAGTGGGAGACTGTTGGTTATATGCCCATCGTTATAACAAGTTGGTAATATTACTATAAATAGTAGGGTCCTTTTGGGTTACACGCAAGAGACGATTTAGCTAAAAGAGATCGAAAATAAACTTGAGGGGTTAAGCTTATTAATATATCAAAGTAAAGGTATATTAATTAGAAACTTAATAGTTAAGTTTATTAATATACCAAAGTAAAGGTATATTAATTAGAAACTTAATAAGGATAAAGGACCAAAGTGAAATATCCACAAGGGAGGGGATAAGGATGATGAGCACTATAAATACAACCCTAGATCTGAGTTGTAGGGGCTGCCAAAACCCTAATTTTCGTCACCCTCCTCCCACCCCTCGGTATACGGTCGATTTCTTTCAAAACCCTAAGTATTACGTGCTAAAACTTCAAGCAAAGGTATATACTACATCAACGGGTGCTGGATCGTTGTCTTGGATGCGATTACATTAGAGGAGTTCTACTTTGGGCTCTCGTCATCCTAAAAAAATCAGATCTGAGATTTAAAAGGTATGTCTTGAACCCTCTTGATTTTACAGTTACAAAAGTGTGCATGATTCTGTGATCCAGGTTGAATACGATTTTGATTTCCGTTTCCGCTGCGTTGTTTTTATGCTATCGTATTCCAACACACACACACACACACATATATATATATATATATATATATATATATATATATATATATATATATATATATATATATATACACACACACACACACACACACACACACACACCCGCAATCGGCAAACCTTGGCGCAAACCACGTCCATCCCGGAAAGACGCCCTGCAAGCAACGGCTGAGGGGAAACCAGCCCCGGGTACACACTAAACCGGCTAGCTCAGAGGCCACAAGCACAGGCGTAATATCTTTGCTAAACTTGCACGAGTGAGGCTCGAACCCACAACCTCCCCTAAGGGAGGCATGGTGCCTAGCCAACTCAACCACCGCTTCGTGTGTGTGTGTATATATATATATATATATATATATATATATATATATATATATATATACATATATATATATATATATATATATATATATATATATATATATATATATATATATATATATATATATATATATATATATATATATATATATATATATATATATATATATATATATATATAGAGGTTAAAATGAGAATGATTAAAAGGTTGAGAATGTGATAATGATTCTAGACCAATCATTTTATAGGGATATTATAGTAATTTTACAATATGACTAATTAATTAAAAATACTAAATAATTATGTTTTCCTATAATCATGTGATTAATTTATTCAGTTTCCATGATTATAAGATTACAATTGCTGTTACCTAAAATAAAGGAATTAATTGATTTTTTTGTTATTTTATTAATTGAAAATAAAAAAATATTTTTATCAATTCTTTTTTCAAAATTCGAAATTTTAATAGTTTGTTTATTCTTTTTCACGGGTTCAATCATGGATGAATATAAAAATATATATTTTTATAATTTTAGTGATTTAATTTTTAACAATATTTTTATAGAGATTATACAAAATTACGTTGTAATCATCGATGAATAAAACATTTAAATAAGAAAAACTACAAAGAAAAATTTAAATAAGAAAAACTACAAAGAAAAATCAAATAACACATTCATATACAACATTTATTTTCATAAATAATTAACGTATTTCAGAAAAAATCGAAAATTTATACATGATTATCTTCAATAATGATAAATATCATATCATAAGAAAAAATTACAAAATCCATCCCGATGTTAACACTTTTCTTGAATGAATCACATTCCTTTTTCTTGCTGCTAGCATCACACACGTGCAAAATCGACGCGAAGGATATTAAAAAAATAATTTATGGACTAGAATCATCAATGATTAACACTGCTTATCATTAATGATTAACACAAGTATTATCATCATTTTTGCAATCATGTTATATTCAATACATGATTATAGCTACAATCATAGATGATTATAACTATAATCATAGATGATTATAGCTGAATAGCTATAATCTAGATGATTCAACCATAATCATAGATGATTATAGCTATAATCATAGATGATTCAGCAAAGACCCACTTAAAAAAACAAACAAAATAACGGTGCCCGTTTTATAATCATCGCTGAACAACACAAATAAGAAATAATCATTGATGAATAAAACTCAATATTCATTAATGAATAAAACTCGATAAAACTACAAAACAAAATAACGGTGCCCATTTTTCTCAAGTACATTTGTTCTCTTAGCAGCCTCGAAAAATGTCACAGCCCATCCGTCGTCAAATTTGATTTATGGAGTGTTGTGGCTTAAAGAGAAAAAGAAAAGGTTACGTTGCTAACTATAGGCTTATTTTGTACGATAGCCAACCTGTTCCGATATCAAACTTTGTGGATGATTAAAAACATACATCATGTATGATCAAGTAGTATAAGCAATTACTTTAAAGATTTGGAATGTAAATGATTAAAAAACCACACCATGAATGTTCAAAAAACAACATCAGTTATATACTATAAGTAAATACTTTACAACTTTGGGATTTATATGATTGAAAAAGCACAGTAGGTATGATTAACACATCAAGTATGATTAAGGTATCATTTAGTGAATCTGTAAATGGTTAGTCAATATAGAAGGTTGTACCATTAAAATGTAATTTTGTATAAACGATTATTATAGTTTTGGGTATAAAAATTTTTTATATTAAAGTTTATGAATTCCAATTACGAAATAGGTAACGGACAATTAGGGGAAAAGATCGTAATCATACACGATAACTTATAAACATATTCCGCTAACTACTAAGATAAGAAAATTGAAGGGGTTTGTAAATTAGGTCAAAAGGCGATAGTAACACAAAACACATTACACTAACGGATAACTTATAAGTTAGTGGAATACGTATTGTTATTTGTTACTATGTTTTTTGCCCTCCTAAATTGATCCATTTAGAAGACATAGAAGTTAAGGAATCATCTACTTTTTTGGACTTGGTATTTAGAAAATCGTTTAGAAATTTATTATATGGCGAGTATAAATTAGGGGAAGAAATCGTTTAGGTGATTGAAGAATTACGAACGAAATTCTTACCTCAGGCTTTTTTCCATGTGGTTGTTAGGAAGAAAGCAATCATGTGAAGAGGAAAAATGTGCAGCAGGCGTCATCTGGAGTAAAGGTGCTGTAAGCTAGCAGTTGTAGAACATCCTACTCGAGGCGGGAAAGAGGCAGAGGCGGAAGCGAGAGGTGGAGCACAACTCCATCTCTAAACGATGTAAGTGTGGGGAAGCATAAGTGAGGTATCTGACCGAGCTGTACAATGAGACCTTACCATGGAAGAGAGCTATACGATCAGACCTTATGTGATGGAATCACTCGTTGAAATGCCGCTAAGATGAAAGGGATGTATATGGCGGTGGTGATGCTAGGTTTACGTATCAGGAGTAGGCTAATTTAAAGAGAGAAGAAATCGTGATTTTAGGGATTTACATATTTAGGATAATTATAGTTACCTTAATACCCTTTTGGTTATATTTAATATCAGTTAATTGATTTAAATTGTATAGAAATTACAAAATCAACATTAAATCATAGCCTTTGATCTAAATAATAGATGGTCCTGATTTATTCTCACATTCTCAACCTTTTTTGTATTCTCATTTTATCCTATATATATATATATATATATATATATATATATATATATATATATATATATATATATATATATATATATATATATATATATATATATATATATATATATATATATATATATATATATATATATATATATATATATATATATATATATATATATATATATAGAGGTAGGTTCAATAGAGTCCCCTTAAAAGGTAGAGATCTGGAGGCCAGATCTCAGCCATTTAAATTATAAGATCAAGGGTTAATATGATAGTGCCGTTTTTGTCAATCTAGTAAACTTTAGGTAGTATAATGTATTTTTTTTATCTGCAGAATGGTATTATTGTCACTAATCATTTTCTATTTTTATCATCTCCTAAATTATCTCTCTCTCTCTTAATACACGACTCTTCCCGATTTGTTGTTAGGGTTTATCTCCTCTTCTACCGCCTCTCCTCACGATCGACACCTGCATCATCTTTGAGTTCAGCACAACACCGTCAAACACTGATCGGCCATGGGAACCCTAGGAAGAGCAGCATACACAGTCGGCTTTTGGATCCGGGAAACCGGTCAAGCCATGGATCGTCTGGACTGCTCGATCGATTTGCGAGGCCTTGTAAGTTTACGACTCCTTTAGTAATTGATTCTCAGTTTTTATTAGATTTGTTTAATTAATTCTCACCTCCTTTTGTGCTTGAATTCTTATCCTTCGGTTCAATAGGAACATATTTCAGAAGAACAAGGAAGAATCGGATGCAAAATAAAGAAAGTGAGATGAAGAGGGTAATGCTACTGAAAAGGGAGTCTTATTGAAAATGGGTTCTGGGGAAAGAAGATCAAAGCCGTCGCGTCCCATTTCTGTAAAAATACAAGAACTCAAAACAGAAAGATCAAGAAAGTTGGAGTTACGCATTGTGTTCTTAAATCACCAATTGACGAAGAGTTACTGGTAAGCACATGAATTATATTGATCTTCATTAAGTTTTTCGAGTTGGGTGATTGTAAATTTTGAATCTTTTTCAGACATTCGAGAGACCATTCTTCGATGAGCGAAAAGTAGACCCGAAAACAGTAGCTTCCATTATCTTGGGTGGCGGTGCAGGAACCCGACTATTTCCTCTTACGAGAAAAAGAGCTAAACCAGCTGTAAGTCAAATTAATCATATTTGGAAACTGATTATTGTAAAATTACCTGTTAATTATCTGATTATTTAATTACATAGGTTCCAATTGGTGGATGTTACAGACTAATTGATGTTCCAATGAGTAATTGTATCAATAGCGGCATAAGAAAGATCTTCATCTTGACACAATTTAATTCGTTTTCTCTCAATCGTCATTTAGCTCGAACTTATAATTTCGGAAATGGATTGAGTTTTGGGGATGGATTTGTGGAGGTATTGACGTACTTTTTACCTTTATAATTTATAATTTACAGTTTTCGAGGTATTAAACACTTTTTTAAAGATTTCTTGAGAAAAATACTAATAATTTCGAACCGTCATTCCTCGTTTCAGGTTCTTGCTGCCACTCAAACATCAGGAGAAACCGGAAAGAAGTGGTTTCAAGGAACCGCAGATGCTGTTCGTCAATTTATATGGGTGTTTGAGGTAATTATGATGATATTTTTTTTTGAATTTTTTTTGTAAAAAGTTTATGGAAATATGTTTAATTAATTGGTTTCCATATGGTTTGTTGTAGGATGCTAAAAACAAGAATGTTGAGAACATATTGATATTATCGGGTGACCATCTATACCGAATGGACTATATGCACTTTGTTCAGGTACTTTTATGTTGATATGAATTTTATATTTTACTTTTTGATTATCAAATATAAAATATTTATTGTTGCAAATGACTATGATCATTTGTTGATTTATGATTTTTATGTAGTATCTGATTATTTCCGCTTAAAAATGGTCTAGAGGAAAACAATATTTTTTGTAGGTATATTCATTTATGATTAGACGTAGATATTCCTTTATAATTATATTCATTCATTCATGATTCAAGGTGTTTTAGTGAATTTTAGTATGATTCAAGGTGTTTTAATATGATTCAAGGTGTTTTAGTATGATTCAAGATGCATTCATTCATGATTCAAGGTGTTTTAGTGAATTTTAGTATGATTCAAGGTGTTTTAGTGAATTTTAGTATGATTCAAGGTGCATTCATTCATGATTCAAGGTGTTTTAATAAATTTTAGTATGATTTATTTATCTGTATGAAGCATTCATTCATGATTCACGTTGTTTTAGTGAAGCATTCATTCATGATTGAACGGTAATATTCATTATTCTAACCAAATTAGCAATATTCATTAATGATTGAACTTGGTTTACTGAATATTGATGATTCTTTTACTATAATCATCACTGATGTTGAATGTTCTTTACTAATCATCAATCACATTCGATTATAACAACATTTTGTTAACTTTTTGTATAAATTTTTACAGATGTTACCTGCTCAAACCACATATTCTTGCTCAATTTCAGAAGATTCCTGCAAAAAAACGTAAGCAAATCAGGTCTGAAGCTGCTGATTAGAGGAAATGTTGTTGTATTCATTGATGATTAGGGGGGATTCAGTTATGATTACGGGCGTATTCATTTATTTCCATGATTAGGGTGTATTCAGTTATGATTAGAGGTTTATTCATTTGTGATTACAATATTTTTTATTTCCATAATTTCCTTATGTATTTATGAATACGAATGTATTGAATTTTTTATATTTGCTTTATTCATTTGTGATTACAAACTTCACAAGATTGTATAGAAATTATCTTCAATTTGTGTTTTATTCATTTACGATTACAACCATATTGATATATGAATACAAAATGCGTCTATTCATACATGATTACAAATATTCTGATAAAATAATAGATTTTCAATATCATTGATACATTGATTTATAAAAAAGAAAAAAACGTTTTTTTTTTAAAAGAAAAACATTAAATGATAATTTTCTTAATTTTTGGTAATTAAAAAATGGAAAAATAATTAAAAAATAATTGCTTTTTTAGGAAACTATTAATCAAATCCCTAGATTTTAAGAAACTATCAATTAATTTATTATATTATAATTTAACTAAAATACACAATTACTAACATGCCCTTATAAAATGATTGGTCCACGTTTGGCCTCCAGTTCTCCACATTTTATTGGTCTCTATATAACCTCTCCCTATATATATATATATATATATATATATATATATATATATATATATATATATATATATATATATATATATATATATATATATATATATATATATATATATATATATATATATATATATATATATATATATATATATATAGTTAAGATCATTTATATATGAGTAATTAATGTGTAACTTTGAGACTTAATATAGATCAATCATTTCAAAAATTGGACGATGGCATTATAGTAATTGAATAATTATCAATTAATTATATTCTAAATTAATCTCATTAATTTTGGTAACTGGTCCCACTATTTTAGGTACTTGAATTCCTTTTATCACGTATTCTTCTTTTGTGTGGATTGTCTTCTATCATCAGATCTGATTGTGCTTCCTACGCCTCCATAATAGTGACAACCACCGTATCGGACCTTATAAACCACCACAACAACGACAACCACCGACATCCTTGATGGACAACAACACCGTTCTTAAATCCATGTTCGCCATTATCATCTTCTATCACCTCCGGCCATCAACACCTTCAATATCCTCTGGCCATCATCATCTTCGACTTTCACGCCATCATCATCTTCAAAGTTCGTAGAAAATATTACCACAAATATCTCATTTTTATTAGTTGCAATCAGAAAATTTGAAAAGGAAATTAGAGATCGAGTGAAAAATAGAAACACAAATTTTAAGAACTCATTATGTTAAGCATGAGTAGTTTGTAAAAACACATTCTGTTAAGAACACATTTGTTAAGAATGAATTTTCTGTTAATGGCTTAATCGTATTCTTTTGTATCTGTGTTCGACAATGGCTTAATTGCATCTTTTTTTCTCAATTTTTCATCATTTTTATAGTTGTTGTCATCTAAAATTAGGAGTAATAATCGATTTGAAATTCCGATTTATTAGCAATCGTGATCCCTAAAAACAAGGGAAATTATTGTGTTGTAGCAAGAATATCATACATGCCTTTTAAAATTCTCATGTCATTTGACTGATATACCCTTAATACCTGATCGGTTACAGAAAATATATTATTCTATTTTTTAAAATCGAAAATCCCTTAAATATCATATCCTTTGATCTTTCAAATCCAATGGCCCTTATTAAGTAACATGATAACACAACATGTATCATTCTTAATATAACCTAACCCTATATATATATATATATATATATATATATATATATATATATATATATATATATATATATATATATATATATAACCTAACCCTATATATATATATATATATATATATATATATATATATATATATATATATATATATATATATATATATATATATATATATATATATATATATATTCTTAATATAACCTAACCCTATATATATATATATATATATATATATATATATATATATATATATATATATATATATATATATAGATAGAAGGAGGATCGTGTAGAAACCCAAAATCCGGTAAAAACCGTAAGTACAAATCTGGACCCTTAATCATGAAAAATGGGTGGATAAGATTGATTGTGAATAAAATGTCACATCTTAAAAGCTTGGGGGCTACTTGTATAAAAATCAAAACTATTGGGTGGATAATACAAATTAATAAAGGTAATATGGTAATTGCAACGAGACCCCCCACCAGATTGTGACACTTGTCGCTATATAGTTTGGTGGGTTTTATTATTCCCCAGCTTAGTTTTTGGACCATAACTTTTTTTTTCTTTGTAAAAAAAAATTCTAAAAAAACCAATGTTCTTAAAATTTAATTCTCTACAAAACAAGCACAATCATGAAAATTTGAAAAAAAATATTTTTATTTTTATTTTTTATTATTATAAAAAATCAAAAATTAAAAAAAATTCTAAAAATTATGAAAATTTAATGGATAATTGTAGATATTTTATTAGTAAGTTTGCAAAAAAAATTTGAAAAAAAAAGGTTTTTTCATGTTCATTTTTATATTTTAAAGTAAAAAACACATCAAAATAGCAAAAAAATACATATGATCCAAAAATATTAAAACCAAAATATGTTTTATGATTCAAAACTTATGATCAAAGATGCAATATTCATTATGATTCGAGATCCAAAGGTCGTTATGATCCAAAATGAGTTAAAACAAAACATATAACGACAAAATGATTCAAAATTATGATTCAAGATGCAAAAAAACTATGATCCAAAATGTTATGATCCAAAAATACATGATCCAAAACGTTATGATTAAAAATATCATGATCCAAAATGATTAGATTAAAGATACGGAAAAAAACGTTAAAATTAATATTAAAAAATATTAAAAATTAAAAAAGATACATAAAAAATGAAAAAAACAAAAAAAATTAAAAATCAAGTACTGTAGCATTCAAAAAAATAAAAAAAATTAAAAAAATTTAAAAAAAAATGTAAAAAAATGTAAAAAAATAAAAACCTAAAAACCGAGTATAATAGAAAACAAAAAAATTTGAAAAATAAATAATTTTTTTTGAAAAATAAATAAATAAAAAATAAAAAAATAAAAAAAACCCGAAAAAGGAAAAAAAACGAGAAAAAAACCCACTTAAATCCTCGAGTTCATATTTTGTTCCGTGGACGTGCGTCGCATGTGATTGCGTCACGTCGAACGAAGACGTTTTGACGTTCTTGCCCTTAGGGTGGGGGGAGTAGATCCCTCCCATCCCACTGAACCCACGCGCCACGTCAGCTTTTCTCTCTCCTCTCACTTCCATTTTCCCTATCTTTCACCAATCTTTCACCCATGGAACCAGTACCCACTGAACCCACAATGCCACATCATATATTTGATATTTAAATGTTTTAATTAAATGAATAAATTAATTTTAACACTTAATTTAATATTAGAAATAATAATAATAATGCACAAAATTTAAAGAAAATTCAAATTACATTTAATTAAAAAACACACCGGTACAAGAAAAAAAAGCCTAAATACGGAAATAAAAATCCTAAAAACGGAAATAAAAATCCTAAAGTTCTCACCCATACATTTCTGCAATTTCCCGTTTATTCCCAAGAACCAATGCAAATTTTGATCCGGTCAAATGATCATGAGATTTAAGGAAGAATTTTAAATCTTTTTGTTCACGAGACCTTTTGAGCGCTTCGATCTCTTGCTCAAGGAGGGCCGATTTCCTCGTCAATTTTTCATCCTGTTTCTCCAAAACAGCCATTTTCTTTGCACGGAGGGTTTCCTTCTTTTGCGCTTCTGCCTCATTAATATTCGCCAGTGCGGATATCTTATCGACGATGGTCTGATAACCATCTGGCATTGATGAAGATCCAGCCACATTTTCCCTTTTCTTTGCCGGGAATGTGATGATGGTTGTGGGGAAGCTTCATCAAGATCGATTGGTTGAGGCGAAAAGTGTGCATCAGAAGGAGAGTTGGTGAATTGGTTGGAGTCGGATGTCTTACTTCGTTTGGCGGAATGATGTGGGAATGCATCCCCATTTCTTTGACCGTTTCCCATTTGGCATGCTCTTTGAGTATTTCCCATGCCCCTGTATGTGAGAAACTGGACCGATACAATTTCCGGTACTCTGAATGGGTGGCCTGTAAAACATCCGCATCCCCCCTCCCACTGGCACGCATGTTCATTTTATTGTTGTATATACAATTGAACTTATTTACCTTATTTAGCAAATCTTTGTACTTGGAGTTGATTTGATGCTTGGTCCGATCGGTACCTTGAATTTGCGCCTGGAAATGTTCCAAAACATTCTGCCAGAAAGAGTCAGACCGTTGGGTGTTTCCGCGTTCTTGGTCCTCAGAACAACTAATGTATGCCTTCGCCAAGGCGATCTCCTCCCTCTCCTCCCACTTTCTGTGTTTTACTCGGTGAGTGTAATTCCTTTTACGCGTAGAGGGTTGTTTCTCTGGGATAACCTCCTCTGCGTCCTCCTGGTCATCTGCATGCTGCTCCTCCACTTGCTCGTCCTCTTGCTCCTCCTCGTTATCCGAGGGTGGAATGGTTTCATCACTGGACTCTACTTGGGTATGGAAATGAGAAGTGTCCGGGACGTAGCATTGTTGGAATTGGTTGGGGTATTGTGGAAACTGAGTTTGATATTGTTGGAATTGGTTGGGGTATTGTGAAAAGTTTTGTTGGAATTGGTTGGGGTATTGTGTGTAACTGTAAATGTGTGGGGATGGGGTTGGGGGAACTTCACGGCTCCTGCTTTGTGAGGAACCGCGACATTTGGATTTACCACGATTTGAATCCATTTTATAAAAAAATAGTTTTTTATAAAATAGAGGGCAAATGGTTTTTGAGAGATAATGAGAGTAAGAAAGAAGGGTGAAGGTGTGATTTGTGAAGGAGTGGAGATGTGGTATTTATAGGGATGAGGGGAAGGTAATTTTTGAGGGATTAAATTTTTTTTTTTTTATAAAATTGGATGGGTTCATCGGGTTCACCATCATCCCACACCAGCCTCCATTGCCGAGCCCGCCGAAACCGATGATGGAGGGGCAGCGGTACCGGAGGTACCGGCGGTACCGCACCCTTACTCCATCGAACCCGCATCGATCTATCACACTACTCCGTCTACCCTTATGAGAATGATTGGACGAGAAGAGTCCTGGTGGTTCCTATCGGATCCTATATATATATATATATATATATATATATATATATATATATATATATATATATATATATATATATATATATATATATATATATATATATATATATATATGGAAAACATGGTTATAAACTGTCAATCAACATTGATTAGTGATTTTGTGTTAATATGAATTTTTTTCATTTATCGATGATTGTAAGCCTTTGAAATGCTTTTGTATTAATTATACACAATAATGATGACTGATTTTGTTTTTATATGGTCATTCATCAGTGATTATGAAGCATCATTGATAAAAACAGTAATTTAAAAGCAATACAATTGTCAATGATGCAGGTAGTGGTGACAAAGAGACAACAAATGAATCATAGGGAAGTAACATTGTGGACAGGGCCGGTCCCGAGGATTCAAATGCACGGGACGGGCGGGAAAAAAGGCCCTTAGGAACCAAAGTCAGCCTTTCTCTTTTCTTCTTCTAGTTTTCTCTTTTTAAGTTTTTGATACCCGGATGGTTGCTTAGGTGCTGTTTGTTTTTGAAGAGGTAAAAGATCCACAGTCTGCGGACCACATCTGCAGAGCATCTACAGAGAAGAGGTGGACTAAATGTCTGTAGACTGCAAGAAGAAGACTGTTTGTTTTTTAAAGTCTGCAGGTTGTGAAAATAAACTGAAATTTAAATAAATTTTTTTAAGTAAAACACATGAGTATGTTAAATTTATGATATTAACGAATTTAAGGATCAAAGCAAACATTTATTTTTTTAAATAATAAAGAATAAAAATTACGTAACCAAAGTTGGATTTACAAATAGTTTGTAAAGCTAAAAATTTGCGTAAGATTGTGAACCAAAGTTCTAATGTTAAAACATATTTGTAGGTTTCAAATAGTTTATAAGTATGATTTACGATAAAAAAAGCGTCTATTATATGATATTAACGAATTTAAATATCAAAGCAAACATGTCTTTTTTTAAGTTTGTGACATTTTTTTAAAAAGTTTTACAAATTTATCTTCATTTTGTTTAAAAACTTAGAAAAATAAATATTATTTACTTCGAAAAAGTAATGTTGATAAAAAAATCGCAACTATTAGTTAAAAAAAATCAAACTGTTTTTAAAAACAAATATGCGTATTTCTTTTTTTTTTAAATCGATGGTGGCCGGCGGCTATGGTTTGGTCGACGACGCAAGGAAAAGAAAACGTGAGACCGGTTGGAGGAGAAACGATATGCGTATTTCTTTTTTTAGGTTAAAATTGTATTAATTTAATTACTAGAAAATTTCTGCAGACCATTGAAGACATTGGTCCATGTCTGCCCCAAAAAGAGGACGCGCAGACCTTTTTAGGTCTGCAGTCTTCGAAAAAACAAACAATCTGCGAAGGTCCATGTCTGCGCGCTGTCTGCGTGGCGCAGAAAAAAGTGGTCAGGAAGATCTGCAAAGAAAAAACAAACAGCCCCTTAGACTTCATCACTACAAGTTTCAATTTCATAAAGTCATAATCTAATTTCAATTTCATAAAGTCATAATCCAATTTCAATTTCATAAAGTTATAGTCCAATTTGGCAATTTCACTTTCTTTCAACATAATCCAATTTCAATTTCAATTTCTAAAAAGAATCAGATTACTACCTACTACACTTGTTGGAACACATGTTTATATTACAATTGCAATTTCAATTTCTAAAAAGAATCAGATTTCAAATGCCTCACTGTCACATTGGCAATTTCAATTTCAATTTCTAAAAAGAATCATATTTCTATTACCTGCTGGCTGTCGATTCTTGATGATCAATTTAATTGATTCGTGGTGATGATCAATTGAATTGATTGATGTTTGTTGTCGATTTTGAGTAACCCCAATGAAGCCTTTGGAGTCTTCTTCACGGATTGCAGATTCGTGATGCGGTGATGAACTGATGATCAATCATTCAATTGAATTGAATGAACTCACGAAGCAGTCACGCACCTTGTGGATTTTATTTTTTGCGGCACTACCTGATCGGAAGAGGCAATTCAGTCTGTACCGTTGACTACTCCTCCCGCTCCCACATTATTTGGATTTTGGACTTTTGCTTGGGCTTAATGAACCTAGTATACTTTAAAAAATAAAAAAATTTAGGCCCCTTAAAATTTTAGGCCCTGTGCCAATGCCCTTCTTGCCCCTCCTTTTAAACCGGGCCTGATTATGGACTCTCCTGGTGGGAATTCAAAATTATGGAAACCAATTGTAGCACTTGAGTTTATGCCTGATTCAAAAGCTATTTTCAATCATTGGACGATGCAATTAAAATGTATTATACATATGTGGAAAAGGCAGGATTTGAAACGAGGTTATACACAACAAAAAGATTCGGAGATGATTCAATAAGAACAAAGTAGATAGTGTGCAGTCGATACGGAAAAATACTTGACAGATCGGTAGACATTTTGGATCCTAAAGAAAGTGGTAGGAAGAAAAGAAACTCAAACTTTATAATTACGAATTGTAAAGCAGTTATAAAATTTAAATGGGAACACATAGGAACAAATGAATTCATAATCGAAGACTTTTAAGATTTGCATAACCACCCACTATTGACAGAATACGACCAACGATATTCAAAGAAAGCAAGGAAGATGAGTTATAAAGACAAAGAATTTTACGAGCTCATGATAAACAGTCAACATTAGTTTTAACAGACGGAGTTCCGGCTGTGAAACAAGTTGTTGAAGCTATCCTATCTCAATCAAAACATAGATGGCGTATGTGGCACATCATGAAGAAGTTACAAGATAAGGTGTGCATGCAATTGGTTATTATTGTACATATCTATTATTAATTAATGATTATGGCCTAAACATATTTACTACAGGTTTCTTAAGATTTTCTTAAGAAAACCAATTTTAGAAAGTGATTCAACAAACTGGCTTGGAACGGTTCATAAGGCCTAAAGCGTTTGAAAAAAATTGGAAAAAATTTGATAAAAGAGTTTATTCTGGATGACAAAAGGTGGTTCAAGGACATGTACAAAAATTCAGCATACCGGATACCGGCTTATTTCAAGGATGTTCTGATGCATGGGTTGATGAAGACGACGTAAAGGTCAGAAAGCTCGAATTCCTTTTTTAATAAATTTGAACATCATGGAAATTTTCTAATATACTTTATGATGTACTACGATACGACAATTGAAAAGCAACGTCACAATCAACGTGGTCGAGAGAATGGAACAAAAAAGGCAAACCCTATTCTTAAGATGTCTATCGGTTTAGAGAAACATGCGGCTGAGGTGTATATACACACAATGTTTTTAGAAGTTCAAAAGGAAATATATAAAGGAACATGGAATTGTTCGTTCGAGAGTGTCGAAATGGTGGATGGTTGGCAAGTGGTTATTATTAAGCATTTGGATAAAGCTAAACAATTGAAAACGAACTTCAAGGTTAGTTTCTTTTCACAAATAATGCATGTATTCACTAATTATGTGTATAAATGATTGTTTTATATGTTGAAATGAAACTTTAAGAATTAGAGGTTAAATGTTCATGTGAATACTTCAGAAGAATGAGAATATTGTGTCGACACATATTTGTAGTGTTGAAAAACAATGGCATAGAAAAGATCCAGAAAAATATATTCTCAATAGATGGCAGAAAAATGTAATTGCTAACCATCTGCTATTGAGTAAGCATGGATGTTTAGAATTAGGAGACGAAACTGGAAAACCTCTAATGGAACATATCAAAACATAGAATGTTGCGTAGATATGGTAAAATCGGATAAGGAAAAGTTGAAAGCTTTTGTGGAAATGACTAGATAGATGAAGAAAAATATTGATAATGATTTGACCAATGTATCTGATGATAAGGAAACAAATGAAACGGAAGTGTTGAATCTTTTGGGTGTAAGAATGCCTAAAAGCATAGAGATCCATGTACCAAAAACCGTTAGAAATAAAAGTTGCTGTATAAGAAAAAGGATAGTCGGTGCAAGTGAGAAAAGGTCTGCTATTAAAGCAAAAACAAGGATATGCATAAGTTGTAATAAATATGTTGGGCACTATTGGCGAACTTGCAAAGAACGAATTGCACGGGACGAAGCTGAACAAGAAAATGAAGAATGAAGTCGTTTTTCTTTTTATTGGGGTAATCATTTTCATACAACCAAGTTAGAAAAAAAACACGTATTATGTACAAGGTTTTATTTTTTATTTAGTTTTGATTCAATCTATATAACTATTTTTATCTTTGTTTGTTATAGTAATATAGTATATTATGTTGGGTTATTCATTAATGGGTTTCATGATGATTGAAAAAAAACTATAATAGTATTGGAGTGACAATACTATTAAATCATCAATGATGGATCAGCAATAATTTACATGCTTAATAAAAGATTATTTAATTTACGATTGATAATCAACATAAGGACAAAATAAATAATGATCTTAACCAGATTTATTTAATATAATTGAAAAGATTAGAAAGTAAGGCATATGAAGGCATGATCGTAGCTAGATACAAGGATTTTAAAAACAGATCAATAACAACATGATAATTAAATAAGACTCATATTCATGTATGAATGCAGGTATAAATTATGGGTTGTGAAGTAAGGAATAAATGTTATTCATTAATCAAATGTAATTCAAAAGACCATGAACATCACTGAATCATGAATGAATATCCATTGATGCTATACAGAGGGGATGCATTTTTTAATTATGAATGAATAATAATGTATGATTGAATGAACATAATCATCTATGACTAAAATATGAATTATGGCACTAACATCACTGAATAAGACCATGAAGATCACTAAATAAGACCATGATTAGGTATGGATGATGGGACTAACTTGACTGAATGAGACCATAATCGAGCATTCATAAAAAGTATGAACATATATGATCTAATTACAGTATTATCCAAGAATTGTGGGAGTAACATAAGTTAATAACATAATCACACATTTATATAATCATGATCATGTATGATTTAATGAACATAGTGGCATCCATGGATGATGTGTAAACAGAATAATCTATGAAGGATGGACGAATTAGGGGACTACCATCATATGAATTATGATATTAAATCATTTATTGGGCCATAATCAGGAAATCATAAGGTCTGAATAATAATCATTGATGCTATGTAAAATAAACATCAAAATATTTCGTAAATCATCGTTCATGGTTAACACATTATCAAAAAAATAGTATTAGTGTTGTTATATTCATATTATGTTTTCTAAATAGTATTAGTGTTGTTATATGCATATCATGTTTTCTTAGATAAATATTAACACAAATTAAAAACTAGTAGTTTGTAAACTTAATAGCAAAAAACCAACCAAAAACATAGTGTCAATCTAGGAAAAATGACTCAGTGTATCTTTAATTTGGATTGCTGCTTCAGACTTTATCTCTTTGCGATGTTTTGCAGGAATCTTCTGGTATTGAGCTGCTTCATATAGAATATTGCTCTATTGAATATTAGCTTCAACCGTTAAGATTTTAGTGAGATACTTGGCCCTAAATCTTTCCAATTATAATTGTGGACCTTTGTGTTCCTGCTTGAAACCTGTTTTGAAATCTTTGATGTTTGAACCCATATACGTTTCCATGTGAAGCATGGTGAAAATACCACAGTCAACATGGTTGTCCAATGTGCGCCAGTCCATATCAAGTCTATACGTTCAACTTGAGCAAGTTAGTCAGCAATCGAATGTGAAATAAATGACAAGTATGCTGAGAAATAGTTGATTTGTAAACATAAATGGTTGATTTTGTTACAAAATGTGCAAAAATATTTTAAAAGAAAATATGTATTGTTTGAAATAACTTACAACAATTTTTG
Source organism: Cichorium intybus (assembly GCA_023525715.1). NCBI lineage: Eukaryota > Viridiplantae > Streptophyta > Magnoliopsida > Asterales > Asteraceae > Cichorium > Cichorium intybus. The sequence goes on along the minus strand of CM042009.1, from coordinate 117,024,218 downwards.
GCAATTCACCATATATTTCAGAGATTGTGCCTTCCACTTTATTATTGTCAATGATAACAAACACAGGGGTCTTTAAATTAATAGCAAACAAGAAAATATGGTGGGAACGAACAACAGGTAGTAACACCTGTTAAAGATTAGACCAAAAATTAAATTAGATAGAATAATTGAACAATTGAATGATCGTAAATGAATTAATAATATATGAATAATCATGAATAATTTGCAATGAAGTAAATATGAATAATTATGAATAGTATGCAAAAATCATGAATGAATTAGTAATATATGAAAAATAATGAATAATATTGAAAATTCGCTAATGACTTAATAATGTATGATTGAATCATGAATAATCATATATGAAGTAAATATGAAAATTCATGAATAATATTGAATAATCATGAATAACATTGAATAACATCAATAAATTAATGTGTTAATCATGTATGAATAGTAATGAATTATGTATGCATAAACCTGTATGAATTAAACAAATTATCATGCATGAATAGTAATGAATTAAGTTTACATAATCATGTATGAATTAAACCCTATAATCATGCATGAAGTACAGGAGCACAGATGCAAAAACAAATAATCCTGGATAACCATATATAAAAAGGATAAAAATGAATGAATGTAAACCGTGTTAGTAGTATTATACTCTTACCAAAGGGATTAAACGAAGAGATTCATCAGTATCTTCTATGCATTGAACAAGATTGGTGAAAACAATTGTTTGCGTACAGTTTGTGACAAAACTGGATTCTCTAGATACAAGTTCTGTTATATTAATATGACAAATAATAAATAAATGTTAGATAACATGTCTTATCGTATAAATTTAGTTATATCATTGGCTACTATGTGGTAAGTTATTAGTGTGAAAATTATTGTTTTGTTTTACAAAATAGTCTCTGAGGAGAATGTGGACCATGCGACTATTCATGCAAATTCAACAAATACGCCCAAATATCCGACACATGCCCAAATATTTCACAGTTTTCAAAAAAAAAAAACTCTCCATATGGAACCGTTGTGCGGAAATATCACCTAGTTCAGAAAACACTACATACTGTCATTTAGAACATACATGTTAGTATAATTCTAAATAAAAGCAAATAATTAATGAAAAAGACTAATGTGAACAGGGAATATTAACATACTGTTGGATTAGGTGTCTAAGTCATGACTTTATATTTATATTTATCTTGTTAATTGAAGCAAAGTACATTTGGGTTGCCCTCATAGCTGGAGGTTAGGATAGAGTTCGGTAGAGTAAAATGTTGATTTATTAATTGTTTAATAAATCAATAGAATTAATCAAATGGTTTATTAATATATTTAAGTGTTAATATATTAATTAGAAACTATAATAATTAATTGAGATTTAATCTAGAATTAATTGGATTTAATTTAGTGATTAAATAAATTAATTAAAAGTGCAGGGACTGGTTTGTATTTATTCAATAGTTGAATAATCTGGAAAAACAGTGGAAGGGCCTAAGTTGGCGAAATTATGAGTGGGTACACTCATATTTCGAAACCCTAATTAGGGTTAAGGAAAGCCTTGTCCAAATGGTTAACAGGCTCGTCCATTTGGAGGCTCCTTAGGGTTTCAGTTGTAACCTTTGGAGGCTATAAAAGGAGGCACCTGGCCACCCTAAAACCTGCGCCATTTTGACCTAAGATTACTCTTCTGGACTGTCTTCTCCATTGCTTTGGGTGTGACTTCATTTGAGGCAGGATCTCTTTGCTGCTAGCTTCAAGAACAAGATCAAAAGGTTGGTTAATTTCTTATTTGATCTTTAAAAATAATTGTTGGCTTTATGATTTTAGTTTATTATCTTCATAGAAGAAAACATAGATCTTTCTAGGGTTGCATGTGAACCATAAGATTTATTTGTTCATTGTTTGCTAGAAAACCCTTTAGTGGTATCAGAGCTTAGGCTTGTTTTCTTGTGAATTTGATATAATCTGCTTGTTTGATCATAGGATTTTCGAAATTAACCCCATGAGTGTGGCTAGGGTTTCGAAAACCCTAGCCTCCTCCCTTCCTTTTTCGAAATTTGCAGCTACCCAGAAAAGGATTGTTATTTTTGGTAATTGCTGATTAATTAAATAACTAGAATCCTTTATCCATATCTTGTAAATTTCGAAATCTAGGGATAAATATAGGTAATTAATTTGATTAATTTTGTGATGCCTATATTTGATTTAATTAGTTTAATTAAATTGTTTAATTAAAAGACCAATTAAATCACTTAAAGATTTAATTAAAATTTTTGAAAAATATATATAAATTCACGAAAATTCTTAGAAAATTAAATCTAAAATATTTTAATAAAATTAAAATATATCTTATATATTTATGATTAAAAGTTAATACTTATATATAAGATTAAATGGTTAGTCTTACCGCTAGTAGGCCTCATTCACAAAAACTGTCATATAAAGAGGGTATAAGGCGACTGCCTATAAAATGGCAATCTAATGGGTATCCACTCTTACCCACCGCTCTCCTGGTCAGTCGAGTGTCGTTAGCCGAACGGGTTTGATAGAACCGCTAAAGCCTCTTAAAAGTATAATGCTATAATTGAAAGTACTAGAACTTTGAACAAAACCCAATCTAGTTACTTTAGGTTAAAAAATGTGAATTGGTGCTAATCCATGGAATTGCACATTGCACTTTGTGGAACGTTGGTGGAGCGTGTGTGGTTTACCAGCACACCAATTGGGGTCTGCAAAGAGTCGCAATGGGTTTCTCGATTTTGTCATTATTAACGGAGCGTGTGTGGTTAACCGGCACGTTAATTAGAGATGACAATTGACTTCGAGAGTACCGAGCGAATTTGCATGGTTATTCACACCCGGTTTGTGATCCTCGGCATCCCAGTCACAAACAGTGGGGCACATCCGAAACTAAACATGCCATTGAATAGTTCAATATGTCTCAACAGATCTAGGAATTTCATAAAATGAAATTGATAAGTGTATTATCTACCTTAATGACCATTATGTTGTGATTACGACATCCCTCTTCACATCATAGTTGGGGCATTTTGGGTCCTAGCCTTAATAAATAATATATTGGGTAATTATTTAAAAGGATTAATTGAACTAATAAATTCTGTTTATTGTAGATGTCCGAGTCAATTGTCTATTCTCCTCCCTCTCCTCCTTCACCCATTTCTGAGAGCATCAGAAAGCACCTGCTAAATATGGAAAGGCTGACTGGCCTTAACTGTAAGGAATGGCTTCGCAATTGGAGACGGGTTCTCATCATTGCTGGCAAGCCTCATCTCACCGAGTATCCGATCCCGGTTCCACCGGAACAAGTCATCATAAAGAGTTCTTATGATGAGCGTAACTTCTTAGTTGATGAATCCAAAGAAATTCGTGACCTCATGCTATTGACCATTGACCCCGAATTCCGCAAGGATTTTGAATCCTTGGGGCCATATGAGTTAATGTAATCGGTTGAGGAAAGGTTCCAAAAACCGGTTGAAGAGGAACGAGCTAGGATCTTCAAAAGACTTGCAGAGTGTAAGTTAAAAGAAGGAAGTAACATCGATTCGCATGTTCTTCAGATTGAAGCATGCATAGGCGAATTATACCAACTTGGTTATTCCATGAGTCAGGAGTCGAGTGTTAACACTCTACTCGCTTCACTGACTAATAAGTACGATCTATTCATTTAGACGTATAGAAAGGAAGACCGGAAAAAGACCCTTATGGAAATGCGTCCACTGCTGATTTTATACGAGTCACTCTTGGATAGGCATAGCTCCAATGGTTCAGCTACTTCTGGATTAAGTCCAGTGGGAAGACGCAGCAAGAAACTATCCAGATCGTCTGAATATGTCTTAAGCTGGGAATCCACAGAATCGGATACAGTCGCGGAAAGATTGGAATATGCTCCAAGGTCAAAATCTTTTGAAAGCTCAGGTATATCTAAAAACCTCAAAACTCATGTTCCATAATTCCTTGATGCATAATATGATAGTCACATTTTGGTTTGTATGCAGGGAATCAGTAAGGTACGGGACTCTGGCGCATAGGAGCACATTTGGATTAGATTTCCAACTCATGCAGTTTTGAAGTTTAGCTAGATATTGAAATATTGTTATTAGCTTTTCAGATGCGTATGACATTGTCTATCATATAGTACATTGTTCAAGGATTTTGTTTTTTTAATAAAATTGTCGTTTAATTTCTTTTAACATCTATGTTTGAAATTATCCTTGAAATGTTGTATGATTCTGTTGAATGCATGATTGATGATAACTTGAATATTGAATGCATCAAAAGTGTTTGGGTTTTAGGAATTGTGTCCCTTATGATTGTTAAGATAAATATTATAAGAATCAATTCAACCAAAGGTCCAGTTAGACGGGACCTTGGAATCACTTGACTTAGAGTCACTTGATGAGTTGAGTTCTTAATGTGTCAAGAAATGAATCAACCAAAGATCCAGTTAGACAGGACTTTGGAATCATTTGACTTAGAGTCATATGATGATTAAGCTCTTTATAAAGCACATGTGGCAAGAAATGAATCACCCAAAGATCCAAAGGATAGGATTTTGGAATCAGCTGACTTAGAGTCAACTGAAGATTGCAAGTCTTGAACAGAATTAACAAAGTCATAAGTTTACATAGAGATGTAAAAGAGATTGAGATTAGGAGCAACGAACACATCAGTTGCTGTGTATTGCTCGAATCCTCAAATAGAACACAATTGGTTGTACTCCGTGATATTTGTCAATCGGTATGACGAATATGGCTTCGTTTATCAGAATAAGTGATTGAATTGAAACCTTGAACAGTTCAAGGACTTCAAAGGAAGTACAAGACCCATAGAACCTGAGTGACAACATAAACTGGGAAAATATTTCACAGTTTATTCCCTTCCAAGAACATTAATAGTTATAATGTGTCTTAGGGAAGATGATGGAGCGTTGGTCGAAACAGTTCGATCCTCAATGTATGAGATACATTGCCAATTAGTTTCCGATACATTGAATACTAAACCAGTCAGACCATATTCCAACCACATCCTTCGACTAAGTGGGTTTTACAGACACTGTCTGAAATGTAAAGCCTGGGATTGTCCCACTTATACATTAAAAGTCCAGGGTCTTGTAGTGTTCTTCCGAACCACATGACTAGCCTGAACCTAATCAGAAATGTCGTTTCACTGGCTATCCCGTTGTACCTGGAAAAGAAAGAGCTCTTTTAGAAAGAACTCATGTTCTAAGGAAACAGTGGGAGTTGGGACAATCCTGAATGAGTTCAGGATTAGCCAAGTGAAATAACCTTTAGTCATCACTAGGCTTAGAGCAGAAATCAGATTTCTGTACTGACATAATCTTCTCTTGACCAGTAGTGTTGATCACCGTCATAAGTAGTTATGGTCGGGGTGACATACCGAATAGTGGTAAAACACTATAGTTGGTACGGATTTTCAATCCGACTACTTGGAAGCATTGGTGAGCCCGGTTGCTGCCAATTAAGAGAACCTTAGGACGAGACACAGTCTATGTGGCATTCTGATTGATTTTACACCTGGTCTAAAAACCAGTGGGAGTAATCAAATCATCAAAAGAAAGCAGCATACAGAAACGTACCTTCAGAACATCTGGTTGAGTGAGACGATACCTAGAGTCAAGTAATTGATTCCGGGAGAAGCACTCTCAATAGAAGATGAAATCCGAAAGATACTACATAGTGTAAGTTGTTAGTGGAGCGCATGTGGATCACCGGCACACTAATGGGGACTCACAAAGAGTATGCCAGTATAAAGGTACGTGGGCCCGGGATTACGCCATGGGGATCTTGTAAGAAAGGATATTCAGATTCTCAAAATATGCCAAAGGATTGGATTTTGAGAAAGGGCTGAAAGATTTCCATTAAGATGTCAGAAAGTTTTGGATTCTCAAAATGTGCCATAAGCTCTGGATTTTGTGAATAATCCATAACCGTGTCAAAGCCAGTGGGAGTGTTGCTGTTATCTACTATCTCCGTACGAGAGTTACATATTGTTTCTAGGAAACATCTCTTTTCATTACAAAGTGTAATGACTTGGTGTTAAGAGACGGATCGCTATGAAAGACTTAATAGAGATACGGCATACTCAGGTGGTTGCAAACATCTATGAGATAGATCGAAACTCTGCCAAAATGATCTTGATAAGACTCAAGATGCATAGCTCAGGAAAAGAGTTTCCTGTCATTGCAAAGTGTAATGATTTGGCATATAAAGAAGGTGCAACATACTCACATAATCTATTAACACATATCAGATAGATGATGTCATCAGTATAGACCTGGCCATAGTAAGCATGATCTTGGTAAGATTCAAGATGCATGGAAAAGAGTCTCCGAAAGGAAATAGTTATTGAAAATGATGACACAAGGATTATAAGTAATCCTTAGATTTCAAAAGAGTTTGGAATAGGACTAGATCGAATCCAACAAGTTTCTTGGATCAATCAGAAGTGTCATGAACATGTCTTGATGACTTAATGCTTAGAGCATAGTGAGTTAGATTCAGGATATGACCTGGCTGGCAATACTTAATGGATTTTGGACATATGTGAAAAATCATTGGAAAATGATTGGGGTGAATGTTGATAACAATTTGAAAAGAGTTTCAAATAAGGTCTTAATGGTTAAAGAATTTCGTTGGCATTCCGATGGAGCGTGTGTGGCTCACCGGCACATCGTAACACCTCAAAATAGTCTTAGGGTGCAGTCATGTGAACTAAAGATACCGAGAACCATGGAAAGTCACAGTACATAGAATGGAGTTGTTAGTGAGAATGACGGTATGACCAAATTGAAATATCAACGGAAGGATATCCGATCGGATGAAGTGTATTAATGTATAACATTTGAATACATAGAAAGAGTGAAAGGTCAAGTAGACATAGATACATAACACGAATTAAATAGTTTAAAAGAAATTTAGAAACTGATAATAGTTTTATGTAAAATCCGACTTGGTGATTACCTCGTGGAGACTTGGTAATTAGGCAAGAGTAGCCACCAGTCAGATTTTATGTTTCAATTTTGCATGTTTAACTTCCCGAATAATTTGATTATTCAAAAGTCCACAGTCGCTCATGCTTCTCGGGAGTAAGTATGAACGAAGACTGTCGTGAATTGGTTTGTAGATTGTCTAATGAGTTAGACATTGCAGTAAGACTGCTACAACGTTCACGAGTACTTAGAAATAGAGATTTGAGTATTGGATAAACCAGCGCTCAATAGATTGCTTCATGGATTACATCACGAGCAATGTTGAAACGATAATATCTTATGATCTTGAAGCAGAGACATATGAGTTGAAATTTGCGAGTCAGTTGTGCATTCATAATGCGAAAACACATCGGTAACTCGATGTTATAAAATACATTGTTGTGTACGATTTGATAAGTAAAAGACACAAGCATATGAATCGAAGCTTATTCGTTCCTTGACCCTGATGGGAAACAGATATTGTTGGATTAGGTGTCTAAGCCATGACTAATAATTAGTATTTACCTAATTAATAGTAGCATAGTCCATTTGGGTTTCCCTCATAGTTGGAGGATTGGCAGAAAGTCCGGTAGAGAGAAAGATTGATTTGTTATGTGATTAATAAATCAATAGAAATTAAATAAATAGTTTATTAATATATTTAAGTGATAATATATTAATTAGAAACTATAATAATTAATTAGTAATTTTTTTGGAATTAATTGGAATTAATTTGGTGGTTAAATTAATTAATTAAAGGTACAGGGACTAAAACTGTAATTATTCAATAGTTGAGTAAGTGACAGTTTGAGTGAGTGTGTGACCACCGAAATTATATATGGAAACATATATATTTTCGATTTTAATAATGAGGATAAAAGGATTTGAATTAATAAGATAATAGTTTATCTTGATTTGAATTCAAAAGGTTTATCTCTAAAGGTTTATCTGGTCATCTGCTTGGAGCCTATAAATAGGGAGGCTCACAAACCCTAAGACCACGATTTTGACTCTCTCTCTGAAGGAATTTTCGGCCAACATTCCAAGATTCACAAAATGTTGGTTTTTCTGATTTTTTTCTTTTAGTTTAAGTCTTTCAGCCTCTAGGAATTAGTTATATGTTTAATTAGAAGAAAACATAGATCCTCATAGGTTGCATGTGAACTTAGGTTATTTAGTTCATAGATTTGCAGAAAACCTTTCAGTGGTACCAGAGCCAGTTTGGTTGTTTTCTTGTTAAATTGTTATATATGTTATCCTTAAATTAGGGTTTAATGTTTTTATACCCTAATTTGGCCAATTAGAAAATTAGGGTTAGGGTTTTGAAAACCCTAGCCCCTCCCCTCCTGCTTGGCGTGTTTTTGTGATTAGGGTTTAGAAGGCTTTCTATTTTTGGTAACTTTAATTGTTTAAATAGATAAACCTTAAACCTCTTATCCAAAAAATCGAAAATTAGGGGATTATGATAGGTTTAAATTAATTTGATTATTTTGTGATACCTATCTTAGAATTAATTAATTGTTTAATTAAAAGATAATTAAAAGGATTTTAATTAATTTCGAATTAATGGTTTTAAATTCCGAAAATTAAGAGATAAATCCAGAAATATTTTAAAAGTTTAAAACATCTAAATTTAATTAAATGTTTAATTAAAAGATAAATTGAAGGTTTAATTTAATTTTAAATTTAATAGTTTAAATCGACAATAAATTAAAAGATAAACCAGAAATAATTTTTTAAAGGTTTAAAAAATTACATCTTATATATATTATAATTAGGAAGTTATTATTATATGTATAAGATTAAAATGGTTAGTCAAATCATTAGTAGGCCTCATTCACGAAGCTGATCTATAAAGTGGGTATAAGGAGACTGCCTATAAAATGGCGGTCTAATGGGTGAACACTCTCACCCAACGCTCGCCTGATCAGTGGAGGGTCGTTAGCCGAACAGGTTTGATAGGACCGCCTAATAATCACTAAAAGTATAATGATTCAAAGTACTAGAACATTTAATAAAATCCCAATCTAGTTACTTTAGGAAAAATGTGAATTTGTGCTAATCCATGAAATTGCACATTACACTTTATGAAACATTGGTGGAGCGTGTGTTGTTTACCGGCACGCCAATTGGGGTTCATAAAGAGTGGCAATGGGTTTCCCGGGTATTATCATTGTTGATGGAGCGTGTGTGGTTTACTGGCACATCAACTAGAGATGGTAACTGATCCCGAGAGTACCGAGCTTATTTGCATGGTTATTCACACCCGGTTTGTGATCCTCGGCATCCCAGTCACAAACAGTGGGGCACATCCGAGATTAAAACATGCTATTGAACAGTTCAATAAATCTCAAAGAATCTAGGAATTCCATTTTAATATGATTATCTTTCCGTGGTGGAATTGGTTGAATCGTCATTCGCATACCTTATAAAATTTACAATATTGATTACGGCATCCCTCTTCGAGATTGGAAATTGTTATTGTAGGATCCTAGCCTTATAATTATTATTGGGTTATTATAAGGATTATTATTAATATCTAATTAAAACTATCTTCTTTTATAGATGTCTTCTGCTGATCAAACCGCCCCCCAATCAAACTCCAATGTTACCTCTATCTTGTCATTATGCTCCAAAGTTACGTTGGACGGTACCAACTATAATGACTGGATCCGTAACATCAAGATGGCTCTAAGGTTTGAACATAAAGAGTATGTTCTGGAAACCGAGCTGGTTGAAATTGATCCTGATAATGCTACTCCCGATGAAATCGCTCAATACTCAAAACATTCTGATGATGCAACCAAAGTGGCTTGCATCATGATAGCTACAATGAACCCAGAATTGCAAAGAATATATGAAGACTACTGGCCCTATGAAATGCACAAAGAGCTGGCGGAAAAGTTCCGCAAGCCGGAGCACATAGAAAAGCATGAAGTAGTCAAAGCTTTCACCAATGCGAAGCCAAAGTATGGAGAGTCTATCTGTAACCACGTGCAGAGGATGCAAGGATACGTGGAAAGGCTTAGGAAGCTTGAGATGCCAGTTCATGAGGATTTAGCAGTAGACATAGTGCTAAATTCTCTGCCTAGTTCATATGACCAGTTCACGTTGGCGTATCATCTGAACAATTCTCAGGCCACTCTGGCCGAACTGCATCGCATGCTTCGCACCGCTAAGGACGGAATGAAGGGTAAGAGTGTACCCGCAGCTAATGAAGTCGTCCTGGCTATTACTGGTGGAAAGGGGAAGAAGAGAAAGGGCCCTCCTAAGCAGAATTGGAGGGAAAAGGTGCATGTTGGATCGTCCAGCAACGGCTCCAAACCCAAGACTTCTGGCATTCCTCATAATGCCAATCCCAAGGAAGCAGAGTGCTTCTATTGCAAAGCAAGGGGCCATTGGAAGAGAAGCTGCCCTACATACCTGCAAGATTTGAAGGATGGCAAAGTCAAGCCGTCTTCGGCAGGTATTTACACTATCTTTAAAAACTCACCATCTTTCGTTTCTTGGGTCCTTGATACAGGATGTGGTTTTCACATTTGTTCTGATTTGCAGGGCCTAAGGGAAAGCAGGGAGGTAGAGCATGGTAGACTCAACCTGATCATGGGGAATAGGAGATCGTTGCTTGTGACCAAGATCGGGACTTATAGTTTAGTGCTCAATAGTGGTGTTAGTTTAGATCTTTTTAATTGTTGCTATTCGCCAGAAATGGCAAGGAATATTATTTCATTTCATGCATTGTTTAGACAAGGTTTATAGTTTTCGTTTGATAATAGTAATGGTTCCATTTCTGTTTTTCAAAATGGTATTTCTGTATTTACTGCTTTACCTTGTGATGGTGTGTATGAAACTGTGCAATGTGTAGACAATTTAGGTCATAGTGTAAACTTTATTGATTCTTCTAGTGGTGTAGAAAAGGCGTGCTTGTGGCACTGTCGTCTTGGGCACATTAACAAGAAACGCATCGCCCAACTCCAAAAGGATGGAGTGTTGGAATCATTCGACCTCAAATCGGATGATGTATGCGAGTCTTGTCTTTTGGGCAAGATGACGAAATCACCTTTCAAGGGTTCCTTTGAAAGAGGTGAAGGTCTTTTAGACATCATACACACAGATGTGTGTGGTCCCTTCAGATCTACCACAAAAGACGGTACACGGTTCTACGTGACCTTCACTGACGATTTTAGTAGATACGGTTATATCTACTTGATCAAACACAAGTCAGACACCTTTGAAAAGTTCAAAGAGTTCAAAAATGAAGTTGAGAATCAATTGGGCAGGAAGATAAAGATGCTCAGGTCCGATAGAGGCGGAGAGTATCTTAGTATCGAGTTCCTAGACTATCTGAAGGAATGTGGAATAGTTTCACAGTTATCGCCTTCTCGGACACAACAGTTGAACGGTGTTGCCGAGAGACGTAACCGAACCTTGTTAGACATGGTTCGTTCCATGATGAGTCGAGCTTCACTTCCCATCCACTTCTGGGGGTATGCCTTAGAGACTGCTGCCCACATCCTTAATCTTGTCCCTACTAAGAAGGTTGCTAAAAAGCCTCATGAGATGTGGACGGGGAAAGTTCCCTCGTTAGCACATATCAAAGTCTGGGGTTGTGAGGCTTTCGTTAGACGAGAGACTCACGATAAACTCGCAGAGAGAAGCGAGAAATGTTTTTTCATTGGATATCCCAAACAGTCCTTTGGATACCTGTTCTACAGACCAAGCGAGGACGTGGTCTTTGTAGCGAGACGGGGATTCTTTCGAGAGAGAACTCATATTCAAAGAGGACAGTGGGAGTACCATTGACCTTGAAGAGATTCAAGAGTCACCCGATGATGCAACCTTAGGAGAAACTAGCAACCAACAAGAGGAAGAAGTTCCTGTTGGTCCGACTGACATATCCTTACCTCTTAGACGCTCTAGTAGAGTTAGCATGCCACCCGAGTTTTATGGATTCCATATAACTACGGATGGAGATACGTTTGTCAGTGATAGGACACTGATAAATTTGGATGAACCTGCTAACTACCGGGAAGCGGTGGCGGGCCCTGAGTCTGCCAAGTGGAAAGAGGTAATGGACAGCGAGATCAAGTCCATGTATGACAATCAAGTTTGGAACTTGGTTGACAATGTACCGGGTCGAAAGACAGTCGGGTGCAAATGGATCTTCAAGAAGAAGACCGACATGGACGGAAAGGTACACACTTTTAAAGTAAGACTGGTTGCGAAGGGCTTTACTCAAACCCCAGGGATTGACTATGATGAGACCTTCTCACCAGTGGCTAAGATAAAGTCAATTAGGATTATGCTGGTCATAGCTGCATTTCATGACTATGAAATTTGGCAGATAAACGTCAAAACCGCTTTCCTTAATGGGAAGTTGACTGAGGATGTTTACATGAATCAGCCAGAGGGTTTTGTTGATGCAAAGTATCCTGACAAAGTGTGTAAGCTTGAGAAATCCATCTATGGATTAAAACAAGCTTCTCGCAGCTGGAATCTTTGTTTCCATGAGAAAGTCAAAGAATTTGGTTTCTCTAGGAGCGAGGATGAGTCTTGCGTATATGTCAAAGCTAGTGGGAGTATAGTCACTTTCCTGGTGCTGTATGTAGATGACATACTGCTCATGGGAAACGACGTCCCGACCTTGCAAGATGTCAAGTCTTGGCTCGGGAAGTGTTTCGCCATGAAAGACCTAGGAGAGGCAGCCTATATTCTCGGGATAAGAATATTGAGAGATAGGAAGAAGAGACTAATTGGACTTAGTCAGAGTACATACTTGGACAAGGTACTGAAAAGATTTAGTATGGAAAATTCCAAGAAGGGAGAGCTACCAATGCAAAGTAATGCTAAGCTGAGTAAGACTCAGAGTCCAAGTACAGACGAGGAAATTGCGGACATGAGTCGGGTACCTTACGCTTCGGCTGTAGGGTCGATCATGTACGCCATGACGTGTACTTGTCCCGACGTGGCCTTTGCCTTGAGCATGGTCAGTCGATACCAGGGGAACCCTGGTAGGGCGCATTAGACAGCGGTCAAAAACATACTCAAGTATCTGCGTAGGACAAAGAACTTTGTTTTAGTCCTTGGTGGCAGTGATACCTTGAGAGTTGATGGGTATACTGATGCCAGCTTTCAGACAGATAGAGACAACGGTCGGTCTCAGTCAGGCTGGGTATTCCTGTTGAATGGGGGAGCAGTGACTTGGAAAAGTTCCAACCAAGAGACGGTGGCTGATTCAACGTATGAATCAGAGTACATCGCAGCGAGTGAAGCGGCAAAGGAAGCGGCTTGGCTGAAGAACTTCATCGGTGACCTTGGAGTAGTCCCGAGTATTCAGGAGCCTGTGGAACTGTTCTACGATAACGAAGGAGCGGTTGCTTTGACAAAGGAACCAAGAGATCATGAAAGTCCAGACATATCGACAGAAAGTACCACTACATAAGACATAAGGTAGAAGAAGGTCACCTCATAGTGAAGAGGGTATCATCAGAAGATAATCCTGCAGATCCCTTGACAAAGGCTCTGAGTAGGGTTAAGCACTATCAACATGCACGGCGCATAGGATTAACAGATGACATTAGTTTTTGTAATTAGATAGGATTTGAAACTTGTTGCAATATAAATGTAATTAACTTTGGTGAATTAATAATATAGTTTTGTTGATGAGTATTTGATACTACCATTTGTTGATTGTTTATCATTGTGTTTCAATTTTGCATGTTTACTTCCTGAGTAATTTAATTATTATTCGAATATCCACAGTCACTCATACTTTTTTAGGGAGTAAGTATGAATGAAGACTGTCATGAATTATTTTGTAGATTGTCTAATGAGTTAGACATAGCAATAAGATTGCTACAATATTCATGAGTACTTAGAAAATAGGGATTTGAGTATTGGATAAACCCACGCTCAATAGATTGCTTCATGGATTTCATCATAAGCAATGTTGAGACGATAATATCTTTTGATCTTTAAGTAGAGACATATGAGTTATGTTTTACCAAGCGGTTGTTCATTGACAATGCGAAAACGCATCGGTAACACGGTGTTATAAAACGTGTTGTTGTGAATGATTTGACTAGTAAAAGACATAAGTATATGAGTCAAAACTTATTCGTCCCTTGACCCTGTCGGGAAAACAGATATCTGTAGGCCTCTCGATGATTTTGAAGTTGACTGAAAGGGTTGGCCAACCAGGACTAAATTGATATGCTCAATTAGTAGTCTTAAAGTCATATGCAAATCAGAAATCGAGAAACAGAGAATCAGACCAGGATTGATTCTAATCCATGTCTTGAGTCTGAAAAATATCTTGTTGGACGGAGGATCATCTGATCACTTATCATTGGACAGAACTGACTAGGTCAGAGTTCGGCAGCGGTTTCTAGGAAGCTACAGTTGCTAATTAATTAGAGGTTAAATTGGTAATTTTAGTCATAGACTTATCCAAGTGGGAGACTGTTGGATTAGGTGTCTAAGCCATGACTAATAATTAGTATTTACCTAATTAATAGTAGCATAGTCTATTTGGGTTGCCCTCATAGTTGGAGGATTGGCAGAAAGTCCGGTAGAGAGAAAGATTGATTTATTATATGATTAATAAATCAATAGAAATTAAATAAATAGTTTATTAATATATTTAAGTGATAATATATTAATTAGAAACTATAATAATTAATTAGTAATTTTTCTGGAATTAATTGGAATTAATTTGGTGGTTAAATTAATTAATTAAAGGTACAGGGACTAAAACTGTAATTATTCAATAGTTGAGTAAGTGACAGTTTGAGTGAGTGTGTGACCAGCGAAATTATATATGGAAACATATATATTTTCGATTTTAATAATGAGGATAAAAGGATTTGAATTAATAAGATAATAGTTTATCTTGATTTGAGTGAGTATGTGACCAGCGAAATTATATATTTTCGATTTTAATAATGAGTAAGTGACTCTTCTTATAACACCCGGCTTTTTCAAACAAAATACACCCAAATTTTTTTTTTCATTTTTAAACGCAGTTTCAAACATACAAAACTAACTGTTTAGGTGTATAAGTTATTACAAAAAGGGTACAAGTGTATCAAGGAGTATATATCAAGAGTAAACTCCTTCTAAGCTGGGCTGCTACAACGAACAGTCCTATCCATGAGCTACATCTTTACCCTTAACAGGGTCACGCTCACCTGCAGGGACAATTCACACATATACGATGAGCTATAAAGCTCAATGAGTAATCATATAAACAATTTAACATATAAACATATACTTAAGTTGTTAGAACTCCATACAGTGTACATTCCTGTTTAAATCGACATTTGGATATCAATCCAATCTCCTAGCCACAAGGGCCGTTGTTATTTGGATACTACTTCCAATCTCCTAGCTATATAAGCCGTTATTATTTGGATATTACATCCAATCTCCTAGCCATATAGGCCGTTTATTTTGGATACGGAATCCAATCTCCTAGCCACGAAGGCCGTTAACATTTGGATACGAAATCCAATCTCCTAGCCTCAAAGGCCGTTATACCATACCAATTGGGTAATTAACTAACTTATAGATTACCATTTCAAATGCTAAGGCTACTTCCAATTTCAAGAGTTCAATCAATACGAATATCACAACTAATATAAGAGAGATTACTCACCTGGTATTGAAGCTCTTTACAGTTCTAGTTTGCACCACCGAAGCTATCACAAACCTCTAAGGTTTTCCTGCACCTACACAATCACACACATACCATGTAGAGGTGAAAACCTTTTTTTTTAACCATCTAGGTTTGAAACTCGATTTCAATAGCTAAGACTTGTTATTAAAAGCATTTCAACACATCCCAAGCATGTGTATAAGTTCAATTTCTAGCCATACACAGGTGGTCCTTCACCACAACTCGAAACCCACCCAAAATGACCAAATCAACCGTTCAAAAGAGCTAGAACCGTAAACCTTACCTTCAAGAAGTGGAATACCGAAGATTACTTCAATCCTTCAAGTTATAGCCTTCCAATTTGGTCCAAAATGATTTGGGAAATGTTTCTAGGGTTTAGAAGAGGTTTTGGTTCGAGAATTGTCCAAGAAATGGCTGAAAATCGCAATAAAAAGGGGTGGGCCTGTGCGCAGCACGACCCGTGTCCAAAGTTACACGACCCGTGTAACTTACGGTATACTTTTGAAGTTTTAGTCTGCAGAACTACACGACCCGTGTCAAAATTACACGACCCGTGTAATTCACTGTATGCCCAACAAGTTCAAAAGACTTCCCTACACGACCCGTGTAACCTGCTTCTAGCATTTTTCAACTTCAAATTCCTTCCAAATGAAATTCTAACTATCCAAAATCTTGCAATAATCCAACTAATCTTAATTACCTTAAGATTAATATATAAATACTTACCGAAAGTAATGTGGTGTTACAAATTCTCCCCTTCTTCAAAAGATTCCGTCCTCGGAATCATGCAAAGAGTTGGGGGTATTTCTCCTTCATTTCATCCTCAACTTCCCATGTCATATCAGAACCTTTATGGTGTCGCCAAAGTACTTTAACTATATTAATCTTCTTGTTTCGCAGCTGTCTCAGTTTCCGATCTAACACTTTCTTGGGTTGTTCTGAATACTTTAGTTTTTCATCTAGTTAAATATCAGCAAGAGGTATTCGTTGGGACTCATCAAACAATGTTTTCCGCAAGTGGGACACATGGAAAACATTGTGGATACCTTGAAGTTCATCAGGTAACTCCAATCGGTACGCCACAGCTCCGACTTTTTGGGATATCCAGAAGGGTCCTATAAAACGAGGACTCAACTTTTCTTTCTTCCCGAAGCGAATTAAACCTTTCCAAGGGGATACTTTGAGCATCACCATTTCTCCCACTCGGAATTCCAACGGTTTCACCCGCTTATTAGCATATTGTTTTTGACGGTTTTGAGCAACTTTCAAGTGTTCCCGGATTTGTTTAATCTTTTCTTCAGTTTGAGCTACTATCTCGGGTCCGGCCAACGGCTTTTCCCCCACTTCAGTCCAGCAAGTCGGGGTACGACATGGTGCTCCATATAACGCTTCATACGGGGCCATCTGAATGCTGGAATGAAAATTGTTGTTGTAAGCAAATTCTACCAAAGGTAAATGATCTTCCCAACTCCCGCCAAAGTCTATTACACACGTCCGAAGCATGTCTTCTAAAGTCTATATAGTTCTTTCACTTTGCCCATCAGTTTGCGGGTGATACGCGGTACTCATAAGTACTTTTGAACCCTACTGCTCTTGAAGTCTTTGCCAAAATCGGGAAGTAAATCTGCTATCTCGATCGGATACAATCGACGACGGTAATCCATGTCGACGAATTACCTCGTCAATGTATATTTTCGCCAACTTTTCGACTTTGAAATTTTCACTAATCGGTAAAAATTGCGCCGATTTCGTCAATCGATAAACCACTACCCAAACAGTATCATGCCCGCGCGGTGTTCGAGGTAGTTTTGTTACGAAATCCATTGTAATATTATCTCATTTCTTTTCTGGAATTGGTAACGGTTGAATTTCGCCATACGGTTTCTGATGGTTCGACTTTACTTGCAAACAAGTCAGGCATTTTTCTACATACCTTCCAATATATCTTTTCATTCCTGGCCACCAATACATAGGCTTTAGCGTTCGGTACATCTTGGTACTGCCCGGGTGTACAGCATATCTGCTACAATGAGCATATTCTAAAAGTAAACCCCGCGCCTCACCTTGCTTAGGCACCCACACACGGCTTCTAAAAGTCTTCAACCGCTGAGAGTTTTCAACTAGATGATTTATATACCCGACCATCCGTTCACTTTTCACGTTCTCGGTCTTGCAGGCTTCTTCTTGTGCCACACGAATTAACTCGGGTAGTCGACTCGCCACACCCATACACGTGGATGAAATCTTCAAAGGATATTGTTTTCAGCTCAGGGCATCTGCAACCACATTCGCTTTGCCGGGATGGTATTGTATTTCACAATCAAAATCTTTAAGTAAATCCATCCACCTTTGCTGTCTCATATTCAATTCTTTCTGGTCAAATAAATACTTCAGGCTTTTATGATCTGAGTAGACCACAAACTTTACGCCATATAAGTAGTGTCTCCAAAGCTTCAAAGCTAAAATTATTGCAGCCAATTCGAGATCATGTACCGAGTACTTTTTCTCAGCTTCTTTTAATTGACGGGACGCATAAGCGATTACTCGACCTTTCTGCATTAGCACACATCCAAGGCCCACCCGTGAAGCATCACTATAAACCACGTAGTCTTCCCCGTCTTGCGGTAAGGCTAAAACCGGAGCTTCACATAAGGCTTGCTTTAATGAAAGGCTGCTTGTTGTCTATCCGTCCATTCAAACTTTTCACCCTTCTTGGTCAACTTAGTCAACGGGGCAGCAATCGAAGAGAAATTCTCTACAAATCTTCTATAGTAACCCGCCAGTCCAAGAAAACTACGTATTTTCGTTGGACTCCGAGGCGGTTCCCATTTCATTACAGCTTCAATCTTTGTTGGATCAACTTTGACACCTTCACTATTGATAACATGCCCAAGAAACTATACTTCTCTTAGCCAGAATTCACACTTGGAAAACTTCGCGTATAACTTTTCTCAGCGAAGTAATTCCAATATATGGCGTAAATGAACACCGTGTTCAACCTGGCTTCGAGAATACACCAAAATATCGTCTATGAATACAATAACAAAAGTATCAAGGAATGGGTGACATACTCTGTTCATGAGATCCATAAATGCTGCTGGAGCATTGGTTAACCCAAAAGGCATAACCAAAAACTCATAATGACCATAATGAGTACGGAATGCGGTCGTCGGAATATCTGATTCTCGAATCTGCAACTGATGATACCCCAACCTCAGATCAATTTTCGAAAAATACGTCGCCCCCTGAAGTTGATCGAACAAATCGTCGATTCTCGGTAATGGGTATTTGTTTTTCACCGTGATTTTATTCAATTCTCGATAGTCGATACACATACGCATCGACCCATCTTTCTTCTTTACAAACAGAATAGGCGCTCCCCACGGTGAAGAGCTCGGTCTAATTAAACCCAGATCTAGAAGTTCTTCCAACTGTTTCCTCAATTCCTCCATTTCTGAAGGTGCCAATCGATATGGAGCCCGAGCAACAGGTGCAACTCCCGAAACTAATTCAATTGCAAATTCAACTTGTCGGTCTGGTGGTAATCCAGGGAGTTCTTCAGGAAAAACGTCTGGAAATTCGTTTACAACTTTTACACTTTCCTTTCACACCTGATCTGATTTAGCAAAAGACACATATGCTAAATAAGACGTCCCTCCTTTACTGACACTACTCCGGGCTTGAGCAAAGGAGATAACCGGCATTCTCAGACGCGGTCTTTCACCCTGGATTTTAATCCATGCCCCTTCTGGTGTTAAAACTGTAATACTCTTGTTTCTGCAATCCATGTTAGCATAATTTGTTGCCAACCAATCCATACCCACAATTACTCCAAACTCCTTGGTAGTCATCGGCTTCAGATCTATAGGGAAAGTGGTCCCGTAGATCTTAAGCTGACAACCTTCAATATGTTCTGACACCCAAACATACCTACCATCTGCCACTGCTACTTCTAAACTTTCATCCATAGGAGTTAGGGGAACATTCAACGAGACATCATAGACGTTGACACGAAACAATGAGTAGCTCCAGGATCAAATATTACGTATACTGGAATTGAATTTAGAGTGAATATACCTGTAATTACGTTAGTCTTTTCACGAGCCTCTTCCCCTGTCATTTGGAACGCCCGTGATGCTACTGGTCCTCCCCGACCCTTTACCTCTTCTTTCTTTCCTCCCCGCTCCTCTCTAGGTTTATCACTATGTGCTCCAGCTTTTATCTGGGGAGAGTTTGGGCGAATATGATCTGTTGCCCCACATTGGAAACACCTCCGCTCTGCCCGACAATCTCGAGCGATATGCCCTTGCTTTCCACAGTTACGACAACCCGACAATGGAATATCGGCTCGACAATTTCCAAAGTGCTTTTTCCTGCACTTTTCACACCACTTTGCTTCCTCTTTCGGACCTTTGCCTTTAAAATTAGACCCTGTCTGTTGCGACTTTTTCTGAGGCGTCCACGGTTGTTCCTCCGCTTTTCGTTTAGTTTCCACAACTTTCTTTTCCTCCTCCTGTCTCTGAAGTTCCGTCTCTCTTTCTGTGGCTCTATCCACCACCTGTCGGAAGGAGGACAACTGAAGCGGTTGCACAATTTCTCTAATTCAGGGTTTTCAATCCCCACACGTATTTATCAATTTTTCTTTTCTCGGTGTTTATTTGGTGTTCAGCAAATCTGGCCTTTTCGAGAAAACTCATCGTATATTCTTGCACTGTATGTGACCCTTGTTCCAAGTGTAAAAATTCTTCCTCTAACCTTTTCACAGCCACCTCGGAACAATATTCTTCGTTGAATTTAGTTTTGAACTGTTCCCATAATAATAACTGGGTCAAATCGGGACCCAATGCTTTACTGAACACTTGCCACCAGTATAATGCATTATCGGTTAATTGATTTGTGGCAAACTCCACCTTGTCCCCCTCAGCACACTTACTGATTCGAAACACCTTCTCTGTATGCATCAACTATTCCATAGCTTGGACCGGATTATCCGTCCCTGAAAACTCTTTGGGCTTGCATCCCAGAAAAGTTTTATAAGTACATTCTGTCTTTTTCCCAAAACTTCCTTCTCCTTGGACTTCTTTCTCATCACGAACTCTACTTTCCCCTTGACTCTCATTTTCAGGCTGCTTGTCGTGAACTTGCTTTGCAGCACTTTCATCACGTGCATTTATCAAAGTAGGTAATAGTTCACGTACCACATCAGCTACAATGGTGCGTAAATCTGGTGGATTTTCATTTGCTAGTCCACTCGCACCTCTACCAACCGAGCCTCACCTCTCGAGGCTCCACGCCCCGAATTTCCTCGCGTAGGATTACTTCTAGTACTTCTCATACTTCAAAATTTAACAAATTGTTAGGTTATATATAATAACAAACTTATACACAACCAAATGTTCAACATGTCTATTATCTCTCAAGGTTTAAGTCCAGGGATCTATTCTATAGACACCTAGTTCACTTAAACCACGGCTCTGATACCAACTTGTAACACCCGGCTTTTTCAAACAAAATACACCCAATTTTTTTTTTCATTTTTAAACGCAGTTTCAAACATACAAAACTAACTGTTTAGGTGTATAAGTTATTACAAAAAGGGTACAAGTGTATCAAGGAGTATATATCAAGAGTAAACTCCTTCTAAGTCAGGCCGCTACAACGAACAGTCCTATCCATGAGCTACATATTTACCCTTAACAAGGTCACGCTCACCTGCAGGGACAATTCACAGATATACGGTGAGCTATAAAGCTCGATGAGTAATCATATAAACAATTTAACATATAAACATATACTTAAGTTGTTAGAACTCCATACAGTGTACATTCCTGTTTAAATCGACATTTGGATATCAATCCAATCTCCTAGCCACAAGGGCCGTTGTTATTTGGATACTACATCCAATCTCCTAGCTATATAAGCCGTTATTATTTGGATATTACATCCAATCTCCTAGCCATATAGGCCGTTTATTTTGGATACGGAATCCAATCTCCTAGCCACGAAGGCCGTTAACATTTGGATACGAAATCCAATCTCCTAGCCTCAAAGGTCGTTATACCATACCAATTGGGTAATTAACTAACTTATAGATTACCATTTCAAATGCTAAGGCTACTTCCAATTTCAAGAGTTCAATCAATACGAATATCACAACTGATATAAGAGAGATTACTCACCTGGTATTGAAGCTCTTTACAGTTCTAGTTTGCACCACCGAAGCTATCACAAACCTCTAAGGTTTTCCTGCACCTACACAATCACACACATACCATGTAGAGGTGAAAACCTTGTTTTTTAACCATCTAGGTTTGAAACTCGATTTCAATAGCTAAGACTTGTTATTAAAAGCATTTCAACACATCCCAAACATGTGTATAAGTTCAATTTCTAGCCATACACAGGTGGTCCTTCACCACAACTCGAAACCCACCCAAAATGACCAAATCAACCGTTCACAAGAGCTAGAACCGTAAACCTTACCTTCAAGAAGTGGAATACCGAAGATTACTTCAATCCTTCAAGTTATAGCCTTCCAATTTGGTCCAAAATGATTTGGGAAATGTTTCTAGGGTTTAGAAGAGGTTTTGGTTCGAGAATTGTCCAAGAAATGGCTGAAAATCGCAATAAAAAGGGGTGGGGCCTGTGCGCAGCACGACCCGTGTCCAAAGTTACACGACCCGTGTAACTTACGGTATACTTTTGAAGTTTTAGTCTGCAGAACTACACGACCCGTGTCAAAATTACACGACCCGTGTAATTCACTGTATGCCCAACAAGTTCAAAAGACTTCCCTACACGACCCGTGTAATTCCTACACGACCCGTGTAACCTGCTTCTAGCATTTTTCAACTTCAAATTCCTTCC
The DNA here is from genome assembly GCA_023525715.1 of Cichorium intybus. Classification (NCBI taxonomy): domain Eukaryota; kingdom Viridiplantae; phylum Streptophyta; class Magnoliopsida; order Asterales; family Asteraceae; genus Cichorium; species Cichorium intybus. The sequence goes on along the minus strand of CM042009.1, from coordinate 117,001,650 downwards.
AAATGAAATTCTAACTATCCAAACTCTTGCAATAATCCAACTAATCTTAGTTACCTTAAGATTAATATATAAATACTTACCGAAAGTAATGTGGTGTTACACTTCTGGACTGTCTTCTCCATTGCTTTGGGTGTGACTTCATTTGAGGCAAGATCTCTTTGCTGCTAGCTTCAAGAACAAGATCAAAAGGTTGGTTAATTTCTTATTTGATCTTTAGAAATAATTGTTGGCTTTAGGATTTTAGTTTATTATCTTCATAGAAGAAAACATAGATCTTTCTAGGGTTGCATGTGAACCATAAGATTTATTTGTTCATTGTTTGCTAGAAAACCCTTCACATACATCATCGTCTGTGCATCTTTCTATTGTCTATGTCTCTAAAACTAGGATTTTAACATACATCGTCTCTCCGCCTCTCGTTGTTCAGCCCGCCATCCAAGCCTCCAACGACCCAACATCACAAAGTCAAGTAAGCAACATACATAAGTATATCATTTCTTTGCTTTTGCCTCTTTCTGTCTTGCTACTTAATCTAAAGTCAGTCCTCTCTACCTCTATTGGTATTTCTTCAATCTAATTATGTTTCCACTTAATTGTAATTAAGGGGTTTTGTGATTGTTTTCAACATTTTCAGTGAACGGACCAAAATCACAGCGAAAAGAAACCATCAAGTCATCTAACAAAATTAAAGTTGAATTGAAATATGCCACATATACTATCATGGAAATAAAAAGATAGTAAATTTTCTTATTTACTTCTATATCTCTAAAAAGTGCATACTGGATCCCATCGATGCCTAATAAAGTAAAAAACTTAATTAATTGGAATAACATCATATGTTAAACAACCAAAAATAAAATCTCTCATTTGAATTGTTACCTATTTTATATGAAACCATGAATTAAAGACCAGTTGCATTAGCTTCTTTCGACATTGGCAAATTAATACCCACAAGTAGGCTTGGGGGAGTGGCTATCGCCATGGTTATGTGTCACACGCCAAACACCGCCTAGCCATGGCCATTCGCCAGTCCAATGTCACACACACACACAGAGAGAGGAATAAATGTCATCAACCATTTTCAAACATATTGCCGACCATTTTTATAAAAAAAATTGACTTGTTTAAAAAAAATTAAATCAAAATTTTAAACTTTCATTCAACCACTATAAATATACACATTAACCTCCACATTTCACTACACAATCTCAAAACTTCTCTAAATACATTATTCAAAAACACCAAAATGTCTTCACCTAGACAAGCAAAAACCTCAAGAAGAAGCAACAAAAAAACTTCAAATCCTTCACCAACACCAATATATTATAAACCACAATTGGATCGTATTATTTATTCACCCATGGATTTCCATTTTCTAGCTATGGCTCCACAATATTTTTCATATCAACATCAATATCCATCACAATCATGTCAATACCACTACCCCAATCCGATTTGACCATTTTGAGATGGTTCAAGAAACCTAATTCGCATAACAAATGGTAACGATTCTTCCGGTGATGGACCACAAGCCAACCCTAAAAACAAAATGAAGACCCCACACACACCTTGGACCCCACTCGAAGAGAAGGTGTTAGCTGAAGCATTACTAGACGTTTTCGAGGACCCGATTTATGGTTACGACCAAAATGGCCCCACTTTTAGTCTAATAGTGTGGGAAAGCTTTATTAGCCGAATGGGGAAAGAAAATTACTGCTCGAAAGATCAAACTTGCTCCAAAATAGAGGAACACAAACAAAAACACATTGAAGTTCGTTGGGGTGCACATAAACGTGAAGCGCTCTTGGCCAAATGGTGCAAACGATACAAGCATCATATTAATAGCTCGTGACGTTTACCGGTAAATATGAATAAACCTTTTTGTAAATTCTTCGTTTTGGTTAGTTGTGAAGATCAAACAAAACTGACAAAATCTTGAATCTTTCGATGATTTCACGAGTGCTTCGAAAAGAAGCTAAATTTCGCAAGCAAACATAGCCAATCTTTTAATGGTCATATCGAGATAGACCTCAATGAAGTCAAACTTACAAAGTATCAAGGCGAAGCCATCATATGCGACTAGATCAAGCGAATAGAAAACTAAATGATGTTGAAGGTTCTTCGAGCCGAAGTGAGGAGACGAGGGGTTGAATAAAAGAATCAATAAACTGTTAGTGATTGAACAAGCAAAAGAAAAACTCCTAATGAAAGATGTTTCAACGTTGCTTGAGAACGAACATCGAATTGCGTTAAAGGTGATGACAGAACTTTCGAAACAATATAATTTGGATGATAAATAGAATTTAGGTTTGGTTTGTGTTTTAAATCTACCATTAAGTTATGTTTTAAGTCAAGTGTTAAGAGGCTGTTTGGATTTGAGTTTTAAAAGTGCTTTTTAGCTTTTTGGCTTTTTAAAAAGCCAATAAGCTGAAAGGAGTGTTTGGGTAACCAAAAGCATTTATTTTTTTAACTTTTCAGACCATTATAGAAAGCCATTTTAAAAAAGCCATGAATTCTTGGCTTTTTAACTATAAAAGTGCTTTTTAATTGTAAAATGACACAATTACCCTCAACTTATCATTTACGTATCATCATCAACGTCTCTCTATCACATTCGCGAACACACCCCCCCTTGTCTGTCGCTGCATTCCATCTCCTCCGGCGAGTGGAGCATCCCTTCTCCGGCGATTACAGCGCCGTTCGCCCAGCTCCGGCGATTGGAGCATCCCTTCTCCGGCGATTACTCCTCCGATCAGTAAGCTTCCATGCCTGTAAGTTGATTTATGTTCCCGATTTCTGCATCTCCATCGTCTGCATCATCTCCGATCGGTATTCCTTGCATCTCCGATCGGTAAGTTGATTTATGTTCACGATTTCTGATATGATTGTTAATTCTTGAATCTATTTATGATAAATCCGATTTCTGATTATAATGAATCCGATTTCTTGAATGTTCATCCCAATCCTTGACTGTTTTCTGTTTTATTGACTGTTTCTTGACTATCTTATCTGTATTTTGATTGTTTATTGACTGTTAATCCCGATTTCTTGAATGTTCATCCCGATTTCTGATTTTATGCAATAGATGTTTCCTGTTTTTTCTCATTTTTTCCATGTTTCCTGTCATAAAGCTTGTTCTATATTGTTTATGTAGGTTAAAGATTGTTATATATTGTCATAAAGCTTGTTTTTCTCATTTTTTTCCATGTTTCCTGTCACGATTTCTTACATGTTTATGTGGGTTAAAGATTGTTCTATATTTTGCTTGAACTAATAAGAAATATGATGTTGATTTTCAGAACTAAGAAAGATTGTTTATGTGGGTTAAAGATTGTTTCCTGTCATGATTTCTTAACATGTTTCCTGTCAAGATTTCTTACATGTTTATGTAAAATTAGTAAATAGTTGTGAAAATGTAAAAATGTTCTTTTTGGTCATTTTACATGTATAAAAGCTTATCCAAACACTTTTTTTTACCTTCTTATCAACTTTTAACTTTTCCCACCACATTAGCTTATCCAAACACTTTTTTAAAACCTCTTTTTTGAAAAGTCAAAAGCTCATAAGCACTTTTGCCCAAAAGTGCTTATGAGCTAAATAAGCTTAGCCAAAAGTGCTTATGAGCTAAATAAGCTTAGCCAAACAGAGTCTAAGTCATGTTTTAAATTCAATATTAATTCTTATTTTAAATGAAATATGTAGGTTATGTTTCATGGTGTTTTCTATTTAATATAAAATATTTGTTTATTTTATAAAAGAGTAAATTACGCAAATGGTCCCTATGGTTTGAGATGATTTACACGTTTGGTTCTTAACTATTTTCTAACTCAGACCATTTCGTAAGGCTCAACTTTATTAATGTCTATCCGGATATAACCATTGGAAATTTGGCTATGCGTGTTTGTGAAAATTTTGCTTCTTCTTCAAAACACCTATAAAATCATTGAAAGATTCAAGATTTAGTCATTTTGGTTTGTTCTTCACAACCAATCTAAATAAATATTTCAAAAAAGTTTCTTTATACTTAACCGGTAAACGTCATCGGCTTTTGATACGATATCGGTATCTTTTTGCACCACTTGGCAAAAAGCGTTTCATTAAGTAGGTTTTTTAATTCGACCGGTAATATCCTTTCCTCATTCAATTACTAAAACTTTCCTACTTTTAGACTAAACGTAGCGTAATTTTGATAGTCATCACATACCAGGTCTTTGAAAACGTCTAGCCACTTTTCGGCCAACACCTTCTCTTCAAGTGGAGTCCAAGACATATGGGGGTCTAAATTTGTTCTAAACGTAATGCATGTTAATAAGGTAATTTTATAGGTGTTAATAAGGTAATTTTAAATAAACCCTTATCTAAAGTAAGTACATCGGAAGAATCACCAAAGGAATCCATTTGCTGTGTGACTTGGGCTTCTTAAACCGTCAGAATTAAATAAAATTCAGGTTAGGATCTTCTGATAAGACATATGTATATAATATCAAACACACAAATACACACATATGTCCACACACAAATACACTTATATCATATCAGATAAGGGTTTATTTAAAATTACCTTATTAACATGCATTGTGATAAAAATTGAAATGTATAATGAGGCTGTAATAAAAAATATTGTAGTCTTAACCAAAAAGTGAAATTTTGAAGATGAATAACAAAGACGATCCAATTGTGGTTTATAATATATTGATGACAGAAAACTCAGTGAAGAATTTGAAGTTTCTTTATTTGTTCTTCTTAAGGTTTTTACTGCTAGGTGAAAGATTTTGGCATTTATGAAAGATGTTCTGAGAGATGTATAAAAAGAAATTTTGAGATTGTGTAGCAAAATTTGGAGGTTAGCGTGTATATTTACGGTGGTTGGATGAAAGTTTATAATTAAGATATTTTTTAGAAAAACTAGTCAAAAATTTTATAGGTGCGTGACAAGTAATGTCTCTTATCATGAAAAAACATCCAAATAATCGATGAACAACTTACGCCTCAGATATCTTGGTGGATAATGAATCATCAAATGAGCCTTGACTCATCAAGAGTAGCAAATATCTTTCTTACATCACTGGCATTGGTTCATCACTAATAGTAATTTACAGCAAAAGACCATTTTTATTTTCAAAATAAAATATACTTTTATATCGTTACAACGATTCTAACGAATTTTTTGGAAAACTAATTTTCAGTATTGTAATTCGCTGCTAAAAAACAAATTCAACGAACAAAATTAATCGACGATTGAAAACGGTTTACTAAAATCAATCGCATGAATCAGAAGCAAACAAATCAAAAGGCAGAAAATCAATTTGAAAATGAAAAGCAAGGTAACTGAATGTGATTTGAAAGAGAGTGAATAAGCTTGAGTTGTTGATAATGCGTCAGAAGTAGCTGGTTGTAAGATCACATTTTTCTACTAAGGAAAAAATCATTGACAATACGTCTAATTTTTTCGTCATCCGCATTATCATACTGTATACTCTTACTGATCAAAGACAAACTTTTATGAAAAAAAAGGGAATTAAAACAGAACAAAACGCATGCATCTACCTCTTATTGCCACTAATCTAACACCGAAAAAAAGTAACATCGAGAGGTAACTAGTACGGCACCCTGGATCATTTAATCCGGTAAAACTTTGGCCTTCGATCATGGAATTTGAACATTGAGTTAACCGAATAACACATAATTCACAGATTGAGAAACTTTTGACGATTATAAAGAAGGAGCAAATATGTACTAAAAAAGAAACACGGATGTTAGAGGAGAAGAAACCAGATATTAGTTGGTAAGCCGGAAACCCTAGACGAGCTGCCGATGAAATCTACGGCGTGTGGTATATAAAGTAATCGGCAAATGGCTATGTAAAGTGTAAACCCTAGTTGATGCGGACTCAGCCGGAAACCCTAGTTATGTAAACACTGTCTTTTATGGGCCTCGATTTAAACTTTGTACATAAAGGCTAAATGGCCCGTAACAGATGATTATGATTTTTAAGTTTTAAGTGATGATAATAAATTATTACATTTTCTTTTTGGAATCAACGGATAATAATTTGAAGTATTTCAGAATGTTAGAGCGGATCCGGTATTTGGACAGACCGCAATTGGTTTTGATAGATTAGAGAAGTGATTAACTTTTTGAGTATTTGTGAAAATATTATCATTTCTAAGATGTTTAATGTTATTATTTTTTTTAACAAAATACATAGTTTATGTATTGTATCGTATAATTTATTTTGTTTATGTTTTATGATTTTTATTAGATGTAAGAAAAATATAAAGTATTTTCTTATGAATTCAGACTTGTTAATCGAATTATATATATGATTTTGAAATTTTGGAATACATTTTATGTTCTATACGTAATATCTACTCTAAAAACTAAAATCTGAAATTTAAATACAAATTGTATTTTTTATAAGAAAAATGTAATTTGAATGTGACATAAAATTAGACTTAATCAAATCTAATGTAGTTCAAAAAATATCATTTTGAAAATATTGGTTATAAAAAAAATGAAGATTTTGAGTGTAGGTGTCTAAATTTTGCAAATCATTTTTCCACTTTTACCTTTTTTTCACCTCTTACCTTTTTTTCACCTTTTATCATAGATTTAAAGGTTATCTTGAAATTAAATTTACAAAAAAAAAAAAAAAAAAAACCAAAAAAATCCTTAAGTTTTCAATTCTATTATGTTTTTGCCTTAAGTATGTTTTTTTTATTTTGTGCATATTTATGTAGAAAATACATATCTATACACGGAAAAAATATTTAAACGTTGTATTTATGTTTTTAGAAAATGTCATTTCCTTATATACATGGCTTTTTTGTATGTGATTATTCTCTTAAAACTTCAAGTCTAATGTTATTTACTTGTTCTTGGTCCATGTCATTGTTTCTTTCTAGTATTCAACTTTTGGTGTGTGTGGGTTTTAACCACAACAAAACATCTTAGGACAATCCTATCACCACCGAGTGATGGTTGTGGTTGGATGATTTCCCTAGCCTTGGGATGGTGGACTTGAGAATTAATGAGTTGTGTGCAAATAAAAACTCTAGCATGAAATCATGATTCTATGTGAAATGTCCCAACTTATGTCATTAGTTTCATATACATGTATTAATCATTCATAAAGTATTAGTATGTATCTTAACACTATTTAAACATACTTTATACCATTAAGAACTAAATGGATGTTTTATTAAGATATTGGTTTAGAATATACTTTAAAATTTGAAGAAAACACACTAAAGTTTGTAATAACAAACTTCACTGATTTTGTAGACTGTTTTACAAAAAAAATGGGCAAAATAATGAAAAATAACATGAGACGAAAAGTGTAGGGAATATAGTCTAATTTTCAGAAATGTATGGATCATCGTATACGGACTTAAGGTTCAGAAGTTACGGACAGAACAGTGAGCAGTGGTCTAAAATGACTTAATATATAAAACTTGTATAATGAGTAGGGAGGAGTGTGGTCCGGGAACCGGACCGAAACCGAACTAGCACTTCTTAAAAACTAAATACCGAACTGAATATAAATATTCGTTCCCAGTTCGGTTTAGATATGGTCGGTTTCCGGTTTGGTTCGATTTTTCATGATAAGGAGTAGTGTTAGGGCTAAGCATGGTTCGATGACCGGACCGAAACCGAATTAGCATTTTTTTAGTAACCGGATATCGAACTGAATATACATATTCGGTCCCGATTCGGTTCAGTTTTAGTTGGTTTCGGTTCAGTTTGGTATTTACGGTTCATATACTCATCCCTAATTATGAGCCTTTGTATACCAAACCCTTAAAGTACACCTTAAAATGTCTTAATTAGACCTTAATACATCAGTAACCTTAGGACTTAATGCATTTGGCTAAAGCCTTAACAAGTGGATAAAAGAGGGAACTAAAAATTATGTTAAATAATGTAATACAAGTAGCGAGTTAAAATGGGTTCTAAAAGACGTATATTGTTAATATTTGTAGGTGGTACTTTACAAGTTCCTCATAGTTCACATTATTGGGGTTACTCGAATTTTTATTAAGGCGGGTTACACTAACTTGCCTATTATATTAACGATGCATGCTTATGTAAATTATCATCCATGAACTGTCGGTTGGAAAAGTGGACAACGTGATATGTTAGGTAATATATATGAGACTGACCATGAAGTACAAGGGGAGAAGTGGTTTAGTCGGCTGGTCGTGAAAGATAAGGGCCAGCGGTAGAGGAACCGAGGACCACCTCAGTCTGCGCATAGGAGTTGGTACCAATAATAAGTGTTATACTTATATGATTATGTGATGTTGTTTTTATAACCACGTGAATGTATGAATGTAATATATGTATGCATGTGATTTGTATATGTATGCATGTGATTTGTATAATATGAAAGTAAGGCAGACAAGTGAAAGCACTGACGTGGCTAGGAATGGCAACGGGTCGGGTTCGGGTCGGGGCGGCGAGACCCATACCCGACCCTAAAAGTTTCGGGTCGGGTTCGGGGCGATGCCCTATCGGGTTTCGGGTTTTCGGGTCGGGTTTCGGGTCATTGAATATAAATATTATATATATATATATATATATATATATATATATATATATATATATATATATATATATATATATATATATATATATATATATATTCTTGTCGGGTCGGGTCGGGGCAAGGAGACCCAAACCCGACCCTATACCCTAAATTTTCGGGTTTCGGGTCTCGGGTTTTTTTGCTCGGGTTTCGGGTTGCCCGGTCGGGTTCGGGTTTTTTTTCCATCCCTAGACGTGGCCGCAGTCAGCACGCATTCCATGATATTTTATTTTCAAACTTATGATTTTTATTAACCTGAACATATGACATGTTTTCCTATGTTTTGACTTTGGCAAACGTTTAGACTACAAATAATTCATTCTATTATTGGTTTATGACGATGGCTTTTAAAATAATGAACGGATTAAGTGTTTATTTTTAAAAAATTGGGTGTTACAAGTTGGTATCGGAGCATGGTTTAAGGGATTTAGGTATGCAGTCATGCGTGCCTAGATTCAAACTAAGGCTCAAATGATTTTCAAATAAGGTTATCATATAATGAACTTGTTTAAAAGGAATGGAATGTATGGCGTACAGTCAGCCGAAGTTCAACGGCCAGTGAGCCACACTATTTGGTTCTTGTTTTTGCATGCTAAAAGTTACAAATATGTGTAATTAGTGATGGTAGATGTATTATAACTACTTAAACAGTATGATGGGCACGGGTCTGGACCTGAACTGAACCGGACCAAGAACTAATTTTGTAGGAAACAATAACCGACAACAGGGCCGAATACTACGGTTCCAGTTCCTACCGATTCGATTATACAAGGAAATGTGTTATTAAGGGATGTATTTAGTTCTAGACCTGGCTCGAACCGGACCGAACCCGATGGACCGAAGAATCGAATTCATATATATCTAGGACCAAGAACCGTACCAATGGGACATAAACTAGGTCCGGGTCTAGGTCCAATACTCGGTTCGTGTAACACCCGATTTCTCATACAAAGTACACCAAAAAAATTTCAAATAATAACACATCAGAATGGGTATACTTGTACTCAAACCATGGAAACAAGATGTTATCATATATTAATTACATAAAAAGGTCCTTACAATACAGACCAGGCGTTACAATTAAAATACAATACTACTAAAGGACATGCTCTAAGTTGTCCATCTCTCTTTGTCACATGCCTTCCCCTATCATAGCTACAGATACCTGCAAAACAACACAACACTCAAGTGTAAGCTTATTAGAAAGCTTAGTGAGTAATCTCAATCACACTCCATGAATATCTCTCTATAAACACTCTCATCATTCTCTTTTGCTAATCTCATTAGCAAATATTCACCTTCTCTTAACTCTGAAACCTGCAAACATATTAGCTTTACAAACACTAGCTAATTATTAGTATCATCAACTCAATAATAAGTATTTCAACCAATACTATTACAAACTCAATCACACACTCACGTACACTCATCCCACAATCATATATATATATATATATATATATATATATATATATATATATATATATATATATTCAATTATTACAACCCTCATGATTCTAACAATCAACACAGGAACACTTTACCTCAGTCACACTAACATCTACTCATCTCTATTACTCAGTGTTTATATCAAATTCATCGTTTATTATCCACAGATAACAATATTACTCTACTACCCAATCTTCATCGTAACAATACCACATATAGATATACATATACAACATATACACTCTGCATAAAGCAAGTATAATTCTACTCAAATACTAAAAAAATACTCACCTAACATCGGCTTAGTACGTGGAACTCCCAAACCACGCGTACCGGGCTCCTGTTCGCTAGACTTGGTCGTATCACCATAGTCTAAATCAATTCTCCAGTATCCACAATCATCTCAATAACATCTATCTCAAAGATGTATAAATCGAAAGCGGAAAAAGGAGTATAAACGGTACATATCAACTCTATATTTACCGAAACCCTCAAATCTGCGGTTCTACTCATTCAACCGTAGGAACTCGACAATAATCACACACATAACTCTAAAAGCATCCACTAACAATCTATTAACAACATATGTAACAATATAGAGCTAAATCACGAAGATTGAAAAACTAGGGTTTGAAACCCCAAACTCGAGAAATACTCACCTTGACGAATTAGGAAGCAAGAACACATTTACAGGGATAGATCTGCACTTCTCTATGTTTTCCCACGAACCTCCTAGCTTCATTTCACTCAAAATCACCATTTCCAGCTTTGAAAATCGAAAAAGGGATGTGTGTTTCCGAAATGAGCATTTTCTGTATATTATATAGGTCTGCAGGTCCTACACGGCCCGTGTAGATCTACAAATTACTCACTGTTTGTCTCTGCAGGTCCTACACGACCCATGTTGAAACAAACGACCCGTGTCAAGCTACTACTTGTATCTGCATTCGAAACACGACCCCCGTGTATGCTCCACACGACCCGTTAAGTTCATTTTGGCATTTTTCAAACTAAAACTTCTCCTAAAAGGTCCTCTAACCTCACTAACACCTGTAACAACTTAACTAATCTTAATTAAATCAAGATTAGTACATAAGAGGAACTCCAACCTCTTATCACTCATCAATAACTCAAAACTCGAAGGCAATTACAAGGATCGCCACACCTTTTACTCTAAGCAACTCATAGCTAGAATCACACCGACTATAAGGTAATAACTCTACTTACCTTAATAAACATCTTAAAAAGAAAATGGTCTTACAAGTTATCTCCTCCTTCAAAAGATTATGTCCTCGGAATCTCTTGGAATAAGTGTGGTTTATACAACCACCTCACCACCGCAATCACACCTCACACACAATAACGATGTTATCATCTCATCATCTCATATGACATGTACATACTGTCACATCTTATTTAATCATAATGTCACACCCCCAAACCATGATGGCGGAAACGTCTGAGGGTGGATGACTTCATGAACAGTATCACAACAACGTTTATACAATAGTGATCAAAGCAAACACATCCATCATATACATAATTGTAAATGTTACAAGAGTTCAAAAGATTGTACGTTTTAAATACAATTACAATATGATATCAAAATACATAGTATGACGCCATAGCGACCCATCGTCAAAGGTTGTAGTTACCTTATCAATTTCCTGAGAATACAAGTAGTTTGAAAGAGTGTCAACATTACGTTGGTGAGTTCATAAGATTTTTGTATGAGAAAATCCATAATCCTTTTTCCTTGTAAAAAGATAGTGTTTGAAACCGGAAAATCCAATATTTTCTTATAAATGAGTCGTAGTCTTAAAACCCAAAGACCGTAAATGTATAAATATTTCTATACTTGAAAATAGTATTACGTAGTTTTATTGTTGTATGAAACCGTGTAAATAGATGTTTACTTGTAGACTAATCGTAGACTTAATTCCATAAAACTCGTATATATAAGTAAATCGTACTTATATTTATATCTTTTATAAAACGTAGTTTTAATTCCCATAGAACCAGTGTAGATAAGTAAAACCATACTTATATTTGTAACTTGTAAAAATGTAGTTTTAATACCATAAAACTTGTATAAGGAATCTCTTTCCTTGTAAAATGTAGTATTGTACTCCAAGAAAATCCAATATTTTCTTATGAATGTATCCAAGTCTTAAAATTTCAAAGACTAAAATATATAGCGTAGCTTGTAGTATAAAACCTTTGAAAATGTATATTTCCACGTAAACAATTTATAAAGTTGATTTCCCATGCGAGACGTCCTATAACCATACTGTGACCATGTAGGCCTGCTTCGACGTTCTTCAGGCGTCGGACTGTTATGACATTTGTCACCTCAGACCCGTCAGTCTAGCTGTAGCTAGCAGCTCAGGCGTGGGGTTGTCAATCTGTAACGCCAAAACATGTTTATTATGTAATTATAATAAAAAGGGCAAATTGGTCATTTTACCTTAGAAGGGTAATTTGGTCTTTTGGACAGAAAAGGACTTGTTTTGTAATAATATTTTGAGTCTTGGACTTAAAATGTTATAAAATCTGATTTTTGTCATAAACTTTGTTAGTTGTGGCAAAAGTTTAAGAAATGCAACTTTAAGGACCAAAATGCAATTTCTGGAAGTATAAAAGGTTGGAAGCTTCTCCCATTTGTGTGCAGATTTTGAGAGGTTACGGGAGAGGGTTTTTGTGATTGATTTTCAGAAATTTTGAAGAGTTCTTGAAGAATTGAAGCTTACAATTTGATTTTTGGCTTCAAAGGGTAGAATTGGAAGTTTTGGAGGTAAGTTTTCCAAGTTCTAGTTTATGTGTTCTTGATGAGTTTTGTAGAACTCAAAAACTGCATTTGCAGTTATAATTGTGTGATTAAAATGATGTAATACTTCCATTAAGTCATGCTAATAAGGGCTTAATTCAAGAAAATGGAAGTAGATTGTTATTTTTGATGGATTTGAAGTTTTGGGGTTGTTAGAACTAAGAACCCTAAATCTTCATATGATTGATTGAGTGGGTTTTGAGGGTTAAAAACCTTGTTAAAATGTAAGGTTTTAGCCTAGGAATAAACCCCAAACGATTAAGTCGAGCAATAAGTGCTTAAAAATGGAAAAATGGAAATTTCTAGCACAAAATCGGAGTTTCTGCACCTCTGTCCAGCGCTCGCGACTTGACCAGAGGGTCGCTCGCGACTCGAAGAGTGGTCTTCGCGACTCGACCAGGTGGTTGGTCACGACTCGAGCCCTGGGCAGAAACCATTTTGTCTTCTGTTAAAATTTAGTGAATTTTCCAAGTTTGATTCTTGTGCTAGGCTTATCCGATTGACTTGAAATTTTAAACATAGGTCTAATATGTTGTAAAACTTTATGGAAAATTATCGGAATACGAATACGACCTCCCGAAAGTACTGTAGTAGAATACGCGTATTTTGGGAAGTGTATTAAATTTTTATACCAATGGTTAATGCTTGGAATTGGTCTCATATTAGACTCTTGTGCATTAGAACCAACTGAAATGGTATATTAACCTACAATCATTGTAAAATAATGGAATTATAGGTACGAGACAAAATCTTGCGGATTTCATTTCAAGGCAAGAAACGACAAAAGCTAGTAGTAGCAAGCCTTCAGGTGAGTAATCTCACTGTTATCCGTTGTAATATATGTTATATGAGCAGCTGTAGATGAATATGATTTTGGGGGACAAAAATGACAAATTACATGATTTGAAATATGATAAGACCAGATAAGCCGTGAGTCTACCATAGACAAGAACGGAGCTGTGAGTCAATATATTTATGTAAACTGTGACGTGACAAGACCAGATAAGCCGTGAGTCTATAATAGACAAGAACGGAGCTGTGAGTCAAACTTATATAGACAAGACCGGATAAGCCGTGAGTCATTGCGATGGCAAGAACGGAGCCGTGAGTCTAGGCAAAAGCGGGATAACCCGTGAGCCACATATGATTTTATATTGCATGATAATGCGTAATTGATTTTGTATAGAGAATTTTATTCTTATACATGTTATACTTGATTTGATTACTCATTGGGCTTTATAGCTCACGGTTTTATTTGATATGTCCCTGCAGGTGAGCATGATCCCGCCAAGGGAAAAGATAAAGTCTGTGACTGAGGACTTAGTATTTGAAGTGACGACCCGACTTGAAGAATGTATAATATTTTATGTATTGTACTTCGTGATACACTTGTACTCGTATTGTATTAACTAATACCCCTACTTATGGTTTGTTTGTAGAATATTTGGTTTGAAAAATGAAAAAATTTTGGGGTGTTTTTGTTAATAAGTCGGGTGTTACACAATCCCCTATAGATCTATACACAAATATCACGCTCTTTTACCGAGACTCTGGTTATAAATTTCAGGACTTATAATATGTACTTAAATAAGCACTGTGAAGACCCGTCTCACAAATATGTATGTATCAATCAACTTGTTTACGTAAAGTTTGTATATGAAAAACCCTTGTATCTGCCAATTATCATTTTTCCCGTGATAATATAGTAATGTATAATAATTATATATTTGTATATAATTATTTGTCTTGTTCTAACCGTTATAGTAACATTTGTATCCACAAACTATTCCTATAATAGTTTATTTTTGATATTCTGTCGTGAAAAGCATATATTTACGAATATATGTGAAATAACTTATTTAAATGGTTATAAACAATATCTTTTAAAATATTTTCCATAATAGTGGTGTAATAACTTGGTTATACTCTTATTTAATTCCAATATAATATTTCATGACTATCAAATAAAGAACAGCCAGGTAGAAGATCAAATAGGGAGGCAGGACCCTTTCAGCGTATAAGCCTTTCGGAAATCCAGCAACCTAGCCCAAATGATCGGCCTAGACACCGCTCTCGTAAGTAGATCATTCAATATTATATTTTGGAACTATAATTGAATTGTTGTCATAATGATGTTTACAAAATTCACATTTTGTTTACTATTGTTACAAATGAGTATAAATAGCTATTTTTATAGTATAACTTGTATTCTCCCCCTTAAAAACTTGAATAAAGATAAAAAGAAGGGGTATGAACTCACCTCAATGTCGACTAGGATCTTATCGCCAATTGTTGTTAGATCGCCCGACTCTTACTGCTTCTAACTCGAACTCACCATATTTATAACTGAAATAGCTACTTCTAACGCTCATTCTTCGTATATTTCTATATATATCGAAGAATCTTCTAACAATACTATCTAGTGATATAGAGATCGAGTTCTGAGGTGTGAAGAAATGAGAGGATTGAAGCCTCTATTTATAGTAAATTTATTTTCGTATAGCGGCCCTCAAGATACAGACATTTGACGTTTATAGCTTTTAAATTTTGTTTATGACAAAACATACCCTTAAAATACTCTTTAAATAGTTTTAATAGTTTTTATATAAAATAAATTATTTTTGTTTATAAAAATATAATCTACGAAAATCGTAGTTTAATAATATCAACTTTTTAACTAAATGTTTTTAATGAATTAACGAAAGGGTATTAATTGTAAGTTTAATAAAAATATAGGGTTTAAATGTAAATACAATTTTATTTTAAAGAAAAAGAAAATATTAAATATAAAACTAATATCAATAATATTAAATTTTGACGTCAGATTATTCGTATTAACGACACCGTTTTGACGGTAAATTTTCCATTTTATAAAACAACATAATATTATTGATAAACTTAAAAATACGTATTGAATACGTAGTGTTCGAAATGAAAATACGAATTCTTTGAGGGTAAAATGTGTAAAATTGATTAAATAATAAAGTGGGACCCACTTTATATAATAATAATAATAATAATTATATTTAAAAAAATCATTTTTCAAATCTCCACCTAACGGTGGAGACCAATTTGTTTCAACATTTTTTATTTTTTTTTATATTATATAAATATTTTAGTAACCAAATGTCGCTTTCAAGTTAAATTAAACGTTTTTCTATCATAACTTTTTATATATAACGTTTGGTAAAAATATAAATATATATTCAGAACCGTCGTATTTTTGTCTACGTTTTGATATAAAATTTGTAATATTCGGACGAGTTTTAAATTTTACCGTTCACTATTCACGTCGGATACTATTCACGACGTACATTTTTTTTTATATTTTATATTAAAAACATCTAGCTCAGCATGGTTTGTTCGTATAATTGATTTGAATTAGCATATATAGTATTATAATATCCAATAATACATCGTATAGATTATGAAATTTACATTTCACATATTGACCTAATGTACGCTCTGGTTGACTTGAGTTGACTTTCGTTGACTTAAATTGACAGGTGTCACACATAATACAGCTAACTCCCGCCATCAACCTCATAAGATGATCTTTATAGTCATATTGGCTATCATCATTATCATGTGGGAAAATACTCACTCTTTCAGGGCACACACTTTGCTATAGCATCGTTGACACCAAGGTATCTCACCTCACTCCTCAAGTGATACTCCAATCACCAACTTGTCCCATATAGCCATCTGGAACTCAACTTTCGTTTCAAATTTCCTTGAAATGGTTTACTCTAACTCAATAGGGAAAAACGGTCTCACCATTTCAAAACTCACACTCTCTCAATTCATTCCTTCAATCACAACACGCATGTTCTTGATTCCTCCTACTAACATATTATCATCGATCAGGGTAGAAGAAATACTCATATGACATATATAAAACACATATATCAGAATGTTTCACCCACGTCACACAACTCAGTATTACTAGAATAAATCCAGAATACAATAAAATATAAGAAACTATGTCAAGTTTCACTCGCGCCTCCTCTAAATGGTATTTAACCATCGCCACTTTGGTAACACAATACCTCTTTCAGTTGTTTTATCTCCACGACTGATTACAACTTCTCCAAAAGCTCATTTATTTATGCTCCCACCTCAGCACACATATTAGGTTTTCACCCAATATACAACTAACAATCTTCCACCAAGAATAGCTCCTCCGTATCTCAGTTCAACAACATACCTCATGTAGTTTCTCTTGATATACTCACTCATTACATCATATTCTCACTCAATTATTAGTCTTAATAGACTTAACAATTTCATCAACAATTAAACTATGAACACATTTTCCTCTCTTCTAAAAATTTAAACTCATTCCTCAAAACTCAATCCCCATAATGGCACCAAAAGTAGAGAGGGAGTCTGCGAAGAAAAGGCCAGCTGAGAAGGGTCAGGAAGAAACTTCCCAAGAAAGTCGGCACTGGTGCCACCGATAAGAGGAAGAAGAGAAATGGGATCTCAAACTAGACCATGGAGATCATGAACTCATTCATGATATCCATTGAAATTTTCTCCTCTATTTTTTTATTCCCACTCTGTCCCTCAATCGTCCGAACGACACAAAATATATCGTACAGACATACTGTTCCTCGTAATCTCTATACACAACTCACAAAGAAAATAATAATATCCAATACCGTAATCTCTACGGTGAGATCATATCTCATCACCAGACTAATTCGTTAATCTCAAGAAAATAACTCAATATTATTATAGCAAATTTTATTATCTATCGTCTCATACGAATAATAGTTTTGTTATCTCGACATCACACATTTCTCTCATTGGCAGTAATTGGTTTGATTGCTAAGGAACAATTCCTATCAATCACAATCACAATTACTTTTCTCCTTTTTAACTCATATTTTCTCATCCGGTATTTATAAAATTCTATCTCATTTAACATGCAAGAAATCTCATAAATTCTCAACAGTATTACTCACTGTATTATCTCACAGTACTCCCATACTGTTACTCAGCCTCTGATTCGTCCTCTTCTCAACATGTCTTATTACTCCGCATCACCATAAAGTACATGCCTGACTCCACACACAAGCACAACATTATAGCACTACCCTGCCTCAACTCATGGTACCCCGTACCATCCTCCGGTTTCACCACTCGACGTTGTGTCACGGTATCTCATACCACTCTCTGATCAAATCATGGTACCTCGTACCATTCTCTGATTTCAATCTCTCCTCTTTAACTCTAGCGGTTCTCTCCTACTGTCTCGAGCCATATAGACTCACCGTCACTCATCCTTTTGTTTGAGTCACAAAGGTCCTCATAACTCTAACAACAAGATACTTGTTATGTAGTCCCACAAAATATATGGTTTCCATCACATTTACTCAATATGTGGCCCACCGAATATGTGGTCTCAACTACGTTTACTCAATATGTGGCCCCACCAAATATGTGGTCTCAACCACATTTACTCAATATGAACCCCACAGAATATGTGGTCTCAATCACATTTACTCGTTATGTGGCCCCACAAAATATGTGGTCTCAGCCACTTTACTCGATATGTGGCCCCACAAAATATATGGTCTCAACCACATTTACTAGGCAATTAACTCAATCTCTAGGCCAATAAGGCCTACATGAACCACTCTAGGTTCTCTCAATTATACCACAAAGTACTCTTTATGTGTTTACTCAAATGTCCTCTTACATCTCTGTCACAAATATCTCATTATGTGACGATTTTAAGTCACAAAAACTCAATACTCAACATACCAACTCACAATCAGGTATAGTGTGCATTCAACCACACACTCACCGTCTTTCTCAACTCATACTCTTTTGACTATCTCAGCCATTCATTTTGATCAATCATAAGTACTAGTTATGTGGCCCTATAAAATATGTGGTCTCAACCACATAGTACTCGTACACAGAAATCTCGTCACATCTGTGAAACAACAAGCAATATATATATATATATATATATATATATATATATATATATATATATATATATATATATATATATATATATATATATATATATATATATATATATATATATATATATATACACACACACAATATCATGATTTATATATTTTTCACCATGTATATATACTCATTATACACACTTCTCCATGGTTGCTAAGTACTCGTCAAGCAACCATTTATAATCTCAGTTATACATAATCACAAAGCACTCGTTATGTGAAATGAAAACCTTACATCAAGTGGACACAAGATTCTCATCTCGATGCCGATTACTACACTTTATAACCACAATTCTCTAACACATGTAATTTCAATTGATCTTTTACGTGTCCACATGTTTTACACATATTCTACTACATGTATTATCAACAATTAAACACATGTAACACGTTACAACTAACAATTTAAGTAAAGTTACTTACGTACCTCATAGCAACAAAAATCTCGTCTCCTTATTAGCTGAAACTTGCGTACTTCGGCTCTCTACTCTTGAGTGTACTCGGTTACACTCACATATCTTAACTCTTAGCTCATGCTCGACTTATGCTCATACTCTTTCTCATCATCAGTTGGAATTTCGCCTCAAACAGGATCTCATTTCATCATCAGCTGGAATCTTGCCATCATCTAAGATCTCATCTCAATCAGTATCTCATCTCATATTCTGCTGACCTACCATTATCAACTAAAATTCTCTTCTTTTCATTAGTTGATATCGCATATCAACCAAAATCTCGTCTCATCATCCACTGCAGGTCCAATCGGATGTGACCGATTTATCAACTCGTCCTCATCTGTCTCCATATCTATATTCACACACAGAATATAACAATAACAAGTATAACATAAGAGTTATACTTAACTCATAAACTAAAATCTGTAGCAGTATCTTTTTCCAAGCATGTGATAAGGGCTCTCTCTCTCTCTCTCCACGCTTCAAGTCTAGGACTATACACTCAAAGACCTAGTTTGCTTAAACCATGCTCTGATACCAACTTGTAACACTCGGCTTCTCATACAAAGTACACCAAAAAATTTGCAAATAATAACACATCAGAATGGGTATACTTGTACTCAAACCTTGGAAACAAGATGTTATCATATATTAATTACATAAAAAGGTCCGTACAATATAGACTAGGTGTTACAATTAAAATCAAATACTACTAAAGAACAGGCTCTAAGTTGTCAATCTCTATTTGTCACATGCCTTGCCTTATCACAACTACAGATACCTGCAAAACAACACAACACTCAAGTGTAAGCTTATTAGAAAGCTTAGTGAGTAATCTCAATCACACTCCATGAATCTCTCTATATAAACATTATCATCATTCTCTTTTGCTAATCTCATTAGCAAATATTCACCTTCTCTTAACTCTGAAACCTGCAAACATATTAGTTTTACAAACACCAGCTAATTATTAGTATCATCAACTTAATAATAAGTATTCCAACCGATACTATTATAAACTCAATCACACACTCACGTATACTCATCCCACAATCATATATATATATATATATATATATATATATATATATATATATATATATATATATATATTCAATTATTGCAACCCTCATGATTATAACAATCAACACATGAGCACTTTACCTCAGTCATGCTAACATCTACTCATCTCTATTACTCAGTGTTCATATCAAATTCATCGTTTATTATCCACAGATAACAATATTACTCTACTACTCAAACTTCATAGTAACAATACCACATATAGATATACATATACAACATATACACTCTGCATAAAGCAAGTATATTTCTACTCAAATACTAAAAAAATACTCACTTGACATCGGCTTAGTACGTGGAACTCCCAAACCACGCGTACTGGGATCCTGTTCGCTAGACTTGGTCGTATTACTGTAGTCTAAATCAATTCTCCAGTATCCACAATCATCTCAATAACATATATCTCAAAGATGTATAAATCGCAAGAGGAAAAAGGAGTATAAACGGTAAATATCAACTCTATATTTACCGAAAGCCCCAAATCCGCGGTTCTACTCATTCAACTGTAGGAACTCGACAATAATCACACACATAACTCTAAAGGCATCCAATAACAATCTACTAACAACATATATAACAATATATAGCTAAATCTCGAAGATTAAAAAACTAGGGTTTGAAACCCCAAACTCGAGAAATACTCACCTCGACGAATTGGGAAGCAAGAACACGTTTACGGGGTTAGAGCCGCACTTCTCTATGTTTCCCCACAAACCTCCAGGCTTCATTTCACTCAAAATCACCATTTCTAGCTCTGAACATCGAAAAGGGGATGCGTGTTTCTGAAATGAGCATTTTCTGCACATTATATTGGTCTCCAGGTCCTACACGACCTGTGTAGATCTACAGGACCCGTGTAGATCTACAAATTACTCACTGTTTGTCTGTGTAGGTCCTACACGACCTGTGTTAAAACACACGACCCGTGTCAGGCTACTTCTTGTATCTGCATTTGAAACACGACCCGTGTATACTCCACACGACCCGTGTAAGTTCCTTTTGACATTTTTCAAACTCAAACTTCTCCTAAAAGGTCCTCTAACCACACTAACACCTATAATAACTTAACTAATATTAATTAAACCAAGATTAGTACATAAGAGGAACTTCAACCTCTTCTCACTCATCGACAACTCAAAACTCAAAGGTAATTACAAGGATCGCCATACCTTTTACTCTAAGCAACTCATAGCTAGAATCACACCGACTATAATGTAATAACTCTACTTACCTTAATAAACATCTTAAAAAGAAAATGGTCTTACAGTTCGGGTCGGGTACAAGGTCCAAAATCTCATCCCTATTAAATAGGAATGGATGCTTTATGTTCCTTAAATGCCTATTGTATGATAGTAAGAACTATTGACAATTAACAACAATAATGCCTTTGGCCATATCTGATCAGAATTTTAGAGGCTTAGAATTTTTAATTTTGCCTTACTACATCTTTGATTGTTGCCTTGGGGTAGGATTAATCATTCAATTGTCTATAGGATTTGGTGTTATCCATGGTCAGGCATGCATGTTATCATTTACCATCATTAGTGAATAGAATTTAATACCATGTACCCGTAAGGTATATTCTTAGGGTAACCCAAGAATGCTATTAAAACATATAAATAAGCGTTATAGCACCAACCAATAACTAGGGAAACTTCGTGTGATTCTAGAAACAGATAGACGAAAATCCGACTTGGAACTTTAGGATAAATAAGATGAAGAACGAATATTCAAAATGGTCATTTATATGAATATAACTTATCACGTAAAATCTTTGATACCATAACGATAAAAAATGTAGTTTACGCTAAATAATAAAAGAAAATATAAATTCGTTAAACATGTTAACATCATATAGACAAATGTGAACACCACAATTAAGGAATTAAACTACATATATATGAGTGTAGGTTGAGATCATAACATTAACCCAAGAGACAGCCCAAAATAACGTGGTTGGATATAATTTGTCATCTCAAGCCATATTCATTTAATATCAAAATGATATTTCATATTCCTTAATTTAATGGCACTCAGTTTTAATATATATTTAAATAATATATTTTACTTTTATATTACTTCTATATTGTCCCATATTATAAATGACACTCAATATAATACATTTTTTACTTTATATGAAACATTCTTATAAACTTTATGAATTTAGTTTGAAAATTTATTAACTGATGAAGATTCTGATTTTTTAAGACAATATCATAAAATGAAGAACGAATGTTCAAAATGGTCATTTATATGAATTTAACCGTTCACTTCAACAACTAAAAGTCTTGCTAACACAATGACAAAAATATAGCTTACATTAAATATAAAATGAAATATAAATTAACCCAATAGACAGCCTGAAATAATATGGTTGAAGATAATTTGTTATCTTAAACCACATTATTTGAAATCGCAATGATCTTTCATATTCTTCACTTTAATGAAACCGAATTAGAATATAAATTTGAATAATATATTTTACTTTTATATTACTCACGTTATGAATGACACTCAATATAATACACATTTTACTTTATATGAAGCATTCTTATAAATGTTAAGAATTTAGTTTGAAAACTTATTAACTAACGAAGATTATGATTTTTAAGACAATATCATAAGATGAAGAACGGATGTTCAAAATGGTTATTTATATGAATTTAACTATTCATTTCGACAATTAAAAGTCTTGCTACCATAACGATAAAAATGTAGCTTACATTAAATATAAAATGAAATATACATTAGTTAAAAATGTTAACATCACAAGGACACGTGTCAACACCACAAATAAAGACTTAAACTACATATATGTGTCAATTGGATCATATAATAATATTAACCCTACTTATTTATCAATTTAGCTACCAAACTATCAGAATGACGATAACAAATTAATAATTTACTTACTAAGTCAATGGAGTGATGAAAATAAGTTATCCTTTTATGAATATCAACTAACGTTGAATGATGTCTTGAATATTCATTTTAATCACATTAAGGGTTATTTTAATGTATTAAATTAAACTTTACAGTTCTGTGGGATAAATGTAGCATATTTTTATTTTTTTTGAAAATAGAAGGCAACAAATGTACTTTACTTTCCTCATGTCTATTACATATGAGTATCTGAGGTGGTCTCCATCTAGGCATTATGTCAAACTTTATGTGAAAATATTTTAGTATTTAAATGCAATAAACAACAAAAAGCTTTCATTTATTTCTATTACAACATGTACTTTCATTTCTTTCATGTAAAACTATTAGAATTTATAAAATATACTACATTAAAGCATTGCAGTTTCAAGTTCTTTCTCTTTATAACATTATACTTTTATAAAGCTACCCATTTAAAATTGTTTTAATTTAGTGGATTTTTCTAACAACGATACTTTACGGTGTTATAATAAACAAATTAATAAAAGCACAATATCATTTCAATTATATAGGACCTACTATCTTTTTACAAAGAAGCATTTGTTGGATTAATGGATGGTGATAAAGATGTGTTGACACACTATGCTTGAACTAACTACAAAACAACTTATTTACAATTTTTTATTTTTATCAATATGAAATCCAATATATTTAGACATTTATTAAAGGGTTAATAACATAAAAACCACCGTAATTTGAGCAAAATTCTGGTTTAACCACTATATTTTTTTTTGTTTCATAAAAACCACTCATAATTTCAAAAAAATTCATATTGACCACTGTTCATTTTATTTTATGACTTTTAACAATTTTTTTCATCGAAACATTATGTGAAAAGTTTTATATCGACATTTTAAGCAAATATTGGATCTTCATTGCAGTGAAAATGATACATAATGTTGTCTATATATAATTTTAGTTTTCGTAACTACAACTCTTCGGCTACGTTGTTAATGCATAGAGTGTCCAAGTGAATCCACTAAATTTTGAATACGACGGGGGTAAGAAGTGTTCCGATTTGGCAACATACAATCATGACTTTAATTTGTTATAGTGGTGGCAATGTATCTTTTTGAAAATATGAGTGATTTTTACGAATTTTTTTGAAAATATGAGTGGTTTTTTTAGAACAAAAAAAAATACAGTGGTTAAACCGGATTTTGACCAAAGTATAATGGTTTTTATGTTATTAGCCTTTTATTAAATATATTTCATACATGATTTAATTCCTGCACAATATGCGTAATACGCCTAGTTTGTTAAGTAATCTTAGCATCCAAAGTATAGAGCGTGGTGAATTAATGGATCTAAGTATCTTATATCTATCATATTTTAAAATGTTACGAACGAAAGGACGTGAAGATCAAACAAGAATAAAAGGCACGTAAGTGACGGGTAAAGGAAGGAAACCGAAAACGGGAAGCACGTGAAAACGTGGGACGGTGCGTGTACTGCTTTATGGTGTCAGATACACGTCGAATCGGCCGATCACCCACCTTGAAACGCCTCTCCATTCTCTAATGCTACCTACGCGCCTCTCTCCACAAGCTTATTTTCCCTTTTTTGTATTTCACTCCCTTGTATTATGGATGCAATCTTTTTCAACCCCTGGGTTTACCATTAGTTTATCCCGTGAACATGTTTGAAAGTCTCAAAATAGTAGATTTTTTTAGGACAGCAAAACTTTTTTTAAAGAAGAAAATAGGAAACAGAAGGTAAAGAGAAAACGACTCAAAATAGTAGATATGGATGAGCCAATACATGCTTGGTTGACTTAGGGATGAGCAAAACCGAACCGGAAAACCGATAGAACCAAAACCGACAAACTGACGGAGTGGTTTGAGTTTTTGGAAAAACCGACTTATATGGGTCGGTTCGGGTTTGGACCCACGATTTTAAACCCATAAACTCATGTGGGTTTAAACCCACAAATCCACGGTTTCAGCGGGTTTGAAACCATAAACCTTTTTATACTTAATAACAAAGTATTTTCAGTGAGTTTGAACCTATAAACCTACGGTTTTAAACTCATGGTTTTAGTGTTTGAACCCATAAACTCGTTTATTCTTTATAGCAACGTACTTTCAATGGGTTTAAACCCACAAACCCATGGTTTCAAAACTGCAAACCCAGAAACCCATGAACCCACAAATCTACGGGTTTAAACTGAAACACAAACCCAAACCGAAACACCGAAAAAATACCGATTCAAAAACCGACCCATATGAGTTTTAAAACCAAAAAACCGACGTTTACGGTTTGGGTTCGGTTTTAGCAAAAAACCGACCCAAACCAACCCATGTTCATCCCTAGTTGACTATTAAGCATTTTTTCTTACTAATTTTTAAGAGTTATGACTATATTAAAGTTGATTTTTTTGAGATTTAAGTATTTAAATAAACTTTGAGTTCTACTTTTTGATTTGTTTTTCTTTGAATTATATTTTTCCATAACAACGAGAATTTGATTGAAAACAATTTTGAAGAGCTGGACAGGTGGTCACTACATCGACGTCCGACATGCTAAAACTAGATTAGGGAGTCAATCGATCTATTTAAGGCTAGAAAAATCCGACTTGTACATATTTAAATAAAAAAAGAAATTAAAGTTGAACCACGTATACAAGATTAGGAATTAAGATCTTTATTTTTGAAAATATTCAAGATTTTAGCTTTCCATAATTTTTTTTTAAAGAGTCATAACCTCCATTTTTTTTTTTTTTTTTTTTTTTTTTTTTTTTTGCCTCTAGTAGATTTGCAATAGGACCACAACTCCTTAATAATCGTCGAATGGTCGATCTAAAAAACTCAATAACTACCATTTAAAATTTTAAGTCAAGATATCTAGAAGTTAGAACGTATCCACAAGAAGCAAACAAATACCCTTTAGTGTCGATAGAGTAGTTAAGAAAAGAGCAACACAAAGTATCAAGAGTATCACCATTTAGTGGAAATGCTTGACTTAATAGTAAGTCGACCTAATCAACATTGTCATGCTTAGTGGAAATGTTAACTTTTATTGGGACCCCATTGTTTTAATTTAAGCCACAGGTACCGAAGATATGGATTGTGTTCTCGATCGAATATATCAGCATATGACAAAAAATCTACTGGAAAGCGAGTAATTATTATATATATTTCCAAATCAAATAGCCTAGGAAAAGAGACGAAAAGAGGAGTCTCGATAATCTCTTTTCAAAAATCAAGTCGACATAACCATGCTGGAAACTCCATATCACCCATATAGTCGACATAACCATAACTTCCAAAGCGACACCTTCTTCATAGGTGAAAACGAGAATTATCGACCCAAGTAAACAAACTTCCAACCAAGTCAAATTTCGGAAAATATAAATCCAACCAACGGCCCATCAACGTCCAAATATTACCCGCCACCTTACACAATAAAAAGATATGAGGATCATCCTTTGAGTGATTTCTGCAATATAGACTTGTTACTGTTATTGTATCTCATATTGGTCTCAACACGGTGTTATAAGTTTATATATATATATATATATATATATATATATATATATGTTAAAGTCTTATTTTTCTCTCTAAGGGCTCTTTTGGAAAGACATTATTGAGCTCCACTGCACATATATCTTACATTGTATCAGAGCCGGTGTTCCGCACCCCGTGACCTAACATATTTGTGTCTATCCTCATCGAGACTCCGTCTCTGAGGGGGAGTGTTAGTGTATCCCACATTGATGCGACACGGTCTTATAATTATGTATATATGTTGGAGTTTTCCCTCGCTCTATAAGGGCTTTTTTGGAAAGACATTATTTAGCTCCACATATATCTTACAGTTACTGAATCTAAGTCCATACCTCTATTTAGAGGTGCACACTTATCGGTTTTAAACCGGTTCGGTTTTTTTCAAAACCGGTTATAGTCCAACCAGTTTCGGTTAAAACCTAACCAGTTTTGACCTTTTTTTAAATGAAATTGAGTTCTAGGCCGGTTTTTAAACCAGTTCGGTTAATCGGAACAAAAACCGGGGTGAAAAGTCGGTTCGGTTTGTGATAAAAAAACATATTAAAACACCAGTTATTAAAAAAACCGGTTAATAAAAAACCGGTTTCGATTTAAAAAAACCGGTTTGGTTTGTGCACCTCTACCTCTATTCATTTCTGGCGAGTAACAACCATTCAATAAATCTAAACTAACATCACTACTAATCACTAGACTATAAACTCCAATCTTGGTAACAGGTGACGATCGCCTATTCCCCATGATCAAGTTTATCCTTCAGTGCTCCACCTCCTTACTTTCTTTTAGGCCCTGCAAATCAGAACAAATGTGAAAACCACATCCTGTATCAAGGACCCAATAACAAGAAGATGATGAGTTATTAGAGATAGTGTATATACATACAGACGATGGCTTAACTTTGCCATCCTTGATGTCCTGCAGATACTTCGGGCAGCTTCGTTTCCAATGCCCCTTCTCATTGTAGTAAAAACAGTCGGCCTCTTTGGGGTTCGGGACGGGTGGAGTGACAGAACTGGGCCTGGCCCTTGGGCCATTACTGGATGACCCGACATGGGCCTTGCCCTTTCAGTTCTGCTTAGGAGGATCTTTCCTCTTCTTCCCCCTTCCCTGACCAATGACCAGAACGGGAGCACTGGCAGAGGCGGAGGATATACCTTTACCCTTCATTCCGTCCTCAGCGGTCTGCATCATGTTGTGCAATTCAGCCAAGGTGGTCTGATTATTGTTCAGATGATAAGCCAACATGAACTGATCATAACAACTAGGCAAGGAGTTAAGGACTATATCAATAGCCAACTCCTAATCAAAATACACATTGAGCTTCTGAAGTCGTTCCACGTATCTTTGCATTCTTTGCACGTGGGTGCAGACGGACTCTCCCTCTTTCAGTTTGCAACCCATGAGGGCTTTGACTACTTCATACTTTTCCTGACGAGCTCGCTTACGAAACTTTTCCATAAGGTCCTTGTTCATCTTGTATGGCCAGTAGTCCTCGTAAAATCTCTGCAATTCTGAGACTATAGTAGCGACCATGATGCAGACCACTTTGGTCGCATCGTCGTAATGTTTCTTATATGAGGCATATTCCTTAGGAGTAGCTGTTTCTTGATCAATCTCGACAAGCTCCTTTTCGAGAACATACTATATGTCCTCAAATCTCAGAGCCATCTTGATGTTACACATCCCGTTTGTAATTGGTGCCATCCAATGTCACCTTAAAGCATAACGAAAGGATCGAAGAGAAGTTGTTATTGTGGGATGCGGGTTGGGGAGTAGAAGCATCAACAGAGGAAGACATCTATAAAAGAATAGGTACTTTTAATTAGATATATAATCCATAATATATTAACCCAAAATAAATATTAAGGCTAGGACCCAACTGTATAATTCACAACTTAGAAGAGGGATGCCGTAATTTAATTGTAAATTTTATAAAGGTAGGTAAGTGACGATTTACCAATTCCACCGCGGAAGATAATCAAATTAAGTGAAATTCCTAGGTCTTTTAAGATTCATTGAACTATTCAATGGCATGTTTAATCTCAGATTATGCTATTCCATTTGTGATTGGGATGTCGAGGATCACAAAAAAGATGCGAATAACCATGCAAATATGCTTGGTAACCTCAATGCCGTTTATCATCTCAGTTTGATGTACCGGTAAACCACACGCGTTCCATCAACAATGATACTTTATGAGATACCCATTACAACTCTTTATTGGTCCCTATTAGTGTGCTGGTAAACCACACACGCTCCACTAACGACTAATAAAGTATAATGTGCAATTTTATGGATTAGCATATCTTTCACATTTTCCTAAAGTAACTAGATTTGAGATTTTATAAAACGGTTCTAGTACTTTCTTTAATAACATTATACTTTTAATGAGATTAAATTTTGTCCTATCAAATCCGTTCTGCTAACGACCCTCCACTAATCAAGGAAGCGGTGGGTGAGAGTGGACACCCATTCAACCGCCATTTTATAGGTAGTTTTCTTATACCCCATTATAGATCAGCTTCGTGAATGAGGCATACTAGCGATTTGACTGACCAGTTCTTATACATATAAATATTAACTTTTAATAATAATATATATAAGATGTATTTTAAACATTTTAAAATGTTTTGGTTTATCTATTTAAATTTTCGAATTAAACATTTAAATTTAAAATTAAATTTAAACCTAAATTGATTTAATGTTTATCTTTTAATTAACAATTAATTAAATAAATTAAATTAGATAGAGATCAACAAATTAATCAAATTAATTTAATCCTATCCTTTACCCACTAATTTCGAAAAACACAAAAGGGTATAGGGTTATCCATGTATTAATTAATCATAATTACCAAAAATAGAAAAACCTTAAGAAACCTAATGAAAATCGAAAATAAGGGGGAGGGGCTAGGGTTTCTGAAACCCTAACCCTAAAATCGAAATTAAGGCCATTAGGGTTTATTTTCAATAAACCCCAATCCAAAGGTTCAACAATTATTGTAACACCCCTTTTCTCAAACCATATTTAAAATACAAATACAGTTTTCAAATATAATTTACAACTCGTGACTATAAAATAGCCACTTAAATTTTTATTTTATTTTACAACTTAAAACTTGAGGGGTATTACAGACTCAATACAGATAACCATAATTTAAACTTACAGTGTACAATAACGGTCCCAACTGCAACTCTCGCTCCCTTCACCTAAGTACATAGCATTTCAAAAACATAGTATACGTGAGACATAAAGTCTCGTGAGTAATATGGGTTTAGACCCAAAACTTTTCTATTCAAAACTTGGAATATCAAAAGTACATTGCTAAAAACTGATTTATTTCATAAATCTCAAAATAACTTTCTCTTCTTTACTTTCAAACTATAAAAAAAGACTTTCTTTTATAAAACTGCTTTCTTTCTTGTGACCAACTGAAACTTATGAATTAAGTTAATTAATTCATTCAACTAGCTCCCCTCGCGGAACAGAACAGATCTGCCCACTCGGTTTGCTCATCCTGTCTCCCCTTCGTGACTTGGAACAAATTCAAGCACAAGGGTATGCTAAGCTAGACAACTACTTCGCGACGGGAGGTACCATCCCAGTAGTGTCTTCTGATCCCCCAATTATGTGGGTGATCCTAGTCCGGACAACTGACTCATATTTCTTTCTTTCTTTAATTCTTACTTCATTTCATCTCAAATTGGTCAAAATGGGACACAATTTGTAATAAACTAAAATTCATAAACTTTGTAACTCTTTATCAAAAATATTATCAAAACTACTTTTAACATCTTAGTTCCCAAAAGGAACTTCTTTCAAAATACTTTGCAAATCATACTTTAAAAATCTACTTAAAATACTAAGCCCTTGTATAGAGCTTCATTCAAAAACCATTTTCCAAACTTTAGTATTTATAAACATTGGAAATCATATTTTTTTCTGAAAATAACATTTTGCTACGTACTAGAAAATCCTCATAGAACTCACATTGACGTTGTTACGAGTCTCTACACTTCTCGTATTCCTTTCCCTTTTCCGTGCTCAACCACGTTTGAAGCACCACCTAAACATGTATTATATATATAAATACTAAATATAATTAATTCTATAATGCTAAGGTCTCATATAACATAGCTATAGGTTATAATAAATGTATAACCATTTATAACTCATTTTACGGTTTTTCTCCGAAATACGCGTATATTGCTACAGTACCCCCCGAGGGGTCGTATTTCAGTTCCGACTCTTTTCCATGAAATCTTAGACCATATTAGACTTGTGTTTCAAATTTGGAGTTCATTGGACAAGTCTAGCTCAAATTCTAAAAATCATGGGCATGAATAGTGTTTTTAGCCTCTGCCGCTACAGTAACTTTTCCGCAAGGTCGGATTACGGATTTGACCATTCCCGACATGTTCTTATACCATGTTAAGGTTATGTCTGAAATTTCAGGTCAATCGGACATGTCTAGCTATGGTTTCTAGCGTTTGAGTTATTTGAAAATTTTAACATTTTTGGTCCCTGACTGGAGCACTGTAGCACGCAGTTCACCCATTAAGCACTTATTTCAGTTCTTAATCATTTTACTATCATTCCATGACTAAAACCCTTGTTTTACATCAGGTTTTAAGCCATGGAATCACTAATTCCAATTCCATTTCTTCAAAATCCCGTTTTTGATATTTTGCACCAAAAATCCATCTTTTTGAAATTAGTCACTTAGGAGTGTCTTAATACATCCTAAGTGATCATTTGGACCCAACAAAACCATAAAAACCAGCTTTGATCTTACAAACCCGTTTTTAGGGTTCTTGAGCACAAATTCCCATTTCTTGATTTCTAACATATAGCAACCTACTTCCATGTTTTTGAGTTAAGTTCTTAACTAATGGCTTATTGGAAGCATTAGCTACTTAACCCACATGATTTATTACTGAAATTGCAGTTTCCACTCAACCCAAAAAAAAACCCAAATCAAGAACACACACAAAACCTAGGTTAAAACTAAGGAATTCTTACCTCTTTCAACTATGGAATCACTAATTCCAACCTTGTTCCTTGCCAATTCCTTGATTTTCTTCTTCTTCTTTGCTCCTTCCCGCTGCCTCTCGTGCTCTCTGGAATTCTCTGGAGAGTTTCTCACTTAATGAAAGAAATAACTCTATTTTAGAGTTATATAATTAACTTATAAAGTATTTACATTTTTGGTCCTTTGGTTTCTAATTTTTATACAAAGATGATCCTAAGACCATAACTTGCAACCAAAGTTCCATTAATTTCTAACTTTACAATTTCTTAACATTTTGGTCATTTCCATGTCAAATGACCATTTTACCCTTTTTGGTCAAATTTCACTATTCACGCGGTAAAAACTCCAAATTTCACATAAACTAGTATTTCTCATTATATTATGTTACAAATACATATTATTACACACAATAGTCGTACAATACGATAAAAGACGATTTTACCCTTTTTAACTTTTTCGCGGGTTCTTACAGTCACCACTCCTTAAGCGGATTCCGTCCTCGGAATCTTTTCGTAATCCGTGAAATTCGGATATCTTCTCTTCATTTCTGCTAACGTTTCCCAAGTCAAGTTTGACCCTAAGGGATGCTTCCACTTAACAAGTACAAGGTCAATCTCCTTGTTCCTTAGCTTTTTTGTCTGCATCTCTAAAATCGCTTCGGGTTCTTCAATCAATTTGCTAGGAGTCTCCACCCTCAGATCGGTATAGGGTATTACTAACTCTTCTTTGCCAAAGTACTTCTTCAAGTAGCATACATGAAAGGTATCATGTATTCCACTGAGTTCGGGTGGTAACTCTATCTTGAATGCTTGTAACCCAACTCTCTTCAAAATTTTAAAAGGTCCAATGTATCTTGGACTCAGCTTTCCTCTTCTGCCAAATCTAACCACTCCCTTCCATGGCGACACTTTAATCATCACCAAATCTCCTTCTTGCAAGTCATATGGTCTCTTCTTTAAATTTGAATAACTCCTCTGTCGATCTTGTGCTGCTTTCATGTTGGCTTGAATTACTCCGATCTTCTCATTAGTCACTCTAACAATCTCTGGCCCTGTAAGTTTAACCTCACCCGCTTCCAACCAACATAAAGGAGTTCTACACTTTCTACCATACAATGCCTCAAAAGGTGGCATTTTTATGCTAGAATGGTAGCTATTGTTGTATGCAAACTCCACTAATGGCAGGTGTTCGTCCCAACTTCCTCCAAATTCCATCACGCATGACCGTAACATATCTTCTAATGTCTGGATCGTTCGTTCACTCTGACCATCTGTTTGTGGATGATATGCTGTACTTAACTGAATTCTCGTCCCCATTTTCTCTTGTAAAGCACTCCAAAAATTAGAGGTGAATCTGGGGTCTCTGTCTGACACGATAGACAACGGTGCACCATATCTTCTTAACACTTCATCTGTATACAACTGAGCTAACTGATCCAATGGAGTAGTTTCTTTTATGGCTAGAAATAGTGCACTCTTGGTCAATCGATCTACTATGACCCATATACTATCATGACCTCTTCTCGTTCTCGGTAACCCGACAACCAAGTCCATGGTTATATCTTCCCACTTTCCGGCTAGAATATGCAATGACTGAGCATCCCTATGCGGGACCTGATGTTCCGCCTTAACTTGTGCACAAATAACACACTTGGAGATGTACTTAGCTATCCTTTTCTTCATTCCAGGCCACCAGTACCGTCTTTTCAAATCTTGATAAGTCTTGGTACTCCCGGGATGAATGGAATACTTTGACTTATGCGACTCTTCTAAAATCAGCTTCCTCAAACCTCCTGCTTTCGGTACCCAAATGCGGCTTTTGAAAGTCTTCAAGCCTTGACTATTGGTTTCAAACTGAGTGTCTTTTCCTAGCTTTTCATCTTTCACATCCCCACTTTCTTCAACTTTTTGCTGAGCTGCTTTAATCTGTTCTATAATGCTGGACACTAGTTCTATGCGCATCGACCTTGCCTTGATTCTTTTCTCAGGAGCTTTTCTACTCAATGCATCTGCTACTACATTTGCTTTACCCGGATGGTATATAATGTCACAATCATAGTCACTGATCAGCTCTAGCCATCTGCTCTGTCTCATGTTCAACTCTTTTTGAGTGAACACATACTGCAAACTCTTGTGATCGGTGAATAGCTTACACTTTGTACCATACAAGTAATGTCTCCATATCTTCAAGGCAAAAACGATCGCTGCAAGCTCTAAATCATGAGTTGCGTACTTTTTCTCTGGATCTTTCAATTGTCTGGAAGCGTATGCTATGACTTTCCCTCTTTGCATCAACACACAGCCAAGCCCCTGATGCGAGGCATCGCTGTACACTTCAAAGTCTTCCGTCCCATCTGGCAATGTAAGGACAGGCGCGTTACATAACTTTTCTTTTAATGTAGCGAAAGCTCTTTCTTGTTCTTCTTGCCATCTGAATTTTTCTTCCTTCCGAGTTAGTCGTGTAAGTGGCACTGCTATACGGGAGAAATCTTGAATAAATCTCCTGTAGTACCCGGCAAGACCGAGAAAACTTCTAACTTCTGTTGGCGTCTTAGGTGGCTCCCATTTCATCACTGCTTCAACTTTCGCTGGATCAACTTTTATACCTTGGATAGAAACAACGTGTCCAAGGAACTGAACCTCTCTCATCCAAAACTCGCACTTGGAGAACTTTGCATAAAGCTGTTCTCTCTTCAAAGTCTCAAGTACTAACCGCAGATGACTCGCATGCTCTTCTTTATTCTTTGAGTAGATCAAAATGTCATCTATGAACACTATAACAAACCGGTCTAAGAATGGTTTACAGACCCGATTCATTAAGTCCATAAAGATCGCTGGTGCATTCGTAAGACCAAATGGCATTACTAGAAACTCGTAATGCCCGTATCGTGTACGAAACGCCGTCTTCTCTACATCACTTTCTTTTACCCTGACTTGATGATACCCAGATCTCAAATCAATTTTCGAGAAATAATCTGCTCCTTGCAACTGGTCAAACAAATCGTCTATTCTGGGCAACGGGTAACGGTTCTTGATAGTAATCTTGTTCAATTCTCTGTAATCAATGCACATTCGCATTGACCCATCTTTCTTCTTTACAAATAAAACTGGAGCACCCCACGGAGAAGAACTCGGCCTAATGAAGCCTTTATCTAGTAATTCCTGCAACTAGGACATTAATTCCCTCATCTCTGTTGGTGCTAACCGGTACGGTGCTCGTGCTATTGGGGAAGCTCCTGGAACAAGATCTATTCGGAATTCAACCTGCCTTTCTGGTGGCAAGCCTGGCAATTCATCTGGGAAAACTTATGGAAACTCTTTTACCACTTCTATGTCTTTGTACGTCTGTTTCACTTTATCTTCAGTCATCACATAGGCCAGGAAAGATACACATCCTTTCCTGATACATCTTCGAGCTTTAGCTACACTGATGATACTTGACACGTGCGTTCTTCTTTCCCCATATACGTACACTTTTGCTCCAAGGGTTTTAACAGACACCCTCTTCTGTCCACAAGCTATCTTCGCATCATTTGCACCAAGCCAATCCATCCCAATTATTACATCAAAGGACTTAATTCCAATAGGAAGGAGATTAAGTCGAAACTTCTTGCCGTTGATGTCAAGTTCACAGTCTCGATACATATGCTGAACTTCAACGAATTTCCCATCCGCCACTTCTACTTCAAAAACTAGATCTAACAATTCTAATGGGACATTTAATCTAGCTCCAAACCCATGGGACACAAATGAATATGTAGACCCGGAATCAAACAGGACATATGCAGGTGTCGAGTTGATTAGTAGAATACCTGAGACCACATCGTGAGTCTCCTTTGCTTCCTCCCTGGTGATCTGAAAAACTCGAGTCTTCACCTTCTGGGGTTCGGTCTTCTTCTGGGCTGTTGACACCATAGTTTCTCCTCCCTTGTTTGGGCAGTTGAAACTGTAGTGTCCCATCTGATGGGATGAGAAACACTCCACTTCGCTGGCTTTCTTGGCTTTACAATCTTTCGCTTTGTGACCGAATCCGCCACAATTAAAGCAGGCATTTGATCCCGCTCGACATTCGCCACCGTGTTCTTTCCCACATTTCTCGCACATTTTCA
Organism: Cichorium intybus; assembly: GCA_023525715.1. NCBI lineage: Eukaryota > Viridiplantae > Streptophyta > Magnoliopsida > Asterales > Asteraceae > Cichorium > Cichorium intybus. Next base: position 116,965,673 of record CM042009.1, on the reverse strand, counting down.
CACTTCCCCGTCGGCTCTGACTTGTACTCATTTTCCCTTTCTTCTTTATGTTCCCACTGATACTACTAACTGTCTTCCTTTTGTCACCAAAACCAGGTCCTTCTTCCTTCCTTCTTTTTCCAACATCTTCCACAGTTCGGGCAGCAATGATCGCCCCATCTAACGTCTCGGCTTTCTTTACTTCTAGTTCATAGTTCCATGGCAAACCCCGGACATAGCGGTTAATTCGGGACCGCTCACTGGGGTAAGACTCCCCCACAAAAGGTAACATGTCACAAAACTTTTTTGTATACTCGTCAACCGTCATTTCTCCTTTCTTTATCGTTAAGAAATCTTCATTCAACTTCTCCAAATCTCGCGTGGGACAGAATTTATCTTTGAGGCACGTGACAAACTCTGCCCATGACCAACCATATACCACATCCTTTCCCAAGCTTTCATATTTGGTGTTCCACCACACCAAAGCATCATCCTTCAGTTGCCGAGAAGCAAAAGTGACTTGGTCTTTTTCTGCACATTTGCTCGCTTGTATCACTTGTTCAATCTCTCGGACCCACCGCATTGTCACTTTAGGCTCAAAACTGCCATGGTATTCGGGCGGTTTGCAAGCCATAAAGGACTTAAAAGAGCAGCCCTTTTCTTCTGTCTTGTTTCCTCCAGTAGTCGCTTCCTCAGTCGTCTTCTTGGAGACTTCTTGTGATGATTGGGCACTAGGTTCACCCATTCTGCTATCGATTATGTTGTGCACATCTTGCCTCAGTTCAGTTCGTAGATTATTAATTAGGAACTGAATTGCCTCCATAGTGACAGGTTGTGGTGGTAGTGGGTTTGGCTCAGCCTCATCGTTTCGCAGAACATGTGGTTCACTTCCTCTTGAGGAAGTGTGACTGCCCTCACCCCTGTCAGCTTGTCTTCTGCCTTCCATTACTATATAGATGAACAAATTATCTGTTTAATACGCAATTCTATATAGTATTTCATAAGCGGTAGCATGTTATCTCCTTATGTTAACTGCACTTTAGAACCGTCATACTCAATCTATGCCTTCTATATTACAAAGGCAACCTACTACTACTCTTACTAGTTTAAGCCTAGGATGGTATTCCAACCTAATTCGCTTAAACTATGGCTCTGATACCAAAACTGTAACACCCCTTTTCTCAAACCATATTTAAAATACAAATACAGTTTTCAAATATAATTTACAACTCGTGACTATAAAATAGCCACTTAAATTTTTATTTTATTTTACAACTTAAAACTTGAGGGGTATTACAGACTCAATACAGATAACCATAATTTAAACTTACAGTGTACAATAACGGTCCCAACTGCAACTCTCGCTCCCTTCACCTAAGTACATAGCATTTCAAAAACATAGTATACGTGAGACATAAAGTCTCGTGAGTAATATGGGTTTAGACCCAAAACTTTTCTATTCAAAACTTGGAATATCAAAAGTACATTGCTAAAAACTGATTTATTTCATAAATCTCAAAATAACGTTCTCTTCTTTACTTTCAAACTATAAAAAAAAGACTTTCTTTTATAAAACTGCTTTCTTTCTTGTGACCAACTGAAACTTATGAATTAAGTTAATTAATTCATTCAACTAGCTCCCCTCGCGGAACAGAACAGATCTGCCCACTCGGTTTGCTCATCCTGTCTCCCCTTCGTGACTTGGAACAAATTCAAGCACAAGGGTATGCTAAGCTAGACAACTACTTCGCGACGGGAGGTACCATCCCAGTAGTGTCTTCTGATCCCCCAATTATGTGGGTGATCCTAGTCCGGACAACTGACTCATATTTCTTTCTTTCTTTAATTCTTACTTCATTTCATCTCAAATTGGTCAAAATGGGACACAATTTGTAATAAACTAAAACTCATAAACTTTGTAACTCTTTATCAAAAATATTATCAAAACTACTTTTAACATCTTAGTTCCCAAAAGGAACTTCTTTCAAAATACTTTGCAAATCATACTTTAAAAATCTACTTAAAATACTAAGCCCTTGTATAGAGCTTCATTCAAAAACCATTTTCCAAACTTTAGTATTTATAAACATTGGAAATCATATTTTTTTCTGAAAATAACATTTTGCTACGTACTAGAAAATCCTCATAGAACTCACATTGACGTTGTTACGAGTCTCTACACTTCTCGTATTCCTTTCCCTTTTCCGTGCTCAACCACGTTTGAAGCACCACCTAAACATGTATTATATATATAAATACTAAATATAATTAATTCTATAATGCTAAGGTCTCATATAACATAGCTATAGGTTATAATAAATGTATAACCATTTATAACTCATTTTACGGTTTTTCTCCGAAATACGCGTATATTGCTACAGTACCCCCCGAGGGGTCGTATTTCAGTTCCGACTCTTTTCCATGAAATCTTAGACCATATTAGACTTGTGTTTCAAATTTGGAGTTCATTGGACAAGTCTAGCTCAAATTCTAAAAATCATGGGCATGAATAGTGTTTTTAGCCTCTGCCGCTACAGTAACTTTTCTGCAAGGTCGGATTACGGATTTGACCATTCCCGACATGTTCTTATACCATGTTAAGGTTATGTCTGAAATTTCAGGTCAATCAGACATGTCTAGCTATGGTTTCTAGCGTTTGAGTTATTTGAAAATTTTAACATTTTTGGTCCCTGACTGGAGCACTGTAGCACGCAGTTCACCCATTAAGCACTTATTTCAGTTCTTAATCATTTTACTATCATTCCATGACTAAAACCCTTGTTTTACATCAGGTTTTAAGCCATGGAATCACTAATTCCAATTCCATTTCTTCAAAATCCCGTTTTTGATATTTTGCACCAAAAATCCATCTTTTTGAAATTAGTCACTTAGGAGTGTCTTAATACATCCTAAGTGATCATTTGGACCCAACAAAACCATAAAAACCAGCTTTGATCTTACAAACCCGTTTTTAGGGTTCTTGAGCACAAATTCCCATTTCTTGATTTCTAACATATAGCAACCTACTTCCATGTTTTTGAGTTAAGTTCTTAACTAATGGCTTATTGGAAGCATTAGCTACTTAACCCACATGATTTATTACTGAAATTGCAGTTTCCACTCAACCCAAAAAAAACCCAAATCAAGAACACACACAAAACCTAGGTTAAAACTAAGGAATTCTTACCTCTTTCAACTATGGAATCACTAATTCCAACCTTGTTCCTTGCCAATTCCTTGATTTTCTTCTTCTTCTTTGCTCCTTCCCGCTGCCTCTCGTGCTCTCTGGAATTCTCTGGAGAGTTTCTCACTTAATGAAAGAAATAACTCTATTTTAGAGTTATATAATTAACTTATAAAGTATTTACATTTTTGGTCCTTTGGTTTCTAATTTTTATACAAAGATGATCCTAAGACCATAACTTGCAACCAAAGTTCCATTAATTTCTAACTTTACAATTTCTTAACATTTTGGTCATTTCCATGTCAAATGACCATTTTACCCTTTTTGGTCAAATTTCACTATTCACGCGGTAAAAACTCCAAATTTCACATAAACTAGTATTTCTCATTATATTATGTTACAAATACATATTATTACACACAATAGTCGTACAATACGATAAAAGACGATTTTACCCTTTTTAACTTTTTCGCGGGTTCTTACAATTATAGCAAAATCAAAAAGAAAACAAGCCAAAATGCTCTGATGCCACTGATAGGAAATAGGCAAACAAATAAACTTATACTCTTAAGTTCACATTCAACCTAAAGGATCTATGTTTTCACTATTTGAATCTATAACTAAAACCCTATAGGTAATTTCGATTTATACTAAAAGATAATTCAAGAATTACTAACCTTTGTTGAATCTTTTGGAAGCGAGCACCACAAGCGTCGTGCCTCAAATGGTTCACACCCAAAGCAAGCAACAAGAAAAACAGGAGAGAGAGAGAGTGATAAAAAGCGCATAATATGGGGATCTAGAGCCCCCTATTTATATCCTCCAAAAGGATTAACAGATAAGCCTCATTTGAATTCAAACTGAGATAAACATCTTATCTCTAATCTCCTTTTCCGGCTACACACGACGCGCGTCGCAGAACACTGTGCGCGCGTCGCGCGTGTGATTTAATCCAGATCATTCCATCGTTCAACTATTGAACAATTACAATCCACACACACACACACACACACACACACACACACATATATATATATATATATATATATATATATATATATATATATATATATATGTATATATATATATATATTTATATATAGGTATATATATATATATATATATATATATATATATATATATATATATATATATATATATATATATATATATATATATATATATATATATATACCTATATATAAATATATATATACATATATATATATATATATATATATATATATATATATATATATATATATACATATATATATATATATATATATATATATATATATATATATATATATATATATATATATATATATATATATATATATATATATATATATATAAAATGTTGTATGCGATTGTGATTAATAGATCGGGAGATCTTGGTAACCATAGTTGTTATAATTTGAATTGATAATCATAACTACCCTTTGATTTATCTAGTTGAATAGTGAATTGAGGCAGTAGCTGATATAGCTGGATTAACGAGTTTTATAGTTATATTGATATAGCCGTGATGGTCATTATAGTTGAGTACAATTAATAGATGAAGAATTTATGATTGAGTTGATGAGCAGTACTGACCGTAGAGCCTACCGCTGAGTTGATAGCTGATAGTAAGTAACCGATGTTCGTGTAGCTAATTTAATTAGCATATTTATAGTTGAGAATGGAAGACATGTTTGCTAATATAATTAGCAAAATGGATGGCTGGAACGTATGCTGAATGACTAATACTATTTATGATGGAAGATTGCCATTATTATTATATATATAAATGATGATACATCTTACTTTGATGTCGACTAGGGAGATTACTCACTAAGCTTTTGTAAGCTTACCCGTGGTTTGCGTGCTGTTTTGAAGGTGTTCGCAACAGTGATATGAGAAGATATATGTCTGAGAGATAGATGACTTAGAGCCTGTCTTTTAGTAGCATGCATTGTGTTTTGATAATTGTAATTCCTGACTCGGTCCGTAGGGACTGTGGTAAGTATTGTACATTGATAACATCTTTTATTCTATGGTTTGAATACTAGTATACCCATTTGCATTGTATTCTATTTTTATAACCGGGGTATACCTTGTATGAAAAACTGGGTGTTACAAGTTATTATCAGAGCCATGGTTTAAGAAAACTAGGTCCTTGAGTGTAGGGTCCTAGATTAAAACCATGAATAAAACCCCTATCACATGCTTGGAAAAGCAACTGCTGCAGACGATAATGTACAAGTTTAAATTTAGTATTGTCATAAGCGATCATGGTAAAATAGAGTCAAAGGCATCAAATTTCACCCCTTCACTGGCGGAGTCTTATGATGACAGTGATGAGGAGCTGAATCTCTTATTGACTTATTTACACAATAATTATATGCGTGGATTCATGTAATTAGTTTGTATTTCTAGCTTTTATAATTAACTTATTATAAAATCGATTACATTAAAAGTGAAGATGCTCGAAGTTTCCAAATATGGCGGGTATGAAAATCCAAGATCGACCCATAAACGATTGTGGACACAGTTTTTTCTGATAGAATAGTTTAGCAGTTCATCGTCGAGCTTTATCTTCTAATTATGCAATTAATATCTAAATTGCTTCATTTCAGTAGATGGCAAGCAAATTAAGGATGTCAGTCTTCTCAAAAATGGTTTATCTTTCTTATGATTTAAACGGAACTTGATATCTTTATGGATTTCGTATTTTGACCTAATTTCAAATGTATTCTTTTTTCTTTTCCATAATTCTAAAGTGGGGTAAACCTCACATCACTCCCGTTGGATTTTTACTTGCTTGAAGTTTGTAATTCAATTGATCTCAATAATTCGAATGACCATTTTCCCCTTGTCTACTCCCCAAAACATCGTCGTCCTTTATCACCGGTAAAATCACAATAATGGAAGACGACCTTACCAACAAACTATTACTCTTGTTCATGCAAAATCTTCTGCCTAATGACAATCCGAGATTCATCTGTACTTCCGTATCTGAATGGATCTCTGAATTAGTACCAAGACACTAACTTGGCATCCCACGTCAGCCAAAAACCCAGTCAGCGCTAACTATGATGTGGTAACTTCGAAAACCTGTAAATGTTATTTATGCATAAAAAAAAAACTTGATAAAATTCAGACTCGTATTAAAAATTGATGTTAAAATAAAATAAAAATATTTGACAAACTTAAAAGGTTTTCTCGTTATTTTCCCAAAAAAAAAAAACATGAACTTAATGTGTTGTCATTTTCATAGCCCATAGGTACCAAGAGGAAAATGGAAATAAATAGTTAACGGCCAAATGTGTAACTAAGGTATTTCAGGGGGTTAGTATGCCATTTCAACATAATTATTAAGCCAAAGAATATTCTTCGCCGTGTTTATATCTCCCACCGGATGTCATCATCTTCATCGTCATTAATCCCCTTCTTCACAATCTCGCCTCATATTCCACGCCTCACGTTTTGTAGCTCAAATTCCGCAGATTCCGATCGTCCTCTAGCGTCTCGATTCAATTAGCAATTGGATTGTAGGGTGGTCTTTTCATCTCCTTGCCCTTTTGGTCAATCATTTCACCCATGATGGCGAATTGTTATCTAATCGATTTGCGTTCGTATTCGGCTCTGTTATTTGAAAACTGATCTGTTCTTCGTGGATTGGTCTGGTGTCAGAAATAAGAACGGATTTATGATAGCTGTTTGAATTTTGAAATCTCTGTAACGTTATCACGGTTTTATAGATCTCCATCCGATTAGTCAAATTAGGTGAACTTGCAAATCCCGAGGTAGATTGGAAATTATTTATCTGCTGCAATAATAAGAATCTGAGATTGATCGAGATTGAAGAGATAACTTGCTACGTGTCTCTCCCCGTGCACCGACAGAAATCGTAAGAGAAAATAAATAGGGATCGGAAATCGAATGGCTATGAGATTGCCAATGGTTGATTGCCGTAGCTTGATTGAATTTTGCCGAGCCTTCGAACAGCACAAAAATATGACGCCAACGATCAATAACAACAACAATCACTCTCGGAACAATAAGAAGTATAGTGTCAATTCCAATTCCAGTACCAATTCCAATTCAATAAACCCTTTGTATCATCCGTTTTGTGAGTTATCCCCCTTTGCGGCCCTCGATATTCTTATGCTGATTCTCGTATTAGGATCACTTGGATTCCTAATCGTACCATACATAACTACAATCTACCACGAAGCAATTGAGATTCTCCCGTTGGTTTTTGAAGTCATCGGAGATATAATATCTGATGCACCAATTGCATACGTTGTTGGTTTGGTTGCGGCTTTCAGTGGAGTGATTGCAAGTATTGCTGCTTGGGAAATTCTTGAGGTAAAATCAAGGAAATGTGGAAAACCAGGTTGTAAAGGGCTGCGTAAGGCTATTGAGTTTGATATCCAGCTTGAGTCTGAAGAGTGTGTCAAGTATTCACCTCCAGGAAGAACAACAGATTATGGTGTGAAGCCATTGGAACTAGGAAAAGATCACAAGGAACTGGAAGCTGAGTTGAAGAAGATGGCACCTCTCAATGGTCGGACAGTTCTCATTTTCCGAGCACCATGTGGATGTCCAGCTGGAAGATTGGAGGTATGGGGGGCTAAAAGAATTCGTAGAATCAAGAAATAATTTTTTTATCTTATGCTAGATTTCCCTTAGATAGAATAAAACATGAGCTGATATAATTATTCATCTCTCTTTGTTCACCTACATACATAATAATGAATTCCTGCATCTTTTACTTGTTATTACTTATCAAACTCAATGAAAAAAGGTAAGAACCTTTGATATTATATTCAGGAATCAGATCACCTACCTTGACATTATTGACCTGAATAACATGTCATCTGCATTCAATTGCTTTTATGGTTGTTTTTCTGTCTAGTTCTTTAAAGTTTAGATCTTCATTTTGCATTCATGTAGCATATTTAGGTTTCTTTAAATGGTTTTTTAGGGGCTTTATTATTTAGAAAAATGGCCTTTAAATTCATCATTTAACTGGGCATATTTAGGTACCATTCTTTCAACTCAATGCACCTCTTTTTCTGCTAACCCTTTCCCATGGAATAAAAAAAATCAAGAACATGACTTTTGTTTGTTTCTCTCTTTTTATGGTAGTAATTGCTTGTAAAATCTGTATTTTTGCTCAGTTTTTTAAGGGATTCCTTCATATGATTATAACGAATAAAAAGAGATGTTAACATTGTGCGTTTGTAATTAAAAAAACGTTTTTATTCTTTGATAAAATTGTCTACTTTATCTTCTATTGATACCTTAGGTTTCAACAATAAAGTCCATTTTCTTAGAGCCCCCCTTGTTTGTTTTGTAGTATGCAATCGCTATAAAAAAATATATTTTTATTTATTTTGGATAAACTTTCTTGATAAGTTTATATGAGATAAAACTTAAAGCAGCGATGAGATGAATATAGCCGACAATAATTTGAGATGCATGACAAACATGGGTGAGGGGCTCCATGCCTCCATACCCCCATTTTATTTCCTACAAGTGTAGTTTAGTAGATGTCATATTCAAGACTTCAAGTCCATTATTTGGGACACGAAAAAACCACCTTGTATCATTTGGTTGTCGAATAATTATTATAGTTATAAAGAGGACTCTCAAACGTTATATTTGGTAACATATCACTTATGTTCAAGGAACTTCAACTAGGTTTCCTTATAGCTCCATCTTGCCGAATATTATATGAAAGAATTACGTAGTTCCTATAGTATCATTGAAGAATCTGCAAGCGTGCTGCATGCGGGAAAAGTTTTCGTGAAGTGTCCTAAGGCGAATGCTTTAGGGTTAATGTTAAGGCGTTGACAATGATTAAAGGTAAACTTGATGACCATTATGCGAGGGTATGATACTATATAAAAACTACTATGAAAGTTGTACTAAGTGTTAACCTAGATGAAAAAAACTAACTTTATAGGTTTTACGTATGTTTTACGGGCTTAAAGGATGGTTAGAGTTGTTGGTGTAGACGAGTTGTAGTTTTAGACCGGTGTTTTTCCAAAGACAATAATGTAACTGGCAATTTCTTTAGCTACAGGAATGAACACACACACACAAACACACACACTTGCACACACGCGCACGTACACACAAGTCTGGAACTTGGTTGACCTTCCACTAGGCAGCGGGGCCGTTAGGTGGAAGTTGATCGTCATGAAGATGATTGACATGGAGGAAAATATACACACCTTTAAGGCCCGACTTGTTGCAAAAGATTATACACAAACTCATGGTATAGGCTATGATGATTTTTTTTTTTTTGCCAGTCTAAAGCGTTAAAGCGATCATGATATTCTTTGCATAACAAAATATATGACTATGATCATGGTTTTAAAAATCGAAGCGTTAAAGCAATCATGATATTCTTTGCATAACAAAATATATGACTGTGATCATGGTTTTAAAAATCGATTGAGGCGTACGCCTCGAGGCGAGGCGGTAGAAAAACGCATCTCAGATAAATGAGGTGGTGAGAGGCAGTCCGAGGCGTATATATTGATTATGTTGCCTTTTTTGACTTTTTTTTTTTGCTTTTTGACTTTTTTAGCTTTTATTTTAGGATAAAACATAATAAAAAAAAGCATAAAAGTAATTTTAAATCTGCTTTGAACTTAAAATGTGAAAGTTAAGACTTCGTTTGACCTAATAGTATTTGTATTATTTGATTTTGATGAATTTTAAGACTAAAATATTTTATTTTTTGGAAGATGATGTTTATTATGACTTTTTATGTTTGATTTGTGATTTAATATTGTTTTTATGACATATATACGATTTTATAATTATTTTTGTATCCCGCTCGATTCGCTTCGAGGCTTACGCCACATGCCTTGGTAGGAAAATGCCTCAAGGCACGATACCGTACTTTAAAACCTTGACTATGATATATGACGAATGGATATTAAGATTGCTATCCTGAATGGCTAATTGGCCACCTTAGCAAGGACTATGGTGCATCCAGAAGGCTTTGTTAACTCAATATACCATGATCGAATGTGTTAGCTACAGAGGTCCATATATGGAGTGAAGCAAGCATCTTGGAATGGGAATATGCATTTTGACAAACAAAAAAAAAAAAAATCAAAGAGTTGGGTTTTCTTTTGAAAACGTAAATAAGCCTTGTGTCTACATTAGGTTGAGTAGCAGTACTTTTCTTCTGGATTCTAAATATGGATGACATACCACTCATTGGGAATGACGTCCTTACATTATAGGATGTTAAGTCCTATATGTGAAGACAGTTCCAATGAAGGATCTAGGAAACACAGTATACATACTTGGAATCAAGATCTATCATAATAGATCAAGGCAGCTTGTTAGTCTCAGTCAAGGTGTATACACTAATAAGATCTTGAAGCATTTCAAGATGGAGGACTCCAAACATGGAACCCTGTATTGATGGGATTTTTTAAACAAGTCTCAATGTCCCTCAACTCCTAATGAGGTGAGAGGCATGAAGGGTATCTATATGCTTTTAATATTTGATCCATCATGTACATCATGGTATGCACTAAACCTAGTGTCTAGTATACTCTAAGCATGATGAGTTGTTTTTAGCAAGACCTAAGAGAAATGAAATTGATTGTAGTGAAGAACATCATGATGTACTTGAGAAGAACTAAAGGCTTGTTCCTGGTTTATAGAGATCTGTAACAAGAGCTAAAGGTAGATTGTTACACGAATGCTAGTTTCTAAACGGACGAAGATGATTCTCACTCCCAATATGGCTACATCTTTATCACGAATTGAGGCACATTCAATTGGTGTAACTCTAAGAAAAGTATAGTTTCACAATATATAAGGGAGTCCAAATATATCGCAATATCGGGGGGAACTTAGGAAGCATCCTGCATGAGGAAGTTCATTGTTGCCCACTTGGACACCTTAGCATTTGTGTAATTATATCCATATGATATGCCTTTTTGTAAACATGTGTTTGGTTGCACATGACATGATGTGATATTTCATAACTGTAACTAACAATTATTTAGTGGTACATGTTTTAGATGTCCTTCACATTTGTTGGAGTGCATATCATTTTTATTTTTGAATTTACATATATAGTGGTATTTATAGATATGAAAATGTTTTGGGTATCCCTTATATTTGATTGGATATATGTAAATGTTTTGTTGAATATATCTTTTGGTTTCCATTTACATTTACTAGAATACATCTCATTTTCATTTGTAATTTATGTACATAATATGCCTTTTAGTTTGCTGCTATACATGTACACATTTTTTGTGAACACCAAACTGAAATGTCATTCATAATATATTATGACAAGACTAATACAAGTAATTTTATAAACATCATAAACACAATAATAGACAATGTTACAATCACTACAACTATCACTAAAAAAACCCTAAGAATAAAACACTGGTAACTTCTATTTAAAATGTTAAAAAAACACATGTGAACTAAAATGTTATCAAAAGTTAACAAACTATTTAAAATGTTCAGAAAAATAATATGTTGATATCTTATAACAAGTCAAGTTTTTCAAATCTGGAACATTTGTTGAAAACTACTCCCACATCTAGAATGTTTGTTTTAAAAACACCCAACTCATCGACCACTTCAAAATTTAGATTTGATTGAATATATACTTTTTGTATATTCAACCCACTACTTACTTTCTTCAAGGTTGGATGATTTATAATTGATTATTCAATCTACAACACCATAGCTAAATTCTTGTGTTAAACAATTTATTGCTATTAATTTATTTTAGATTATTTTGTTTGTTTTCGCTCATCCTTAAAAACTTAAAAAGAATAGAGAATAACTTTTTTTGCTATGGTAGAAAATATCTCAATCTTTCATATATGTATCTTGAAAAGAGAAGGATTGGAAGGCCTTTTAGGATTGTATTTGTAATGTCTCAAATTCTGTGATAAAATTTCCGTTTTTAAAAGCGGTTCAATTATATAAAACAGTTGGAAAATAGACCATTTAATTTGAATTCAATATTTAAAACATTTAAATCAATAATATTAACTTTAACACAAAATGTTAACCAATGGAAGACTTGAACATCAAAATGTCGGATGCGGTACAGTCGCGCCGTGCTCCAAAGCTCTGACTAGCAATTACCTGAAAAACAGTTCGGGTGAAAGAGTAAGCACAAAGCTTAATGAGATTCCCAAAATACCACACGATCCATCACATAAAGTATAAACATCATTGGCTCTCGGACTCACCCCGATCCACCTCAGCTAAGGACTCGCAGGCTCACCCCGTTCCGTCAATTGACGAATCAACTCATTCTTTTGGACTCTCGAGCTTGCCCCGATCCATCCGGCTCTCGAGTTTACCCCGATCTGCCATCATTCTTCAGTCGCCGGAATGAATCCAACGACTAACACATAATAACACAAAAGCCTAAACATAAAGTTTGACCTAGCGAGTCCCTAACATCATTCATTTAGACAACTAATGTAAGGCACACCCAACTTAAACATATATAGCTACAATAGTAGTACAAAACTAACTACGAATGTAACATCACCCACAGTATAGTGAAAAAACTCACCTGATCCGTCAAGCTAAACAGCACTCCACACGTGTGCCCTCGGATCCCGACAACACGAACCTCCTAATAAGGATAAACTTCACTTAGCAACTCATAAACCCCAAATAGGATAAACCTCTAAGATCGACACCCGCAATTCCCAAGTTTGACCAAAAGTCAAACTGATTAAAAGTCAACGGTCAACGGTCAAAGTCAAAGGTCAACACCAAAGTCAACCTTCACTTAGCGCCGTTATCCCTTATGGATAGCGTTGCTAAGTGCAAGGGTCGCGATTCTCCTTTAACAGAGATAACGATATCTTCATAGATAGCGACGTTGTCTACGTTGTTCAGTCCAAAACTTGTCCAGCTCTTAATACGTTAAGTCAAAGCCTAATATCTTCCAGGACTCTTCCAAACAGTCACTAGATCCATAAAAATGTTAACTTTCACGTCCAAACATGACCATGCATGTACATGGTCAATATCTAGGTCCAAAAGAGAGAAACCCAAGACTTAAACACTCATGGGAGCTTGTTTACTCCCAAGATCAGCTCAAAAGTTCCAGAGAAGGTTCTAGGGACATAAAGTTCTAACCTTTAACACCACACTCCAAAGATTAAGCAACAAAAGGACCAAAAACCCATCTTAAGTCCCCATAACCACTAGAACAACCTTAGAACACAAAAGGGAGAAATCTACTACTCACAATAGTCCAGAGAGTGAAGATCTTGCTGACTCCAACTTGTGGAATACCTTCTAGCACCACGCCACCACCAAACACCTTTCTTCTCTTCAATAAATCTTTTAAAGTGACCAAAAGAGCAAAAAACCACCCAAGGAGGTTAGGAAAGGGGTTGAGACATTTATGGAGGTTGAGGGGTGTCAAATGACAGCTACCTAGGGTTTTGTGCCCTTAAATACGACCTAAAACTCGAAATATAGGGTTTTGCTGCAAACAGCGGCGTATAACGTCGCTATCCCCTCAACGTGCCAGACCATTAACTCGCCTGCATAGTGTCGCTATCTCTTCTCCATAGCGTCTCTGTCCTCTTCTCCATAGCGCCGCTATCCCATCTCAATAACGTTGATATCCCTCCTCCAAGGCTTATGTCAAAACTATTGATTCTTTTAAGGCCAAACTTGGTCATCCATGAACAGAGTCTTACGAATTTATTCAAAGGATAATAGTGAAGCTAAAATTATCTTGTCAATTATGAACGTTGCTCTTTATTGATATCGAAGTTTGTTTACACCCTCATTGTTGAACAAATCATCTGAATATAACATCATATTCTTTCCCATTGACAACACGAATAATTTCATGCCCATTAATTGCATGTTTCCATGATGTCATCATGCACACCATGATTTATTATCTGGAAAGCTATATATTCGACAAGCATTGCCAATTCGTTGGCATTATGAGGCATCTATTACCACAACCATTGTTGACAATTGGTGCGACGTTTCAAATATTAGATATTGTTAGAAGACCATATTGTTTAAATACAATTTGAAATAACATATATTGTTATGACTAGATCGTTTCGAATTATTTGGATTAATACACCCCTAAATGGTTAAATAAAAGTTATTTCAAAATTATTCTTTAGATCAATGCACTCTTGAGTATCCTTTATGATCCTTCGAATTGTTACCTTTTGATAATATTTTTTTAGTTCATGTGTTTGTTTTGAACATTTTAAACTGTTCATTATCAAATTTTGACATTACCCTAAAATTTGACATGCTTGACTTGTTATAGAGTTATACAAGGTTACAATGGTTTTTTTTAAACAATTTATCTTCTAAAAAGGTTTTTAGTTAATAGATGTTTTTAAAACATTTTATGTAGTTGTTACTTAATTTTAACATCAACCATATAAGATAAGAGTTATGATTTTAAATTTGTCTAAAATAACTAACTTACAAACCAAGCTTATTACCAAATTTACATATTTTGTCCTAAATTAGACCTGAACGTTCAATCTTTGATTGACGAGCATATATTTATCAACTTCTCATACCATGTCTTAACACAAGTTATGATTTTAATTGGAATTTGTTCTATGTATCTTTTTGTGAAAAACACCATAAAATATACAGACTTATAATACAAACTTTTTTTCTAATAAAATATTGGTTATATTAAAGTTTCAAACTTTAAAATATAAGAAATTGTATTTCCTCCTATCTTTTATTCCTACCCATCTTTCTACAAATGTTAAATGTTATTAATTTTAATAAATATGACACTTGTCACCATTTAATAGATAAAAATAAAAGTTAAGAGTGTTTTACATTAAAAATGTAGGGCTTTTGTCATAAAAGTCCTTAACTTTTTCGTAAATGTTCGATTTTGTTCTTATATGAATTTTATGTCTACTAAAGCCCAAAATTTGCAAACTTTTTTTTTTCCATATTTGTCCTTGAAACCTGTGATAACATGTTTCCAAGTTATCTTGAAAGTATTTTCGCATAGAAATCCTTAAGTTTTTCGAAAATGTTTGGTTTTGCCCTCTACCACCGCCACCATCCACCACCACCACTTCTATGCAAATTAATTTCATGGTAAAAACATAAAAATTTGCAAACATAAGAACTTTTATGTTAAATAATTTCAAGGTAACCTGAAAACCTGTGATTTATCACATGTTTCAGGAAATTTTGGGCTTTAATGAACATAAAATTTATTTAAGGACAAAACCGAACATTTAAGACAAACTTAATTACTTTTATAAAAAAACCCCAAAAATGCACATATCGAAGAAAAAGACGACGACGTTCTGCTGTATGCCTGTACCCTTTAAGGGGCCGTTTGGATGTGCTTATAAAACTGTTTATTGACTTATTGGTTTTTTGGAAAAGCCATAAGTCAATAAGTAAGAGCCTCCTTACTTATTAAAAACTGCTTATTTCCCCTTCTTTATGACTTATAAGCAGTTTTTAATAAGTAAGGAGACCCTTACTTATTGACTTATGGCTTTTCCAAAAAACCAATAACTCAATAAGTCAATAAGGAGTTTTATAAGCACATCCAAACGGCCTCCGCCGCAACTCCGTCACTCTAGTATCCAGTGACAGCTAGCTACGGACTGTTCACGGGGAATCAAATGTACCAACAATTTCAACTCTGATCTTCCAGCGGACCATTTGAAATTGACCTTCTCAGATTATGTTTATGCTCCGCAGCGTTCAAATTCAGTTCGTGATATCAAGAGTTTAGGTCATTGTGATTCCGTCGCCGTTAATAATTAGCAGTAGAAGATCAAAATGAAGATACATACGAAAATATTAGTGTTCTTTATATTCAGTTCGACGTTGGTTCTCATATCGTCCGCAATTCCACCAAATGAGCTGCTCGGAATTGCTCCTGAAGGTCCAATACCTGTTCTGATGTGCGCGTCCATTATGTTTGCAGTTTTTGATGTAGCAATCGAAATGTTATTTTGTTTCGTGATATGATCTGAGTTCAATTTTTATTTATTTCCCAGATGAGATATATTACAAGGGATTATGGTCTTCTGGAACGATTAAATGCAAAGATGGATCTAAGACATTCACCAGATCACAGCTTAACGACGATTTTTGTGATTGCTTTGATGGCACCGATGAACCAGGTTTAGCAGTTTATCATCAGCTAATATGAAATGAACTATATCGTGATATCCTCAACTTGAATCCGATTCAGTACATTTCTTATTCTGCATTGATCAGTGTACAGGCTACATATACAGTGATCGGATTTTGCCTTTAGTTTGACTGTAATGACTAATGACTAATGAGGTGTTGATATGTTAACTCGCATGATAGAAGAAGATACATGAGGACTATATAATTGACAATTGATGCTTTCTTACAACCTTGATAACTGTACATCATTTTGAAAGTATGCTCTGTTATCTTAACATAGTGCTATACCTTTGGTCTTGCAGGAACATCAGCATGTCCTACTGGGAAATTCTATTGCACAAATGCAGGACATAGACCCCTTACTATATTTTCTTCTAGGGTTAATGATGGAATCTGTGGTAAGCAATGTTGTTACTCACAAACTCTCATCATCTATCTTTTACCAGAATTGATAGTATTTAAGTCCTTTCATTTTCTTATTTTCACCACCAAATTTCATGTTCCATCTGAAAGTTTAAACTGTTTTTGTTGAACAGATTGCTGTGATGGAAGTGATGAGTATTATGGTAAAACCAGGTGCAATAACACCTGTTGGGAGGCTGGAAAAGTTGCAAGAGATAGATTAATGGAAAAAATTGTAATATATGAAGAGGGTGTTTCCATAAGAAACAATGAGGTTGTACAAGCAAAAGTATCATTAGAAAAAGACAAGGAAAACTTGTCAAAGCTAAAGAATGAGGAGAAAGTTTTTAAGAGGATTGTCCAACATCTTAAGGGTACTATCTGTAATTACCTATTTCATTCACATACTATATCAGTTTACATGAATTAATATGGCTTTTGTAGACCACAAGGAACAAATAGAGAAGGCAATAGAGAAAGAACGAATCCAGAAAGAAAAAGAGGAGAAGAAGAAGAAGGAATCTGAATTGAAGGAACACAAAGATGAAGATAAAGTTGATTTTGCAGAGAAAGAATTTGAAAAAAGTAACGAAGATCATAAAGACCCTGCTGTTGACGTGGCACAAAATGCTCATTTATCTCATGATAATATAGAACAGGTAAATAGTAATTACAAATTATACTCCCATCAAGAAGCTAATTACATGTTCCAAATATTATTCTCTCTTAACATAGCACACTGCAAAAAAAGAGGAATCTTCTGATGTTACACATACAACAAAAGACATCGATTCACTATCAAAGGAAGATTTAGGCCGTGAAATCGGTTCACGTTGGACTGGAAAAAAAACCGAGCACCAACATCATGATGATGACACAATTAATGTGGACAATGAAGAAAATAATGAGTACAATACAGAAACTGATGAAGATCATGAACATTATGAAGAAAATGACACTAATGACCATATGGATGTTCAAGAATCTAATGATGATTCCAGTTCTTCACATGACTATGATCCAGATGATGATGCTGAGGACATTTCAGGTGTGTAATTCATTTTACTTTTTTTTTTTTTTAATTTTTATTTCACTGGCTGATGATTTTCAATTTTTACTTTTTTATGGTTAAGATATGGAAAGCACAAACAGCCCTTCATTGGTTGAGAAGATTCAACAAACTGTCAAGAATTTTCTGGTGACTGTCAATCCATTTCAGACTCCTGTAAATACATCAGGTAAAACATGACATGACATGACAAGACAGAACAGGTTGTACTGTGTTTGTTGTGCATTGGACTAGAACTGATTTGATGGGACAAAAGTTACAATTTTTTGACTTACCCAAAAAGGTGGGACCGGGGATTTGCAATTGCTCTCGATCTCTCGTCTATGCAAAAGACGTAAATGCCCTCCTCGTTCTCAACTTTTCTGAATAAGTTATTATTATTTTGTATGTTGTGTAGAAGCTGAAAATGTAAGAAAAGAGTATGATGAGGCCAGTGAGAAGTTATCTAAAATAAGATCAAAAGTATCTCGCTTAACAAAGAAGCTAGCACATGACTTTGGTATGTTTTTAAATTTAATTTTATAAAATACTAAATGTACGTTGTTCTGTTTCTTCTATAGATGTTTGTATTTATAGCTTCATTGACAAATGTTTGACTTTATAGGACCAAAGAAGGAATTCTATTCATTACATGGTCGATGTTTCGAGACTAAACAAAACAAGTTACATCTTCTTATGTTTTATCCTTTTTATCATATTTATCAAATTTCTTTTTTTACTGATTTTATGTCCTTAATTTGATTTTTGTCATTTCAGATATGTTTATAAAGTTTGTCCTTTTAAACAAGCTACCCAAGAGGAAGGATACAGTACAACTCGCTTGGGGTAGGTTTACAAAGTTTGCCTTTTTTCTTTATTATTTACTTATTATTAATTTAATGTAATAATGTTTTCTTCCTATTGCTTAACAGGAGGTGGGACAAATTTATGGACTCATATGGTGTCATGCTCTTTTCTAATGGTGAGAATTGTTGGAATGGTCCTGATAGAAGTTTAAAGGTATCAAACTTTTTATTCATTCTGCTTTTTTAATGTTTTGTTTTTTAATAATTCATTATCACAAATTGTGTATATGTGGTTTATTTATTACCTATGACAGGTCAGATTAAGATGTGGATTGAAAGTCGAGCTTTCTGACATAGATGAACCAAGCCGTTGCGAGTAAATATTGTGTTTTATTTTCCACCGTCTCCTACAATTATTAATGTTTTCACTAAATTTACAAAAATAGTCCCTGTGGTTGTTGGTTTTTATGAATATGGTCCAGTAGTTTCATCTTTTTTCTTTTCCATCCCTGAACGGTGTTCGGTCACACTTTAGTCCCTTGAAGCTGTTAAATCCATAAAAATTACCATTTTGCCCCCATCTTCTTCATCAACTTCTCGAAAGCCCTAAAAATAATCCAAGAAAAACAAAAATGACCAATTTCCCCCATCTTCTTCATCAACTTTTCACAAGCCCTAAGAATTAAGAAAAACAAAATTGACCAATTTGCCCCCATCTTCTTAATCAACTTTTCGGAAGCCCTAAGAAATATAATCCAAGAAAAACAAAATTGACCAATTTGCCCCCATCTTCTTAATCAACTTTTCGGAAGCCCTAAGAAATATAATCCAAGAAAAACAAAATTGACCAATTTGCCCCCATCTTCTTCATCAACTTTTCAGAAGCCCTAAGACTTGTAATCCAAGAAAAACAAAATTGACCAATTTGCCCCCATCTTCTTCATCAACTTCTCGGAAGCCCTAAGATTTATAATCCAAGAAAAACAAAATTGACCAATTTGCCCCCATCTTCTTCATCAACTTCTCGGAAGCCCTAAGATTTATAATCCAAGAAAACAAAAACCCCAAATTTATCAATCGAAGCATAATACACATAAAATAATCGTTGACTATTCATTCCAAATAAGGATATGAGGGCAAAATGGTCATTTTATGGATTTAAAATGGTTGGGCTGTTAAGTTGACCTTTCCAGGGAAGAAAGCTCGACCAAAATTCGTTTTAGGGATGGAAAAAACAAAAAATGAAACTATTGGACCAAATCTATAAGAACTGATAAACCACAAGGACGATTTTTGTAATTTAGTATATTATTTACGTGTTATTGTCTAAACAACTATTTTAATGGCAGATATGAGGCACTGTTAACCACCCCAGCTCTTTGCCTAGAACAAAAACTTAAGGTATCTATCTATCTATATATGACCATTATAACTATTATATTAGATTTTGTAATCATATTTTGGTGGATGACAAAATGTTTCAGGAGCTAAAAAATGAACTTCAATTCCTGAATAAGGACCAAATGCAACTTCATGATGAGCTTTAAGTCTTTTAGACTACTTCTAAAGGGTAAGAAGAATATGGTGAATGAAAGATGTCTCATTAGCCTCATTCTTCTTCCATTTTTGTGTTGAAATATATATGCTAAAATAGAATCAACTTTACATAAGACAACTGTTTTACTTGGTGTACCCACTACCCACATTAGTCTAACACCATCAAGGAAAAATAATTTCATCCATTGCATTCCTTCTCTAGAAAACCAAAATGTGATATTTTTAAAGTTTCATCTCAAGTGCTCAAACACAATAATAAACATGCATATATTTAGAATTCCAATACTTTATATTCATATAAGATGAAGCCTGTCTTAGCATATAGGATGTATTCTATATAATGTATTATGATGATCTTCTTCTCTTGATTTGGCAGTTAGAATCTACACAAAGTGGTTAATTAGTTAGCAAATTTTGGCCAAAAAAATGTCAAGAACACAAGTTTGACATATAAATTCATATACCAATGCCATCGTCTTCTTAACATTAAGTATTTAGTCAAGTATCAACAATGAAAGAGAATGTTTGCGTTATAATTTATAAACTCAATACAAAGAACTAAAGCACTATGAATAAATGAGAAAAGAAGCACAGAAACATATAATTATAGCATTACCAGTGAATTTTTGAAATGCTTGTGAAAAGAATTTTTGGGTTCCTATGGTGTAAGGAGGGTCTAGTTTGTTAGTCTGTCATGTTATGATTAGTTAATTAGAAACATGTAGAACTTAATGGATCAAAGTGTAAGTATTTGAATTTCAAATATTGGATAAGGATAAGGCTCATCTAGTCAAGATAAAGACTAGATTACTAGGTTTTGAATAGCCTAGCCGTCATTCCATGCTATCTCTCTCCTCATTTTCGTTCTCCCTTCATTGGCTCTCACACACACACACACACACACACACACACTCTCTCTCTCTCTCTCTCTCTCTCTCTCTCCTCAACGTTGAAGCTTGTGGATGAAACCTTAATTTTCTAGGGTTTGCATACATGGCTTGGATAACAAGGTGGCGGGTTGTCAAGCTTTGCAAGGTAATAATCTTGGGTGCAACTACGGAAGAGGATCATGGTTTGGGATCTCAATTCACCCAAGAAGAAAGCAAGGGAATCAGCTATAAAAGAAAGGCACATGATTTGATCTTAACGTTCTAATTCTTACATTGCAAGGATTTACTAAATCTATGATTGTGGTGGATTGTAGTATTAAAGTATGCTTCCGTCACGTTTCAATGTTTTGAAAAATACACCATAATTCAATAGTTGTATCAGTGTCACTGTTTTTGCATATTTGAAACCAAGAGTAGTAGTTCTTTTTTTTTTTTTTTTTTTTTTTTTTTGATTTGCTTCGAATCTATATTGGACAGTTTGATGTTGCTACCTTGTAAAATTTATATAAAATTGTAGAAAAAACAAAAAATACAATGTCATTGGCATTTGAAAGCTAAAACAAAATACTATGCTTTTCTTTTGAACTCAGAAAGTAATTCCAAGCTTAAGCAGGTCAAAATAGCATAACAATATGTTGTTGTATAGTTTTGGCCTGCTAGATAGCTTGTTATTACTACCTTGTAAATTTTATATAAAAGTGTAGAAAATTATTACAAGGTCAGTGGCATTGGAAAGCTAAAAGAAAATATTAAGTTTTATCTTTTGAACTTAGAAAGTATGTTCGGAGCTTAAGTGGGTAGTGGCATTGGAAAGCTAAAAGAAAATACTAAGTTTTATCTTTTGAACTTAGAAAGTATGTTCGGAGCTTAAGTGGGTCAAAACAGCAGAGCAATCGACTAGTGTACAGTTATAGCATTTTCATGTAAATCAAGGTTTTTTTACAAAAAGTTAGTTTTCATTATATAAGTTGATCTAAATGAGTATTGGTTTCTATAATACAACTAATTAGATGGTTTTTGGCATGAAAACAATATAGACAGTTGTATCAGACTTGTTTGCAATTTCATGATTGTTACACTAAGTTTAATAATCTAAAAGTTGCAAATTTAGTTCAAATAAGTTTCGTTATGAATTATATGGATCTGGTAACACCTTGCCTCACTAGACTTGTGTATGTGATGTGTGCTTGGTATTTTGGTTTTAATGGGTTGTACTTTTGTGACCAGCGAGTCACTTTGATTATTTTTTTGTAAAATAATTTTTCTTTAAATTGCATTGTAATAGTTTGGAAAGAAAATTTGTATTAGAAAAGAAAATTGTAAGAAATGAATACCAGAGAATACCCGAAGGAGGACCATGGAGATTGAAGCCTCATAGACTTCCACAAGGCATCAAGAGTTGGTGACAAAGCAAGTGGGAGCCAAGCATCCATGTCATTGACATAAGTCAAGAAAATCTCAAAAGATCTAAGTGTTTTATAGAGACTTAAACTGGCAACGAGTATTGTCTACCTAAATAATTTCTTGATGTGACTATGACAAACCTCTTCACATCTTATAGATGTCAACAAACGACAATCTCTAACCGTCAAAGGTCTTAGGCTTTAGAGGCTTAGGTTCTCCAGGGCAGAAAAATGAGATCCCACTCTACAATTGATCAGTCCATAACTACGGATCAAGTTTGGAGGATTATGTCAACTCCTGAACTGAGATCTCAATGATCAGATCACACGTCGTCATCAAAAGTTTCAATTGTCCATTGTTTCTTGAATCACTAAAGAACGTCATAGAATACCACTAACAATAATGAGAACAGCATGCTGATAAATAATAAACATCATGTAATAGAGTCTCAACAATAAATAATCGTGATCAGCAGACAGTCTAGCAACGACATAAATTTGATATTTGAAGATCAAAAATAAGTGTCACGTCGCATCACTAAATATGTCATCGTCTTCGAAATCCAAACTCTAACAATAATAACAAGTGCTCTGAAGTTATATGATAAGTAAAGTGTAACCGAAGAGAATCTAGCAATGTCAGAAATTTGATCAGTGATGATCAAAAATCAGTGTCATATCATATCGTAGCGCTAAAGAAATCTCCGTCTGCAGACAACTCAAGAATTAAAAAAAAAACATGGCCCTTTATTCTCCCTTATTTTTTTTTTATCACAAGTGAAAGATCAAAAATAAATAACCTCGGCCAAAGAATATTGGATACCAGGAGCTTCGTATGCTCCTCCTAGATGTATAAAGGGTCTTGAAAAAACACGAGACAGAAAATAGATAAATACTTTCCAGTCATCTGTAGTCGGTTGATTCTACTGTGTTTGGCTGAATAAATACTCATGTAGAAACATAATAACTTTTGCTAAATAATATATGCAATGCTGAAAAAAGGTTGAATGACCAACAGTGGATCCTCGACTACGAATGCAACACCACAATAGCAAATTGAATTAAGCAACAAATGCTTCGGTAGCAAACCGTAGGAAAAAACGTGTTGCAGTTATGAAAATATCACGTCGAAACATGTCGGTCGAGGACTTAGAATAAAAAGTTGCAGTCTGATGCGACTGAACCTGGATCTCTAATTCGCGAATCACTGGTCTGATGATGTTCTGTCGTTGTAACACTGGTTTTTCATAAATTAGGCATGGGTTAGTCAAAAAAGGATATTGACTTGCCTAATTATACTTGAAGTGTCTATGCGTGGGCCTAGTATGCAAAGTAGGATGCTAAGATTGAAGGAAAATAATAAGTATGTTATTAAAACAAGAAGTTGTGGTGTGATAGTTGCTACACGGCATGTAGCACCTAGCTACATGGCATGTAGGGGCAGCTGGTCGCGACTTTATTAAGCCATAAGTCGGTATTCTTCAGCCTAAGGTGTGTTTGACATCAGAACAAAGGAAGGGGGAATTTTTGAAGACTTAGGGGTGAAATTCAAAAGGGAATTCAAAGCTTAAAGCTTCCTAGCTTGAATCTAAGATATGGTTTTGTTATTGAGGTTTATAAGATGTTTAAAATCCTTTAAGTAATAGAGTTTGATGTTAGTAGTTAAAGTTGGAATTGGTGAGGGTTTTGAGACTCTTAAACATGGATAAACGACTATTGTGATGTAATTATGTTATGAGACTTGTATTGGGTAAAGTTGGACTGAATTGGTAAAGACATGGACTTGGAGTTCATGTTACACAATGTGTAGGAGGAGCTATACGATGTGTAGAATGAACTATACATCGTGTAGGACGAGCTACATGGCATGTAGCCTTAGCAGAAGGCTCAAATTAGATTCTTTGAGGAAGAGCTTAGTTTAACTAAGTAACATTGGGGTTCCCACCTACTGGGAAGTTATTTAAAGGGGTAAAAGCCTTTCATAACACTTATATACATGTGGTAATTGATATAGGTTGAATTATAGCTGAGATTTTCTTGGCTTAGAGTTTGCTTGTTTATCTACAACTATTGCATTATAATATCATGTGAGTAACCTAGCCTCGCTTGAGATGATTGTTTCTTGTGTATGGTAGTGTGAATATAACTATGGAATTGTGTAAACACTTTAATTGTTCATAAGTAGTTCATGGTTATCGTATGATGTAT